>JBBPBP010000004.1:44270748-44355723 GCA_037974735.1 Cicer chorassanicum | reverse complement strand
GTAATTGATTAATTGGTTTGGTAGAGACGTTTAATTCTCAAACACTCATTATTTAATTAAATATATTTTTGAAAAGAATCTATAAATTTTTGAGAGCCAGAATATTTATTCTATTGAGTTTTTTCTAATAATGTTAATTTTATAATTATTAAGAGAATTATTAAAATAGTTTTACGAGTATGCATTTATTTTCTGATATAATAAGTGTATTTTGAAAAAGTGTTCATAGTACTGAGTAATATTTATTTATTTTTATATTAAATCTACTATTTTTAGGATTAATTATAAAATGTATATTTATTTTAATTTTTTAATGCTTACTAAATTTCCTTACAAAAACATTTATTAAAATAATATTATAGTTGTGGACCAAAATAATAATAATAATATAGGTTGGGAATTTTGCCACTGTCAGCAAAAAATATTTTATTTTAGCAAAAAATTATAAAATGTTATAGTGTTGGTACATGACAAAAATATATTTTGATTTGTCAACTTTGACTTTGAATACGGCGAATAAAACTTGTTAGTAATTTGTTCATAATGTCGGATTAAACTTGTAATTTCAATATTGTTAAGTTAAATATTCTTTCTAAAGGTTTGGATTTACCACTCCATCTATAAAATAAACAAACTTAGTTGTGGAGACGGTTACATATAGAGTGATAATTTTTTTCTTTTTAAATCTAAATGTCTTTGTCGTTGTTCCACTATGCAAATGCAATAGAAGACCCAAATAGTTGATCTATTCGGTCTTGCCATATGAGCTTTGTTGACAATTTCTCAAATTATGTATGTGGACCTTTATGTTTGATCAATATTTCGAGTTGGTCTTTTAATATTTTTATGTGAATTATTCTTAAATTAGTGTAATAAAATATTAAAATCTAATTTAAACATGATATTGAGTTGATTGTACAATCTACTTTGATGATTGTTTTCTAAATGATTATTGAGAGATATGAGGAACACAATGTGATAGAATTTGATAAAGTTTCTAATAACTAGATACTTTTGTTTGCACTAGTCGCTATTAAAAGGGAAACAAAAAGTTAATAGTCCAACAAAATGTAACATAAAAAGACAACTCTAAAATAAAAACACTTAAATGGCAAATATGAAAAATGGGGCAAACTTTATTTTGCCTTCAAAATTCAATTTTGTATGTTTAATTAACAATGTTTTTTATGCTTAATTATTCTATTTTGTTCTTGAAGGAAAAAAAAAATCTTTTTTTTTGAAAAATAAACTATTATTTCCATGTTACATTGTGGGGATCTTTGTATAATTGTATTAACATGTTACGCCTAACATTATTCTTTTTCAAAAATTATTTTGGAGACCTAAATTGTGTTACATTAATAATCAGTTTTGAAAAATGACGATTTATTTAGAGGGGGAAAATGGTATTTGTTTGCTTTTCATGGTTATCTATATAAAACCTATCTCTTGTCTATTCTATTTGCCTTTCATGGGACTAATGATGAAAATTTGGAATAGACTGCTATACTTACTCAACATCAACAAGATGGTCACTACAAGGAAATTCCTATACGTATCATGCCTTCTAAGATCTTGTGCGTAGCTATCGGTGTTCAATTAAAGGTAGTGTTGTTATCTTTTCACAAGATTTATTATTTTTTTCCTTTTCAAAAGAATCAAATTTATGTTCCAACATATCAAATATATTTACAGTCTTTTATCATTTAAGGTGTACTTACGAAATAATTGTATTATTTTTATTAAGTCATAAATGTTTAATGCGTGTCAAAAATAATATATTTATTTGATACTGTAGGTGGAGGATAACACAGATGAGGTTGTTGCACTAATTACTTTATTTCCATTGGATGAGGTTAGTTATGTTGTAATATCAACATTCATTCATCTATTGTGTGAGTGGAAATGATTCATATGATAATAAAATTCTTGTTATTGCTTTGGATGTTGGCAGCCACAAGAACTTGTTTTAGAGGATAATCAAGCAGTTCAAAATCCTAGCAAATTATACTCTTTTAGCAAGATACTCACTTCAATGGAAACAAGTACACATGGTGGATTTTCTATTCCAATGCAACATGCTGAGAAGTGCTTTCGCCCACTGGTTTGTTTTGGTCGATGCTTTTATTTGTTTGATTTTTTTTTTTTTTTATAATAAAAACTGAATTATTAGAAATACAAGGTGAACTCCAACTTAAAACAAACAATAATCAGAACAAAAACAAACTAAAACCAGCAGAGTTTAGGCATATAAGCGGTTAAGTGTACCAATTTAAATATATGCTATATTGCATTATAATTCCTTAACTTAATTTCAGTTAATGTTTTAGTTCTTTATCTATTTTTTTTTTCCGATTTGGTCATTTATTTTAATTTTAAGTGACAATTTGATCTGTTATGTTTTAAAATGTCAACAATGTTATCTTTTTTTTTTTACAAAAATTCATCAAAAATTTCAAACAAAACCCATAAAATTAATTATCATCCTCAATATAATGCAAATTTCATCAAATTCATAACCTAAATTTTTAAATAAACTCATATTTTGATCTCTAACAACAAATAAAGAATAAATGATCAAATCGAAAAAAAAAACTAAAACGTTAACTGAAATTAAATTAAATTAAATTAAGGGACTACGAAGCCCTCACTACTTATAAACCAACCCCACGGTAAAATTTGTATATGAGCAAATATCCCTACGATATCAGTTATTCCATTATCAAATAATATTTTGTTTCGCAATAGCCAGAGTCACCAAACCACACTCAACCAAATAAAATATCTAAATTTTTTCTCACGCTTCCCTACACCACACAAATCATGCTTTCTCAAAATGGATAACTTTGTCATCATGAGAAGGCCCAACAAAACCCAACTAACCATGTAATTTCAACCAGATGGAACACAAAAATTAGCAATTAAAATACACATGAGAGACTAACTCATTCTTCTAGAAACAAAATGGACAACCAAGATCCCGAGGCAACAATAACACACCCTTATGTCGCAGAGCATCCCTAGTTGGCAATTTATTAATAAGCAACCTCTAAGAAAATATAAGTACCTTAGACAAAGTCGACATAAGCTACAATTAGTGATAAATCTGTTGAGAAGACTCAACTGTCAGAATCTGCAAATATGAAAAAAAGAGCAGAATTGTAAGATCAAACTAAAATGCCTCTACAAACCTACAACATCAAAAGCAGAAAAATCAACTAAACTATCTTCTAGTTGTTGCAACACTTCCAACACCCACAAATATAAACCACACCTCCAATTCCAATTCCTCACCCAAGAACCACCCACCAACTGACCAATATCATCGACCAAAGAATCGTGTTGTGTTGCTACGTGGAAAAGTTGAGGATAGAGACTCGACAATGACTGATCACCCAACAAAAGATCAATCTAAGAACATTACTTCAGACCATTTCCTAATTAGCAAGAAATCAAGTTATGTCAACCCACATCTTCAAATCCTCTTACCAAATCCTTCCAATAAAGGGAAGCATTTATTAATGAACTACCATTACCAAGACCAACGTAAACACGAGCCAAATCACCATATGTAAAAGATAGAAAAGCATACCACTACACATTTATAGTCATCAAATAATGCACTTCCATTTACACAAATATTAAAGTACTTTAGGTCTTCCACCCCTAAACAATCTTCCTCATTTGGTAAACAAACTTTGTTCCAACTTACCCAAGCAATCTTATCAAGTATATGCCTCCATGTCACAAAAATCATCGCTTTATTCTTTTAAGCTCCAAAATAACCATTTTTTTGGAGCTTTTAAAACAGAGAAATAATAAAGTGGTAAAGATGATAAAATCGAATTACCAAGACCACTCTACTTCAAATTGAAACATGATGCCCCTTCCAACAAGATGACTTTCACTTCATAGATTCAATTGAAGGAGACTAACACACCATATAAGATTTGAACCAACAAAAATACCCAAAAATTGGAAAGGAATAACACTCCTAACACAAGATAGGAAATATGATGCATTAGGCATGAACATTACAATATTCAAACAAAAATATCACTCTTTCCAAAACTTATCTTTAATCTAAGGTCAACTCAAAAACACAAAAAATAGACTTATTTGCGCACATGATGTCAAAGGACTGTATGCACACCAAAATATTGGCATCTTGATAGTGCAGAATTGGAAAAGAAATGAACTTAATTGCTCACATGTTGTCACTTTGAATCCACTCAAAATATTGAGTTTAAAAAATTTCTAGACAAAACATGCTTACCCCTCTATAATAGTAGAGAACAAAAGTAGTGGCAAAGATTCCCTTGCCTCAGTCCTTTCTCATCTCCAAATTCATACGTCAGACTCATATGAATTAAGAGTGATATTAAGGAAAAACAAGCACAAGCCTTCATCCACTCCCTCCGAACCCAACAAAAATTGACCTTTCCTAACATGTTATTCAGATACTCAAAATTGAATGTTGCATAGGCACATTTTATATACACCTTCGTAAGGAAATAATTGTTCTTTCTTCGCCTAGCCTGATCGAACAACTCATTGAACATTAGTACCCCATCAAAATTTTTCATTTTAGGCAATAAAACATTATCTCAAAATACCTTTTAGGCTCCCACTTAACAACAATAATATCATTAACCATTATGGCATCTAGATGATTTACCATGTGAAAGTCATTCAAGCAACCATGAAAGAAGTGTGAATTAGTATCACTCTTCTACATCAATATATATCTAGATTTTTGAAGCAATAGACTTTCCTTAACTCATAGCTTCTTCCAATATAGATTAGACATTAGAAGTCTCCTATTATCAACAACATATCCCCCCTTAATTGCTAAATCACTCAAAACATTCTACTTTATATACTTTCAAATCCACCATCCTAAAAATTTCTAAGTTCCCTTTATATAGACTACCCTTCAAAAGTTTTATTTTTTCCTTCACCATAAGCGCAACCTACCATTGCACATAAAAAACAAAAACCATTCTTGAGGCACAAACTCCAAAAATATGTCATGGTCCACCCAATAATTATTAAACTTGAACGGTTTTGGACCTCAATTCTTGTCACAACATCTCAAATTAATTGAAAATTGACTACAACTATACCTATCACCAACTTAGTGAGTAGAAATATTCCAAGATTATTTTGTCCCTTTAGACAGTAAGAACCTACCCAACCTACTCATTGCATTACTTGTTGCACCAAACCAGGTAAACTTTTTTTTCTTAACACAAGCACATCCTTAAAGAGGATAACATCAATGAAAATTTTAAATATATTTGTTTATACTATAGAATTTGATCAGGAGACCCTTATCAAAAGAAGGCTTAAATAACCAATCAACGCACCCCTAACCCTTATGCCAAAAATCACATCTGATCCATATCAACACACTTAATTTCTTTCAAAAAACCACATCAAACTTACCCAATACAAGCAAAGATCTAAGCCTTCGCCTCTTAGCTTTGTCTCACGCCCCACGTAGATTGTAAGAAAGAATATTCATGGACACCCATCTTAGCCTCCTTTTCCTCCTTCATTGGACAACCAATCACTTCCATCTTAGGAATCTTTGTGTCATATACCTTATCCACCTTTGAAACTTATATCCCCACGACTCGTCCAATGTATTCATTGAATACTCTATAATCTAGAGTCACCCACTAAAGCACCACAAAATACAAACCCTCTAGATAACTTTGCATTATCATTCATAGAAATTCTAAAACTTGCAACACTAAAAATAATTTTTTTTTCAAATAAAATTGAGAGGTTGTGTTACCCACTAGAGAAAAACACATGAGGTTTGGCTTGGTTATGGGTCGAACTATCTATTTCAATAAAAAAAAAAAATCTAATGCTACATTTTGTATTTCCTCTCGTTCATCCAAATTCACTAATACAAGTTGGAGGTTCGCATCACTGAGACCCACCAGACTCACCAATAACGCATTTTTGATAAGATTTGCTAACAAAATTTAACCCTCAAATGCCATTATTCTCTTTGTCAAGTGAAGATTCCCCACCCACTTCCTTTGACTAATCAATGCACTTCTTGCCAAATAAAACAAAACAATAATTTCCAATAAACCAATCATAGCATTCCTTTATGGCTGCAAAAAAATTAACAAGACCAATGATTTCAAATTTTTGACATTCTACTTTTCATCATGCTTATTTATATTATTTCTCTACATCTGAGTTTAGATTTTCACAAAGAATTTATCGTTTTTCTTTTTGTAAGAATTTTGTTTCTTCATTCCTTTGTTATAGGATATGACTCTTCAACCACCAACACAAGATTTAGTGGCGAAGGACTTGCATGGAATTGAGTGGAATTTTCGACATGTATTTCACAGTAAGTTGAAGTTATTTTATGTCAAACCTTCCTAGTCTTGTTCCACTAATATAACCTCCATTGTTATCGTAATGGAATCTATAATTCTTTTAATTTTTATCCATCCATGACATTTCAATTTGAAATTGTATATTGGATTCTCAATAACTACTAGTCATCTAGGTTTGCAACTCTAAGTTTTAGTCTCTATTTCGATAACGAAGTCATTTTAGTTTCACATAGATACATATATAGAGTTATGTGTCACATGTATCCTCTTTCCATGGTAAGGATGGAAATGGATAATAATCAATGAGTACCCACATAAGTCACCTCTAATAGATAGAATAATTATGACACTCATTTATACCGCATGTGAATTGTAACATCCCGACCCGATATCGGCGATGTTAATTGCGACCTTCTCGCTCCCCCCTTTCCCTCATGGAAATCTAGCGAGTTTTTGCCTTCCGTGGGATTCGAGCCTGGTACCTAGGGGATAAGTACTGCCTCATCACAATCCCACTACTAGCTCAATTGGTAGTGGGATTGTGATGAGGCGGTACTTATCCCCTAGGTACCGGGCTCGAATCCCACGGAAGGCAAAAATTCGCTAGATTTCCATGAGGGAAAGGGGGGAGCGAGAAGGTCGTAATTAACATCGCCGATATCGGGTCAGGATGTTACATGAATGAAGTGATAAAAGCATAAAATTTTCCCATAGATATATAACAAATTATTGAGTCCTTTACATAAGAGATAAGAAGGTAATATGCATTGATCCAAAAGTAAAGAAAATAAACTCATTCATTTCAAACTAATCAATAGACTTTCATCAGATCACTACTCAACTAGATTCTCAAGGTTTAAAAGTTTTGTGTTTATATTTTGATATTTTTTTAGATAAGAAAAAGTATTCAAATAAAACAGCGCATAGAATGCTCTAACCAATCTAAAAGAATAGTAAGTTTGTCCCAATTTAGGATAAGCTATTTAAACACACAACCAAATAGACATGTCCATCCAAAATATTCTAACCAACTATTGACCTTCCCTCCTAACAAAATAGCTTCATGAGATATGTTTAATATGCTCCACAACACCATCACAATCCCAAACCTTGCCATTGAAAGTAACACCATTTCTTAGTCAAATATACCACACTAATAGCCAACCTAATGAGATACCTTTTTTCCTCTTAGGATTCATATTAAACCAACCCCCAAACTGATAAAAGTGGGACACTCAATCGTAATGAAAGATCTCCTCAAAACCCAACTAACGACAAATAGAAGACCATAACTTTAGACAACATTGTTACGATTTTAGTAATCATTCTCCGAATAGTCGTCATGCAAAAACATGAACCTTCAACAACATTGCACACTGCCGTGAATGTCGAAAAGCCAACAATAATCCATCATTAGAAGTTACAAAAAAAAATGTTTCTTTAACATAACAATATACCGATTTTTAACAGAATAATCACTTATTTTGTCATATATCCAAACTAAGGCATCAGCTTCAGTTCGCTCAGACATAACATACACAAAATAATCATCAATTCAACCATTAACTCCTCCTCCCATGAAAATACAATCTTGTGCCAACTACAAGACAAGGCCCACACCTTACACTCAAAGTAATCCATCTTTGCTACACAACATAATTTTTTCATGGGGACATCGAAGAAACAAGGATACAAATTCTCCAAGGAGAAAGGCCTAACCCACTGATCATGCCAAAGTTGCGTTTCTTCCCTTGAACCAAGTCTTAGGTGCACTCCACTTTTAAGCCAAAAGACATCCTCAACACATTCCAAATCACGCTACCATAATGAGGATTTTCTAGAACTAATATATTCCTTTAGCCAAGTCACCATGGCTCTTAAAGAGCCATATTTAAATTCTAAGAATTAATATCAAATAGCACCATCATTCACCAAAAACCTACACTTCTATTTACTAAGTAAAACAATGTAAATAAAAATCCAAATTTTTGACACCCATGTCTCCCATATTTTTTTGTGCACAAATTTGCTCCCATCTAACCCAACAAAACTTTCTACCGTCCTTGCATCAAAATAAATGCAAAGATGTTGTTCTTATGGAAGTTGTTTCGCAAGCCGTAGATCAATTCAAATATTTGCAATACAATTTTGATACCTGAAAGATCTAATTCTGATCTTTTTCCCCTTAAAAAGGTATCATCCGCAAATTAAAGTTTATAAAAGGCGATATCCCTTCCAATTGTGAATCCACCAAATACATAAAAAAGAAGTCGATGGATCACCCTGTCTCAGTACCTATTTTACACCAAAAACCACCATTCACAAGAACCGATACTGAACTGGGACATATACATGCTTGCATCAAACCTTGCCATTTCATCACAGCCCCATACGGCTCATAAAATAGTCTAAATACTTCCATATCACCAAGTTGTAAGCCATCTCAAAATCCACTTTAAGAAAGAAACACTTCTTCTCATTTTCATTAACGGTGAGGACACAATCCAACAACTTGCGACTGAGGACAAAATTTGATTTATTAACAAATATAATCGTATTGGTTTAAATACCTCATTAGTCCTTTGACTTAATTTAAAAGTTCAGTTTTGTACCATAACTTTAAAACTAGACAAGTTGGTCCATTAATTTATGTTTGTTAATGATGTTGTTCATTTCTGTCAATATGACACTAACATTGTTAATTATCATTTTGTTCCTCTAACAAATCCTAACAACCACCCGTTTTTTAGAAGCTTTAGATGTTAATAATCTCTTTTGATTCAAACAAACTAAATACATACAGAAACGAGAATCAACATATACAAAAACCCACAACTCAACCACCTCAAGAACATTAAAAACCCAGATCTAATATTTCTTGAATGCACAAATTTGTTGGTGTCTATCTTGTATTTTATAGTTGATGATGAAGACAGTTATGTTTTGATAAGAAAAAGACAAAGTTACTAGGTAAAGGAAATCAACTTCAAAGCATTAATTTTTACAAGATAGAAAAGACCAACTTGGTATTATGGAATATAAGCTTCGGTTTTCATATTGAATATTTAAGTGTTTTGGAATAAGGCTCTTTAATGATTGAAAGGTGTTTATGAATTTTTCTGTGTTTGAAGTTGAATTTTTAATATGAAATGCAGGCCATCCGAGAAGACATTTGCTTACTAGTGGTTGGAGCATGTTTGTGAATTCCAAAAAGCTTCTTCCTGGAGATTCATGCATTTTTGTCAGGTTCTCTCTTCATTACTCAATGTTCTGTTTATTGGTATTCCATAGGAATTGTTGTTCTATCAAGAATATGAACATAATTTTTTTTTATAATTTGATGCCTCTCAATCTATAAATGCTCTTGTGATTGTCAATTGTTGTATCTAAAAATAACATTACTCATTTTTTGTTAAGTAATTTTACATCATAGAAATTAGTTAATGCAATGTAGCACTTGTAAAAAACACTATTAGCAAAAATATTTTTAATTTCCAAATTTGGTAAGTTATAAAAAATGTTTGTAAAGACTAAAAAACATTAATGTACTACTCCATGTGGTATGGATTAAGTGATTCATGACAATGACAATGAAAGTGTCACTAAGACAAATATATGTATTCAATTCATTGTAGTGGAGAGAATGGTGAAATTGGTATTGGAATTCGTCGAGGGATGAATCAGCAGAGCAATATCTCCACAACATTTTCTCAACTACCAACTCAAAACATGCAATTTCACTCATTGCTTGCTGCTTCTCATGCTATTACTACAAAAACTATGTTCCTTGTCAAGTACCATCCTTGGTGAGATATTAATGATTTCGCAATTTGATAGTTAAAATAAACAATTTTATACATGCCTTTTGAGAATACATTTTGAAATTGATGTTAACACTAACACTCACTTTTTTGTAGGACTAGTCCTTTCGAATTTATGATTCCTCTAAAAACTTATATGGAGTCAATTGAAAAGGACTACTCAATTGGAACGAGGGTACACATGATCTTTGATGCTGAAGGAAGTGCAAGAAGGTGATGATAATTCCAAATTCATTCGGTTTGAAAACACTTTCTAATACATTTTCTCTTATTGATTAAAATTTAAATTGGATCTACTAAATTATATGGTCTCGTATAAATTTTTTTTGTGGGCCCATAGTATTGTTAATATTTTTCTTGTTTTAAGAACTTGTAGTTTATAAGGAAAGTATTTGTAACTATTTTTTTGCTCTTTGGTTTGAGTGACTAGGTATGGTACAATAGTTGGTAATGAAGATATTGATCCCATTATGTGGCCTGGTTCAGAATGGAGATGTATCAAGGTAAAATGAAATACTTTACTATCCTTATAGATGTGATTAATATATCTTTTTGTTTTATCTTGATGGATTTAAATGAATTTAATTACATCTCCTTTTAGGTGCAATGGGATTCCATGCTAAATACTTGTACTTATCCTGAAAGAGTTTGTCCTTGGTGGATTGAACCACTGGGATCTTCAAAGATAAAGGGCTATCCTAATCTCCCTTTACAAAACAAGGAACATGTGCAAAACCCACTTGGGTTTAATGGCTTTGCTAATGATGGTCAGTTATTATCCACTCATTTTTCAAATCTCAGATGCTGATAACATGATTTTAAATTGTGGTTGTGGTTATATTGGGAATCTTTATCTTGTGGAGAAATGAACTCTAAATCGTAGTTCCTGTACTGTTGTACTTGTTAAAATTTGTAATATTGCGGCAACAATTGAGATTGCGAAGTGCAATTTAAAATGATAGTTATGTAATATCTTATATTTACTATAAGTATTGAATTAGTTGAATTCTCTTATTGTCATCAGATATGGCTGGGAGTTCATTCAAACGTGAATATCACAAAGTGGATATGGACTTACAAGGTCATCATTACAAAACTGGAAATGATAAAAAATCAAAAATATTTATTTTTGCATTTTTTATCTTTCTTTGCCTTTTTATATTTTTTATTTTTATCTTTCGTCCCGTTATGTAATTCTATATTTTAAAAGACAACTCCAAATACTTTGTCAACTATTTTTAGTTGTTTTTCTACAATAAACAAATAAATTAATGAATAAGTAGAAAAAAGGAGTGATGAAAGTTTTTCCCATATATTACTAGAAAATGTGATTAAAAATAGTTTACATATATGATCGTTGTAAAGATAAGAACTTTACATCTTTTTCCTTTAGAACACAAATAAATGAGGCAGAGTGAAATATAGGACAGAGAAACGGGTAAAGATTGAAATCCAACTTTTGTAGAATGGAAAGATGAAGTTAGAATTCCAACTTTTGTAGAAAATAAGAAGTTACATTTTAGTTGGTTCTAAATTTTACGGTAAGATAAAGGATGTATGGGTCAAACTCTTTACTTTGGATAGAGAATGATATAAATGGCTTATGTATAGGATAATTTGGTGATACATAAACATACTTCTGAAACTTTAATAACTTACAGTTCGATTTGGAGATGTTTCACTAAAAACACGTTTAGGGTGAGTCTATTCTATTACATAAGTAGTATAAGTGATTATTGTGTTTATACGGACTATACAACAAGTATTAAACTAATTAACATTGTTTATTATTTAGTCGAACAAATGATTGAGTTGTTTATCATAACTAATATCAAAGTTATAAATCAATGTTGAGAAACTTATGGTTATAGTATCGCTTGTAACTTTGATTATCCCCTGTATTTGGTAGCAAATTTATATTTGTAGAGCGAAGAAAAATAGAAAGAGAATCAAAATGCAGAATACTATAAGTCAAAGTTTGTGGACTTAAAAAAATTTAAAATATTAGAGAAAGACATTCTTTTGACCAAATCCAGAATTAGATAGACACATGCATGTAGTTCATGGTAGAATGTCGAAATAGGTAAATTTGTGTTTTAACCAATCAATTCTTTCTTTATAAATAGCTATCGAAGGCTTTGTAATCGAGGTGTATTGTCTTTTAGAATCTGAGTCTACAAATAATGTGAAACTATTCTATAAAATTTTTAGTATGCCCTTACTTTCCTATCAATTAAGGATTTTGTCATCTTCATTCAAAGTTATTTCAGTTCAATCACACTACATGAAAAAACACATTTGAAAGCGCTTTTTCTAAGTCATTTACAGCGTTTTTTCAAAAAAAAATAAGCGCTGTAGTATCTAACACTGTAAAAAGATACAACAACGCTTTTTAAAATAAAAATGCGCTATAAAATAGGTGGATATATTGCGCGCTTGTTATACTCATTTACAGCGCTTATTTGAAAAAGCGTTGTAAATCCCTACAACAAAACGCTGCTTGTTCTTATGCACATTTTACAACGTTTTTTTTCAAAAAAGCGTTGTAGTACGTGCATTCAATAGATGCATTATTATGCACCTATTACAACGCTTTTTCAAAAAGGCGTTGTAGTAGGTGCATTCAATAGATGCATTATTATGCACCTTTTACAACGCTTTTTCAAAAAAGCGCTGCAATAGGTGCATTCAATAGATGCATTAGAATTCACCTATTACAGCGCTTTTTTGAAAAAACACTGTAGTAGGTGCATTCTAATGCACGTTTTACATCATTTTTTCAAAAAAAAAAACGCTATAATAGGTGTTTTCTTATTTTAGTTTTATTAAAAAACGCTGTAAATGGAATTTTTAAAAAGCACTTTTTGGTTTTTTATGACATTTTTTTAGAAAGCGCTGTCTTTTAATTTTTTTTCCAAAATCATTTTCATCCAGTATCACTTCACAATCAGTACACAATGAGTACACAACAACAGAACTATATAACTTTATAATTTAACTTTATAACTTTACATATTTACAAAATCAGTTCACAACAAATTACAGCACAAAACAAAATACATATTCATATACATATTCACATATAACTAGATATTCACAACTTTTCAAATGTGCCTTATTCATATAACTACATATTCATATACATATAACTATCAGAACTACAACATAGAACGGAACTATCCCTTGCAGCATATAACTATCCCTTGCAACATGTCGTATCTCAGCAAATCAAATAATCTTCATTTTAATCACATACTGACACAAGTCTTCCTTTATTTCAATTAGATCTCTTTCAGAGTATGTTGGACTGGAATTGTCAAAGTACTGTGCGATATAAAAATTGAACATAAATAAGTTAGAATCAAATATATACATAGTTTATATATGAAAACCAAATAATGAAAATACCGCACCGTTTCTGGGATTATAGTTTGATTCATATCAACAATTTCCTTCATGAATCACAATATATAGTACCCACAGTCGATGTTGTTAGTTTGACGAGGGCTCTATAAAATAAAACATATAAGTCAATAAATATTTGTGCATTGATTGTAAATGAAATTTTAAAGGCATATATTTCAAACCTATATTGGAATCCATATGATGTTATTTGACTTTTGCTTTGACACTGTAGCACCTCTTTGAGCTCGAAAAACTTGTAAAGCATTATCGAATAAATAAATGTGATTATTATAGCATTAACAAACACATTATTTATATATATATATGTAAGAAATAAATGAATATTATATATTACTTACGTGTCGAACATAGTCTTTATATCAGAGTGATTGTTGTAATGGCTGTGCAAGGGATCTAAATAGTATATAACTTCAGAGGTCGCATTGATTGCAAATAGCACCCAATGTGCCCTACAACAACAAAAATTTAGTTGGCAATTTTGTTTACACAACTAATAAATTAAGATCTCATAAATTAAAAAAGATATAAATAAAGAATATATAATTACGTACCCTGAATTATATGGTGCAAGGAACAACTTATCCTTCTCTTTATTTCCTAATAGGATATCTATGCGGAGACAATAATGAAAATTTTATGCATTCACTGGATCGAGTTTAAACATTGAAATCCTATGCGGAGACAAGAATGAAAATCTATTTGACAATCTGCGCGTGCATACGAACTTCTCATACAAAAACCTTCAATGAAAATTTCAAATTAGATTAATTTCCAATAAATTAAATTAATTACCAATAAATGCAATTAAAAGTAATTTTAACCTAATGTATAAGCTGATGACAGTAGCACTCAGCTCCTTATGGTTGAGAAGTTCGTATATGTGCTCTTTTTCAAATAGTTCTTCATACTCATCTCCAAATATAGCTTTATCCATGCTTATTATGCGTGAATCATTGTTGCTGCCCATATTTTTTTTTGCCTGTATGTCAAGACACGACCCATATCGAGCAAAGTGTGGCTGACTTATTTTAGGAGCAGGAGCAGCAACTGATTTTCCCCGATCCAGTTTTTGAGCAGCAACTGATTTTCCCCGATCCAGTTTTTGAGCAGCAACTTTGGCAGCTTTATCACCCTCCAGCTTTTGAAGTTTTCCAGCTTTATTACCCTCCAATTTTTGAAGTTTTCCGGCTTTATTTTTACCACGAACATCCAGTTGTGGTGCGGCAACTGGTTTATTATGGCAGTTGGTTTATTGTGCATGTGGTTAATTGGATTGAATATGAAAAAATGAGATTAATCAGTTTGTTAGTTTATTGAATCTGAAAAAATGACAAACCTATAGAATAAATGTGACAAACCTTTTTCGGCGATGAGACTGACTCGTTTCTGGGAATCTTCTTATCATTCCCTTTAGACTTTGTCTGAATCTAAATAAATGTTAAATTAAAGTTAACAGTGGAAAAAATCAGCAATTAAATATAATCAATCATAATCATATATCGTGCAATTAAATATACATATCAATTAATCATACATTTCAATTAATTAAACATACCTTATCAAGGGCAACAAGATGTTTAGGCCATGCCACGTAACTACCAATTGCTTTGCCGAAATACTTCATATCTGCATCGTTGTCCGGTATAGGCAACGGTGCATTTTGTTCCAAAGCAATAACTAGTGATACTTTGACATGGTCCGCAGGGATCGGTGTGTTGTGCAATACTTCTCCCAAAGTATTGTACAATGTTCCTTTTCCGACCTTGCGATGAGTAGGGGAGGATAAGTACAACACGCAAGGAGTGACACCCTAAATCAATGGTTAATACATAAGTATGTGAAACAATTAGGTTGAATGAATTTCTTATTTTATTAAGTAATTAATTACCTCGGGAAGACTTTCGTGACCAATGTTGCAACTCGCGTTTTCACTCTCCATTTGTATTTCACGTTGGAGCTGATCCGGAAGTTGCTTGTCTTTATTCGTCTTCACCAAGAGTGTCACTTGCTATGTTAAGACTTTGAGCTTCTTTAATACTTCCTCATTAGATGGATTTTGGCACTTCTCTTGTGAAAAATAGCTTCTAGGAGTTACGCCAAATCCTTTCCCCCTCACACGGCCGGAATATTCAGGAACATTAAATACTTTACCGAGTATGTCCCTGCAACTAGCTTTGTTGTCCTCTTGATTTTCCAAACTTTGTTCGAGATTCTCCTAAAATACACGTAGGATTAAAAAGATAAATTCAATATCATTTTTTAAAATACAATATTAAAAAATATTAAAGTGATAAATATAATTATACAAAGTTCTATTACTTTTTGAACATTTTCGTTATCAACAACTCCATCTTTATTTACACGAGCTTCCTTCCACAAGATATGACGAAACGGTTGATCGGATTGGTTGTCTTGTAGCTATTCGTTAAGATCATAAACAAAATATTAGTTAGAAACTATAGTTTATAATGTACCACATTATCTAAAAGTGATGTTTAATTACTTACAAGTTTTTGCTCTAGACGTGCATATCCCATACGAGATTTTTTGTATGGGTGCGTCATATTTTTTGCCCTCTCGCAATTTGCCTTACTAATATTCTATATAAAAAAAATAACAATTGTGTAAAAATTTAAAATACGCTATGAATATGAATAATAAAACACAAATGCTAATAAATTAATCACTTACAACAAACGCGGGGTCTGAACGTTTTGCTACAAATGCGCTCCATTCCTCATTTGATATATAATGTTTATATATTTTTGGAGCTTCCGCATTCATATTTCCATCACGGTCTCTAGATAGCAGTTTGAGAGGTGAGATCTAAAACCTCGGTGTATTTTCCCGGCAACTATCAGCACGTAACTCTTTCTCACCTCGTGAACATCAAAAGCAGTCTGCAAACCAAATAAAGATATAGTTTGAGTAAAGTACTTCAATGGAAAAAATTATAAGTAACAAAAAAGTGGAGTAAAAAGTTACTTGTATATCAGTCCACAATACATCGTTTGCATCCTTCAACGCCTTATCTCTCCAATCGTCAATTGTGATGGGTATATTTTGACGAACAACAGCCCCAATATAACTTACAAACATGGAACTGTTGGGGTCAATAGGTTGACCACTCTCATTCCATCCCACCTAATAAACTTATATAATAAGTAGATGCTTTCAAAAAAGATAAAAAAATAAACAGCAAACAAAGTGTAGTATACCTCAAATTTTATGCCAGTACTTCTTGCTTTTATGACATTTTGCATGATGGTTGCACCACGTTGGACTTCATTTTTGTAAGTCTTGGTGTTGCCAACTTCTTCATTTTGACAATCTAACTCCTTGTTGATATCCATTTATCTACAACAAGTTCAACATGCAGTAGTCTAAGTACATAATAGTATAAGTTCAACATGCATTTTAGTGAAACAAAAAATTAATAAATACAATACCTGAAAAGTGCGAAGAAATACTTAGGCTTACGGGTTTGTAAGGTTCGGTTAGTAACAAAGAAGAACAGCGCATAAATATGAACGAAGAGGAAACGAGCGTAGGGTTACGGGTAGCCTATTACAGCGCTTTTTTAGAAGCTTTTTAAAGCGCTTGTGAAAAAGCGCTTGTGAAAAAGCGCTGTAAAAACCTCCTTATTTTATTTTTTTTAAAGCCTTTTACAACGCTTTTCCACAAAGCGCTTTAAAAGGCTTCTTTGTTTTATCATGTGAAAGCGCTATGTGACCCTTTTACAGCGCTTTTCCACAAAGCGCTTTAAAAGGCTTCTTTGTTTTATTATGTGAAAGCGCTATGTGACCTTTTTACAGCATTTTACCACAAAGGACTTAAAAAGACCTCCTTATTTTATTTTATTAAAATCCTTTTACATTGCTTTTCCAAAAAAACGCTTTAAAAGACCTCTTTGTTTTATTATGTGCAAGAGCTATGTGACTTCCTTATTTTTTTAAAGACTTTTTATAGCGCTTAGTAACAAAAGGGCTATAAAATTACAAAGTTTATGTTCAGTTCAGTTCAAGTTTAATATGTTAAATTACAATATAAGTTCAGTTTCTGTAAAATGCTAAATAATTAGTAAAATACCTATATTTGGAACGATAACACCTATATATAGTTCAGTTTCAGTTTTTTCTTCCAAATAATTAGTTAAATACTTATATATATATACAATGCTAATTTACATGATCAGCTCATATTCAAATACAGTACTCAAACAAAGCTTTTTCAAGTTCAATATAAGCAGAAAATCAAATACAGTTCAAACTAAATACTAAAATGCTCAATTCTGGAAGATCAAACAATTAAATTACATGAACTCAGTTCAGATTACATGGCTTATAAAACAATTAAACACATTAAGATGCCCTTCTTCTTTTCCAGGTGGGATTCACATTTGTTTGTCCATTAATAATACGAAACGATGGATTAATTCAAATTCCCTCATCATGATCATCTCTAAGATATAAACCATCATCAGTTGAATCAATTTCATGTGGTTGTGATGTTGCAAAGAAAAGATCATTACCAGCATCTTCATCATTATTGTTATCATCACTAATTTTATTGGTCGATAGGACAACATACCATTTATCATCAGCAGGATCAGTGACATAAAACATTTGTTGAGCTTGCGACGCTAAAATAAAAGGCTTATTTTTGTACCCCACCCAATTAAAATCGACAAGCAAGAACCCTGACTCATCAATTCGAACGCCATTATTATTATCGACCCACTTGCAACCAAATATGGGAACACGAAACATTGTGTAGTCTAACTCCCATATGCGCTCGATAACCCCAAAATATGATAGATTTGCATATATTGGGTTCTTGTCTTTTGCATTTGAGATATGCATCGCTTCAGCTACGAGAGTGACTCCGCTTTTTTGCATAGTGGTTTGATCATCTTGTTCTTTGGTATAAAATGTGTAGCCGTTAATTACATAACCGGTGTAAGAAAAGACATGTAAACTCGGACCATTTGCTAGCCACCTCAATCTCTGTGAAATTGATCTGGGGTTTACATCAAACTTTGACTTTATGTGATTTTTTAACCATGTTATGAAACTTCGATTGTGCTCTCGAGTTATCCAATTTTGATTCCTATTCATGTTCAAACTAGATAACTGATCCATGTGTATTGTAACATACGGTTGAATCTGATCATCATTGTGCATATATTTAGTACAAAATTCAGCAGCTTCTTCGACAATGTACCGCTCAACAATACAACCTTCTAGTCAACTTCTACTTTTTACGTACCCTTTTAATATTTTCATATATCGTTATATCGGATACATCCATCTCATATAAGCTGGCCCACAAAGTTGTATCTCCTTAACAAGATGAACAGTAAGGTGAACCATTATATCAAAAAACGACAGTGGGAAATACATTTCAAGCTCACCCAAAGTAACAACAATTTCCCTCTGCAATGTCGGTAATTTCTGAGGATCGATCACTTTACTACAAATTTCCTTGAAGGAGAAACATAATTCAGTTATGGCTCAGCGAACTTTTTCAGGTAAAATTGAACGTATACCTATTGGTAGCAAATGCTCCACTAGAATATGACAATCATAGGTCTTCAAACCTTTTAACTTGAGGTATTTCATACATACTAAATTTTAAATGTTTGAAGAGTATCCTTCTAGAACTTTAACTTCGTGTAGAAATTTACACAAAACAATATTTTCCTTTCTAGATAGATTATAAGCGGTTGGAGTTAGATATGTGCGATTTCCTTTCTTTACGGGACCCAATTAATTTCTTATTCCCATATCGACCAAGTCCAATCTTGCATTGATGCCATCCTTAGACTTTTCTGGTACATTGAGTAACGTACCAATAACACTTTCAAATACATTTTTCTCAATATGCATCAAATCGAGAAAATGTCATATATACAATGACTTCCAATATGGCAATTCAAAGAAAATTGACTTTTTCTTCCACCCAGTTTTGACCAGCTCTCTCGCAAAAGGTTTGCCAAATTTATTGGTCAAACTTTGTACTTTTTCAAGTATTTGATATCCATTTGGTGCTACAGGAGCTCTATCTTCCTCTGATTTTCCATTGAATGCATATTTCTCCACCCACGATACTTCTACGTCGTCTAAGAAATACATCATTCTTACAATGTTTCAACCGCATCCAATTTGTACTCTCTACACATATAGGACATGCACATTGACCTTTAATGCTATATCCTAATAAATTACCATATGCTGGAAAATCATTAATTATGCCAAACAACATAGCCCTCAAATTGAAACATTATTTCTTATACCCATCATAAACTTCAACACCTGTCTCCCACATAATTTTTAAATCTTCAATTAAAGGAGCCAAGTATACGTCGATATCATTCCTCGGTTGTTTCGGTCCAGAAATTAACAGAGACAACATCATAAACTTACGCTTCATACATAACCATGGAGGTAGGTTATAAATCAACAAAATCATAGGCCACGTCCTGTGTGAGATGTTTTCTTCTTATATCGGGAGACATTGCATTTCGGACACGCCTTTAGTAATTCATATTCATTTCAAAATAAAATGCAATCGTTAGGACACGCATGAATCCTTTCGTAACTCATACCAATAGAGCACAAAAGTCAGTTGCTGCTCCTGCTCCTAAAATCAGTTATTGCTTGTAAGTAATTAAACATTACTTTTATATAATGTGGTACATTATAAACTATACATTCTAACTAATATTTTGTTTATGATCTTAACGAGAATAGCTACAAGACACCCAATCCGATCAACCGTTGGGTCGTCATATATTGTGGAAGGAAGCTCGCATAAATAAAGATGGAGTGGTTGACAACGAAAATGTTCAAAAAGTAATAAAACTTTGTGTAAGTATATTTATCACTTTAATATTTTTTAATATTGTATTTTAAAAATGATATTGAACTTATCTTTTTAGTCCTACATGTAATTTAGGCGAATCTCGAACAAAGTTCAAAAAATCAAAGTATTAACAGAGCAAGTGGCACTCTTGGTGAAGACGAATAAAGACAAGTAACTTGCGGATTAGCTCCAATGTGAAATTCAAATGGAGAATGAAAACTCGAGTTGCAACGTTGGTCTCCAAAGTCTTCCTGAGGTAATTAATTACTTAATTAAATAAGAAATTCATTCAACCTAATTGTTTCACATACTTATGTATTAACCATTGATTTAGGATGTCACTCCTTGCTTGCTTTACTTATCCTCCCCTACTCATCGCAAGGTCCGGAAATGGAACATTGTACAATACTTCGGGTGAAGTATTGCACAACACACCGATCCCTACAGGCCATGTCAAAGTATCACCAGTTATTGCTTTGGAACTAAATGCATCGTTGCCTATATCGGACAACGATGCAGATATGAAGTATTTGGGCGAAGCAATTGGTAGTTATGTAACATGGCCCAAACATCTTGTTGCCATTGATAAGGTATATATGTTTAATTAATTGAAATGTATGTTTAGTTGATATGTATATTTAAATGCACGATATATGATTATGATTGATTATATTTAATTGTTGATTTTTTTTTCCGATGTTAACTTTAATTTCACATTTATTTAGATTCAAACAAATTCTAAAGGGAATGATAAGAAGATTCTCAGAAACGAGTTAGTCACATCGCCCGAAAAGGTTTGTCACATTTATTTTGTAAGGTTTGTCATTTTTTCAGATTCAATAAACTAACAAACTTATTAACCTCATTTTTTCAGATTCAATCCAATAAACCACCCGCATAGCAAGCCAGCAAGCCAGCTGTCGCACCACAACTGGATGTTTGTGGTAAAAATAAAGCAGGAAAACTTCAAAAATTGGAGGGTAATAAAGCTGGCAAACTACAAAAGCTGGAAGGTAATAAAATGGCCAAAGTTGCTGCTCAAAAACTGGATCGGGGAAAATCAATTGCTGCTCCTGCTCCTAAAATAAGTCAGCCACGCCTTGCTCGATATGGTTCGTGTCTTTACATACAGGCAAAAACAAATATGGGCAGCAAATCCACGAATAATAAGCATGGATAAAGCTATATTCGGAGATGAGTATGAAGAATTTCTAGAAAAAAAGCACATATACGAACTTCTCGATCGTAAGGAGCTGAGTGCTACTGTCATCAGCTTATACATTACGTAAAAATTACTTTTAATTGCATTTATTGGTAATTAATTTAATTTATAGGTAATTAATCTAATTTGAAATTTTCGTTGAAGGTATTTGTATGAGAAGTTGGTGTGCACGCGCAGATTGTCAAATAGAATTTTTATTCTTGTCTCCGCGTAAGATTTTGATCTTTAAGCTCGATCCAGTGAATGTAAAGAAATACATTGTAGATATCTTATTAGGAAATAAAGAGAAGGATAAGTTGTTCCTTGCACCATATAATTCAGGGTACGTAATTATATATTCTTTATTTATATCTTTTTTAATTTATGCGATCTTAATTTATTAGTTGTGTAAACAAACTTTTTGTTGTTGTAGGGCACATTGGGTGCTATTTGCAATCAATGCGATCTCTGAAGTTATATACTATTTATATTTCTTGCACGGCCATTACAACAATCACTTCGATATAAAGACTATGTTCGACACGTAAGTAATATATAATATTCATTTATTTCTTACATATATATAGTGCTTGTTAATGCTATAATAATCACATTTATTTATTCGATAGTGCTTTACAAGTTTTTCGAGCTCAAAGAGGTGCTACAGTGTCGAAGCAAAAGTCAAATAACATCACATGGATTCTAATAAAGATTTGAAATATATGCCTTTAAAATTTCATTTACATTCAATGCACAAATATTTATTGACTTATATGTTTTATTTTATAGTGCCCTCGTCAAACTAACAACATCGACTGTAGGTACTATATATTGCAATTCATGAAGGAGATTGTTGATATGAATCAAACTATAATCCCAGAAACGGTATGGTATTTTCATTATTTGATTTTCATATATAAACTATGTATATATTTTATTCTAACTTATTTATGTTCAACTTTTATATCGCACAGTACTTTGACAATTCCAGTCCTACATACTCTGAAAAAGATCTAACAGAAATAAAGGAAGACTGGTGTCAGTATGTGATTGAAATAAAGATTATTTGATTTGCTGGGAAATGGCATGCTGCAAGGGATAGTTATATGCTGCAAGGGGTAGTTCTGTTCTGAAATGTAGTTATTCTGAAATGTACTTTAACTAATTTACATTTGAAAAGTTGTGTATGTGTAGTATTTATGTGAATATGTGAATATGTATATGAATCTGTATTCTAATATGTTGTAATTTGTTCTGTGCTGTTATGTAATTTGTTGTGAACTGATTGTGTAAGTATGTAAAGTTATAAAGTTAATTTGATTGTGAAATGATTGTGTGAACTGATTTTGAATTGATTCTGGATGAAAATGATTTTGGAAAAAAAAATTAAAATACAGCGCTTTCTAAAAAAATTCCATAAGAAACCAAAAAGCGCTTTTTAATAAAACTAAAATAAGAAGAAAAAAACATTTTACAGCGCTTTCTCAAAAAAGCGCTGTAAAACGTGCATTAGAATACACCTACTACAACGCTTTTTTGAAAAAAACATTGTAAAAGGTGCATAATAATGCATCTATTGAATGCACCTACTACAACGCTTTTTTGAAAAAACGCTGTAAAAGGTGCATAATAATGCATCTATTGAATGCACCTACTTCAGCGCTTTCTTGAAAAAGCGATGTAAAAGGTGCATAATAATGCATCTATTGAATGCACCTATTACAGTGCTTTTTTTCAAAAAAACGCTGTAATAGGTGCATGCAAAATAAGCGCTATTGCAGGAATTGAAAAAACGCTGTAAATCAGCGTTTTTTCAAAAAAGCGCTATATAACGAGTATAACAAGCGCGCAATATATCTACCTATTTTATGTTTTTTATTTTAAAAAGCGTTGTTGTATCTTTTTACAGCGCTAGATACTACAGCGCTTATTTTTTTTTTGAAAAAACGCTGTAAATGGCTTAAAAAAGTGTTGTAAAATGCGTTTTTTCGCGTAGTGTTTCTCAAGCAAGACTTGTTTTTTTTTTATAAGAAGCTAATTTGGATGATGCTAGGAGTCGGTTATCAACGAAGGAGTACGGAAGCGTAGCCCCCACTGTGGTGTACTTGCAAATACTGTAACGTCCAAATCAATAAAAGATCGAAGGAGTGAGACGTATTTTAGTAGAGAATGAATTATATCCTTTTCACAAAATGTTGGCGAGTTTTTATACAGGGCTCCTTGATGAGGTGTACATAGAGTTCGAAAGGTTGTTGTGCAATCCTTTAAAGGATTCACGGGCGCCATATGATGTGGATGCATAGTGATACCCTGCATTGTAATTAAATGAACTATTAGGCATTTGTCTAAGGCCCATTGTGTACTAAAGTCTTATTTTTTGGGGCAAAGTCCAGCTAAGAAATGTTTCCCCCAAGTCCTCAACTCACGTAGCCGAGGTGAGGAGTTGTGAAACAAACAAGTTTCTTCGGTTGTCAAAGTGAGGAGTGAACATATCATGTGGACAAAGTGGCCTGTAGTTTGAAATTTGCACGAACTAGGTTGTTCAGGGAAGTGGTGTGTATCCCTGATGATGGTACTTGAAATGACGCCCTTACCCCTTCTTCTACTACATGGGGTCTACTAACGTAAGATATTAAGGACCTTAAGGCACGCACGCTTAAGTGCTTTATGTCATTTTCCAAGAGGCCATTTCAAAGTCATTGATGCTTTATGTCATTCAATTTGGAACCTTCGTTAACACTTGGGTTATAAAGTTCTAAGAATATGTTTCTTCTCTAAAATTATGAAGAATGAAGGTTGTTGTGTTAACGTTCAAATTGCAATTGGGGTATTTTTGCCACTCATTCACTCGTGAAGAGGTGGAAATCTGGATAGTTGAAGTTAGTGGATGTCGAACTCACTTCTCTTCGTCTTATATGTACAGAGACAACAAGATGGTGAAAAAGGTAAAGTACTTTTGTGCTGATCTAGAGATGCCTCTTTGAAGTGTTGGTGTAAGCTCTAGCGCCAATAGTTTTGTATAGATTATTATTGGTATAATAGATTTAAATCATATATCTAATTTGGGTTATATGTACAAGGCATAATTTATTATGTTATTAACCGTATAATATAATAAAGTCTTTAGAATAGATAGTTCGTTTAATAGAACATTAAGTTTGACTTGATCGAGAGATCTTATTGTATATTAGAACACTATTCTTAAAGTATCCATAGTCAAAGTATTATTGTTAATTAGGACGATAATGATACATAAGGACTATCATGTTAGAAGATTGATGACCACATCTCAAAAGTCATAGATAGTAGATATCAATTTGCACACAGGTATAAATATTAAGAGTAATAATTATACTGGATTGACCTGCAATGAGAATGCTTCCTAATTTTTGTGTAAGTATCATTAGCAAATCTCATGCGACCATTGTAAGTAGTCATTCAACTTAACATCACTACGATTCCTACATGGGGAGTTCTAGGTTTTATTACCATCAAACATTGTTTGTAATAAGACAATCATAAAGGTGGTTATTGATTCTATAATAAATCATGTGGAGGGATGGGAGTGATGTAGATAGAATTTGTCCCTCCTACGTAATAGGAGTTATTTCTTGGGCCACTCGATAGTGTGAGACTGTGGAAATAACTGACCATGCTAGAATGGACAAATATGTGATATTAGGTCCATTGATTTTACAAGTCAACTCTGGGATCGATAAATAAAGAATTGAACATTTCAAGGATGATACATATTATGATTTGCGTTCAATTAGACATTTGGATGAAGAGATAATTACTGCACAATAAATACTAGACGCGATAAGGTTTAAATCGTATCACTAATTTTCTCATGATTTGGGTAGCAATGATGCATTGTTAAATGTCAATAATTGTTTATAGTATTTTATATTATATATACTATATATAATATTTACTAGGTTTAAATATGTATTTGGTCCTTGCAAATATAACCTTTTTTTATTTTGGTCCTCGTAAATTTTTTTGTTTGGTTAACATCCTTGCAAATATAGTTTCATTTAAAAATAGTTCTTCCATCTAGTTTCTGTTACAAAAATTGTAACACCATTAAAACATAACCATTTAAAAAAAACCCAAATTTAATTAAATTATAACCGTTTTTAACCTAAAATCAATCCCAAATGTTTCAGTCTTCTTCGCTAAAACAACATAAATCGCGTTTTCTTCTTAATCATTTCAATCCTCTTCCTCATCAAAATTCTCATTATTGTCACCAACATCTTCATCCATTTGAGATTCATCACCGTATTCAAATTCAAATTCATCGTTACCATAATCTTTTTCCTCATCTGGTGGTACTTGTTGGACAATAGTGGGGTCTAGAATTGGCTTTGAATCAGATTTTTTCTTCTTGGTATGGAGATTAAGGGATTTTAGGAGAATATATGGAAAAGTCCAAAAGTGGGAGGAGAATTTGGTTGTAGAAGAAGGAGTGGCAAAGAAGAAAGTCCAAGTCCTTGTAATGGTAAGGGATGATGAAGGAATTCGCCATGGTGACATGATTGAACTTTTAATCAAATTCATTATGCTTTTCTAGATTTTTTTATTTTATGTATTGTAACACAACATGAGGAATTCTACAATGGGAAGAAGACTGAAATGATGACGAAGAAGGTGCAATTTAGGTTTTATAGGGAAGAAGACTGAAACATTTGGGGTTAACTTTAGGTTAAAAATGTTATAATTTAATTATATTTGAGTTTTGTTTTTGTTAAAAAAATGATTATGTTTTAACGGTGTTACAATTTTTGTAACAGAAATTGGATAGAAGGATTATTTTAAAATGAAACTATATTTGCAGGGATGTTAATCAAACAAAAAAAACTTATGAGGACCATAATAAAAAAAATGTTTTAATTTTAAGGACCAAAAGCATATTTAAACCTATTTAATATTATTATCATTTCAATTGGAACCTATAAGGGTCATATGCATAGTATTAAATATGATCTAATACGTTAACATATTCATAATTTATTTTATTGAATTTGATTTGATTAAGTAAATGATTGACAATTAATTGAATTAAATATGATTTAATTAAATTAATAGTTTGTATTTAATTAAATAAAATCATTTATGACTTATTGGGTTGAGCCCAAAATAGGTGTCTTAGAGTTTTAGTGGCATATTCTCTATAAATAGAATAAAAGCACATTCCTATGTTATCCTGACTGCCATTACCCTCGTAGAATGGCTAGCACTACATTTCATTTTACGATTGTATGGACGATGTAGAGACACCGGTAATTTATGCACTGGTGATCAAAGTTAAAACACACTTCAAGAGAAATACTATGTGTTGGCGATATATCTCTTCGATACTTTAAGAGGTAAACACATGAACAATTCTAGTGAAATTTGGTGCTTATGTGGTCTTTGGCTAAAGGAAATTTTATGCTTATGAGAATTATTTTAAAAGGATTTTTAAAGTCTATCTCATGATTCCCAAACATAAAGGTATTGAAAAACACAAGATATAAGAGTTTAAATTGTGTTGGTCGTTTTAAAAATGGTTAAATAATTTTTTAGTCCCTATAAATTTTTTAACATTTTACTTTTAGTCCATATAAAAAATTTCTTAACTTCTAAGTCAAATCATTTATACTCTTCAAGTTTTTGAATGATTTTTTTTTTGCAGATACGGTTATAACATCATAAGAATTTCCCGTAGAAAAGTTTAGAATTTTGTAATTGACGATAAATTAAATATGAATATTTAAGCGCCTTCATATTTAATTCATTCCTTGTTAAAAGTTCTAAATTCATTTGAAATTTTATAGAGACTAAACTTATTTAATCCTTTTAAAAATAGATTTTATTTCATAAACTAAAATGTGTTCTTTATCGAAACATTTAATGTTGGTTATAAATCAATTTAAATAGTAATTGATGTTGAACCATAAAGAACTGATCAAATTAAAGAGATGAAGAGAAAGACTACATTTGGTTCTCCCTTTATAGAGAGAGTTTACCTTAGTACAATCGATGACTTAATCCACAACAATCCAATAGCAAAAAAGTATTTTTTTTTATTGTGCCTCTTCATACTTTGGGTATTCTTCTATTGCCTCTTAAGATTATACCACTAGAAACCTTTCTAGTCTTCTCAATTTTCTGGCAATCTGCCGTTATGGATTACAAGTATTCTCCACCTATTCATATACCTCTTTTGATTGAAAGAGTTGTGTCCGCTACTGAACTGAATTACATTAAATCAATTATATATCTGAAATGACACAAAGTTTGTCAAAGAATTATAACTTTCATAGAGAGCATATTACAGTTTTAGCAACATTAGCACATTTTTAAAGAGGTTTTCCAAAGCATAAAACGTAAATATCTTTTTAAAAATGATTCTAATTTTTTTCTTTTTTAAAACAGAATCAGATTCAAAAATCCTTAAACATAAAGTCATTGACACACATCTACAACACGAAAACTTCCAAAATCAACTTCTTTATTTCAAACGTGAATGACGTTAAGAATAAATAACATAATAAAAATGGTTATTGACACTTAGTACCCAACTACATCTAAGTTGATTGTAACACAATCAACTGAAAGCTAATGGGTACCATTGACCATATCCAAATGTTTGCATTGAACTAGCGGTCGAAGTCACGACTCTGCTAAATAGATCCTAATAATCTGGGGTTGAAACAGTCCCTAAAAAGTAAATGATCACCAATTGAAAATAACATATAACATTTTACAAATATGAAGCATAATTCGCAATTAATAGAGCATGCACATTTATCATAGTGTCAAACACAACTCACGCATCAAAGCACATTGCATGTCAATGCAAATGATTTCAGAATATCACCTCCCTGCAAGGGTTTTTCCCGAAGAAAATTGTGAAGTGCACCTAACAAATATAGCCTAAACATGTTATACTAAAAAGTGGAAGGAGCCATTACTTGGTGGCGCTTCCCTATAACCATGTTACTCGCGCCATTAACAACCAACGGATCCGTTCACTCTTCTTAACCTTTACCAAGTAAATGGCTAAGGCAAAATTAAGCCATTAGGGTGCTAGCTGAACCTCATTCGGCCTACTCTTCTAATTGTGTTAAAATATATTTTTCTCACTAAAACAATAAAATACATTAATTATTTGATTTTTGTTTCAAATACTATAACAAAAAATATAAATTTCTCATTTCTCTTTTGAAAGACTTAACACTTTTTCTCAAAATTCCAATAACCGTTTTGTGAAATTAACTTCCTTTTAAGCTTTGAAAGTAAATAATCTTTCTAACGAAATTTTGATACAAACTATTTATTTTTACAATGAATCCTTGATTTTCAAATTGACTTCACAAAAACTAACACTCTATCGCTTCCAAAAATCACATATTGTTAGCAATGAAAATTACCGACACCCAAAAATTTCTAAAAAGTTTAGATCCTCAAAATAAAATCTATCTTTTTTCTCTAAGTTTCATCTCAAGTAATTTTCACTACCAAATTTAAAAGTATTTGTCAACAAAACTAACAACTAATAACCAAAAAGTAATAACATTTTCACTTCTTGAAAAACATAGATTTTAAAATAGATATATTTTTCTTTTCTTTTCAAGTATCCAACCAAGACCACTTTCAAAGTCCTTTCAAATTATAAGGTTCTTTTCTTCTAAGTTCAAAACTTCAAGAACCAACTTCTAACACCGCTATTCTTTAAAAAGCAGAAGTGACAAATCAATTTACACCAAAACAGTTTTTGCATCCCCATCTTCTTTTAATTAGGTTCACCAAAATTTCCAATTATCAAATTGCTAATTTCACTCTTTAATAGAGACATTTTCCTCATGACACCGCCTATGTCAAGTACTTTTCCTAAATCAATACGACTAAGTTCGCTTTTTCTAATTGAACAAAGTTAACTATTTTACACTTCTCAAAACTCAACTCAATTAAAATCTTACTATCCTCAATCTTTAAAATTTGTTTCTTCTAAACTTTACCTCCCAATATCATTAATAAAAATCACAAGACTTTAAATTTTTGAGATAACTCAAATCTTAATAAGCCCTTTTCAACATAGCTCATACTTTATTTTCAAATTTTCGTAAAACAATTTCTAACTTATTTGTTTCCCTTAATTTTGTTTTTTACATAAGACAAATAGGGAAAAGAAAATGGTCAACTTAGAATTAAGGGCAACGTTATCTTAAGAGCGCACCTACTATGCATCTTACATGTTGACCTTTATATGACTCAAAGTTTGGTCTAGAAAGTCAATTTTAATTTTGAAATATATGGTTTCAATTAAAATCTAAATTATATGAGTGTTGCCGTGATTTCAATTTGTAAGATCAACCAATCATTCTTTCTTCTTACGTTTGTGTTGCGTTCAACAGCATTGATCGATTATGCACTAACCATTAATCAACTATACCAATCAATACATTCAAGATAGACCAATCAAGATTCTAACACCAAATTTTTGTTTGCATCGATAAAGTTTGGTTTGTAGTGATTCATTGAAGACTAATCACGTTAATTTAGAGAATTTTTGTTCTTAGTATGACTACCATGCCGAATGTGTCACTTCCATGGTTTGTTATTCATGACTCATAAGCTGCAAGGATTGTTTCCCCAAACAACGTGTCCGTCAAAGTTTCGAAGTGTCCTTGAAATCTTTCGCCAAAGTTCTCAAGAACTCTTATACCATTCATTTGAGCCAATTACCAAAATCATTTATCAAAGAGTCTGTCATTGCTATCAAAGTTTCAGAAGATAAAAATAAATTGGGTTTGGTGGGTTGCAAAAATAATCTTCATGGTAGAGTCACATGTCTAAAGGTGATTCACTAATTATGTTGTGTTGGAACCAAGTTGGTTTGAAAAAATATGTCTCTCACTTGTTTTGATGATAACAAAATCGTTTGTGGGACCAATTTAATCAATTAACGTTTTGATTAAGTGTATAGGTCGAAGATACAACACAACCTCGCCTCGTTCTGTCTCTCTAATCTCTAATTCTGATGTGCGAGCAACGTTGTGCCCATGTTGCCTCTGGAAATGCAAGCAACGTTGTAGTTAAATTACCTCTAGTAAATGCAAATGTGTTATGTATCGTCTATCTCTAATGAATTCAACAAGTGTCTATTTGTCTGCCTCTAATATGTGTGACCAGCAAATAATTACCTCTGCCACTAATAATCACATCAAGCGTCCGACTCTGAGTTATTATGTTTCCTCTACAAAAGTCAACTCTGAAAATGTCAACGCTATGAAAAGGTCAATGCTCTAAAAGAGTCAACACTCAAAAGAAGACAAAGAAATTGCACATCCTCTAATAAACATCATGAATTTGCTACTTGTTTGAAGATCTTAAGACATGCTCTGACCATCGTATCCTCTACTTCCCAACTGTTTTAAACACGATACGCTGAATCATTACAAGATTAGTATTTGGAAAGTTTCTGTTGCAAATAAAATTCCAAAAAGATACGATATGAAACCTAATGAATTTATGTTGATTTCTTAAAATCAAGACAACGACCAGAAATCCTAATCATTCTTTATAAAGACGTGTTTCCCTCAATCAAGACATACACAAGCAATAAGCACATATGCACTCTTGCTCAATATCATTTTGTTTCACGTTAGTGCTAAGAGAAGTTCTGAAGTAAAAAATTTGTAAACACTCTTTGCGAGAGCTAATTAAAAAAAAAAAACCAAAACCCTTTTGTCTGTAACATAGCCCAGTAGTGGTTGTCTTCCTCAACAACTTGACTGTACTAAGCTAGAAGGTTGAGAAGATTGAACACTGTTAGTGTGACTTGTAGGTATTCAAGTGTAAGTCATTTTCCATGGTGAACTAGTTGATTAAATCCTTCAGGTTAAATGGACTGAACATATCTACCGTGTTGGTGGTGAACTAGGATAAACCATTGCGTCTCTCTACTTTATTTTCTTTTATCTGCAATGCTTTCTTTACTTTAGTATAGCCACGCAAAAAAAAAAAAGTATTTAATCATAAAACACAATTCAAACCCCTCATGTCTTGTGTTTTTCATTCTATAATTGGCATTAAAGAACTGTCTCAAAATTGAGCACTTAACCGTGTTTGAGTAAAGACCCATATTCTTTATGGCTAACTCTGGTGAAGAAGTTATAGGTGGAAACGTTAACAGGCCTCCCTTGTTGGATGGAGAAAGATTCGAGTACTAGAAAAACAAACTCAGAAATTTCTACATCTCTCACGATCCTGAACTTTGGAACATAGCCGAAGATGGCTATGAGGCTCTAAAAGATGTTGTTGGTGTTGAAACATCCAGAAAGAATTTTGAAACTGACCAAAAGAAACAATACAACACGCATCATAAGGCCAAAACCTTCACGATGAATGTTATCATCTTCAAGGAGTGCGCCCTTCTTCTAACCATGCACTCATCACCCCTCCCACTTGTAACTCTGATATCTCAGATGATATGTTTGAGGCTACCCTAGCGGAGCACTTGGTTCACTCGAATACAAAACCCATGCCTTTCTTCACAAGCCTAGTACCTCCGCTCAAACACCTACCCTCTCCACTACTTTACCTCTATCCTCCACTCTAGTACCTGACCCCACCTCATCGCCTTCTCCCCATCCCTCCCATAGAAGTTATGCTTGTTGCACAAACTCTTGTAGATCTAGTCTCTAATACATCATCAAAAGACTCCCCTGACTTTGTCCTCCCTCTTTTCCCCTTCGACTCTGCTACCTCCCCCATCTCTCTGGAAATCATCCCTTCCACACAGTCCGTTCATCTGGCTTCCCTGACCTCTTAACCTTTCTTAGTGCCAAAATCTCCTACACCCAAAAGTAAAATGCTCAAAGTCTGGATCCTAATGATGTTTCCACCTAGTGGAATAAAGTCCTCTCCTTTGTCACAAACTAGATTCGGGACAATAGGGATCATGGACTGCAAATGGCATCCCAGAACTATGTAGCTTTTAGACAAATAGCTATAATCATCTACTTATGGATGGTACAACTTCAGAAAGCCAAGAGAAATTGGTCCAAAAAGCTCCTAACAACCGCTTCATCAAGCTCATCTAGGGATGCCCCATCTCCTTCATATAATATCCTTTTGGAACCATCAGAGGTTGCTCCAATCGCACCATTACAGCTTCCTGTGTTCATCCCACATATTAAAATTAACACTCTCGATGTTTCTCTTGTCATTGCTTTAGGGTCTACAACTTATGTTTATGCTTTTGCAAGCCTCTCAGCATCTCCCTCTAGCCCCGTGTTGAAACCCTCTCAGTTTGTTAAGAAGGAAGATTTTGATCGTCTCGCAGCTAAGACTGAGGCGTTTATGGAAAAGACTGCCAAGAATTAGGAGGATATTCAAAATACCTTTAGTTGAATTTTAGCTAGGCTCACAAATCCAACTCGTTAGTTGTTTTATTTTTTTTTTTTCTGTTATTTTTTTCTCTCTCAATATTTTCTTTTATTTCCTCTTTTTTTGTATCATATCAAAAGGGGGAAAATGGTGTTTTTTTTTTTTTTAGAAATCGTAAGCAATGAATTTTATTTTTAACTGTAGTTATTAATGCACATTGATACTCTATTAGAATATATTTTATCTTATGAATTGAACATGCATATTCTAAGGGGGAGCTTTGATGTAACATGTTATTATTATATTATCTATTTGTTTATTTTATCTTTAAAAAATTGTTCACAAAAATAGATGTTTGTTGTAAGATCCTCATTTTTTTTATTATTAGTAATGTGCAAAATATATTTTTATTTTATTTTTATAATTTATAATGTGGTTATTATTATTATTATTATTATATTTTTATTCAATTATTATTTTTGAAAGCTATATATGTGTATGACATGATGTATTTAATTTGACTGAATATTTTGCTAAGTATTTGAAAAAAAAACAAATGTTTATAATAATAATAATAATAGAAAAGAAAGAAGAATGAATCGGGAAACGTTAAAGACAAAATTACATTAAACTGATGAGTGAATTTTAGGGTCTTAATGGGTTTAAGTTGAAAACATCACGTTCCCCACCTCTACTGATAAAAAGGAAAAAAAAAAAAAAAACGGATGCCTCTTATTCACAAATCCTCTGCGATAAAGAAAGAAAGGGCTTAGGGGAGAAAAAGGAAGAAATTCAAGAACTAAAGGAGTTAGTGATTCATCCCCTCAAGTAAGAATTCTTTAATTATGATCATATTAACTTTATATAACCATTTTTTTATTGGTAGTAAACAAAATCCCTTATTGATATTCTGGAAAATAATATAAAATAGAATAAAGTTGATCGATGAATATGTCTCTCTAATTGTATCTTTATTGTTGATAGATAAGAACCTTTCATTTATTGATTTTTATTTTCTTAATCAACTATCAGAAATATAGGTGCCATAATTGTGTTATGATGTTTAGATAAAGTAGTGAATAGGTTAGACGGTAGGATCAATTGTTATAAATAAATTAAGATAGTCGTTGATGCATTGTTACAGAGGAAATGAAAGTTCTTAATATCGTTGGAGATAGATTATTAGGAACTCTATTATCCCATTATTATTGTAATAACGGTCACACTAGTAATAGGTTTTTGTACGTCAATCTATAAAAATAAAACTAAAAAGTTTTGACACTAAGTGAGAAGTAAATTAATTTATGAAGGTGTAACGTATTTGGAGCAAAGCTCGTTGCGTAGGCACCTTATAACGACATTCATAACAGTAAGAGCATCACTCCATCCGCTTTCTTACTCGAATTATATGTGATATAAATGCACTGTGATGTTGTGTATTGATTATGGTTGTGTGTTATCTTCAAAATGAATGTTATATGATACGTTGTTATAATGGTTGTGCTTGACATGTTGTGGTTATTCAAGGTGATTACTTTGTGTCTAAACTAGATTGGTTGAGGACAAGGTTGAATGATTTTGGACGCTCTGGTTGAGTGGTCTACATTGTTACTAACAACAATGTCTACATTTATGCATTCATAGTTGTATGGTGCGTCCATAATTGCTTGGAGCCCATAGTTGTCTGGTGCGTCCATAATTGGTTGGAGCCCACAGATCCTTGTGGAGATTTTGAGTTAGTCGTGTTGCTTGGAAGGACCCACGAAGCCCTTGCGGGAGAGGTGATATTCCGGAATCATGCATTGATATACAGTCTAACAAATAAGATTTGTGCATATTGGTTGAATTGTATCTTTGGTGCGTTGTGATTTTTAACTGTTAAATGAAGTATATGATTTGTTTATATTTTTGCTATAACAATTATATATGCAAGTTTATTTTCTCTGTGTTTGTTATTTGGAGATGACCCTTACATTTGACAGGAAGTCGTGTATAGTGTTACTTGAGCGAAGAATGTCGCAACCAACCTAGTAGGAGAAATGAGAGGAAGTACAATAGCATGCAGTTTGAGGCTTTGAGATACTTTTGTGCTGGTGTTAGACTTGTTGGGTGAGTTTTCCACCAGTCCAAAGTTTATGGCCAACTAGGATTTATTTTTGGGTAGTAAAACGCCAAGACTTTTGACTTTAAAAGTTTCGTTTGTTTAACGTATTAAATTTACTTTTAGTAATTGTGAATACTCTGACTCATTATTTTTAAAAATACAATTGAAAAAGTTATTAATTGGTTTTAAAGTAAATGAGAATTTATGATAATCTTAGATAAAAATAAATAAAAATCTGTATCTTTACGTTTAGAATTTCGTTAGTTAATGTCTCAAAAAAGCGGGATGTTACAATTTAATGCACTAACATTTTGATTAACTGTGCAGGTCCGAGATAAAGTGCTTGTTTAATAGATTCTTATTGTATCCTCTGATAATTAGTGGAAAGCCAAAGATACAACCTCACATCGCTCCATCTCTCTAAGTCTTATGCGAGAGCAACGTAGTGTCCCAGTTACCTCTTGAAATGCAACCAATGATGTAGTTAAATTACCTCTGATAAACGCAAATGTATTATGTATCGTCTGCCTTCGATGAATTGAACAAGTGTCTATTTGTTTGCCTTTGATTAGCATGACATGAAAGTAACTACCTCTACCTCTGATGATCACATCATGCGTCTGATCGTCTGACTCTGAGTTATTATGTTTCCTCTGCAAAAGTCAACACTCTGAAAAAGTTAACTCTCCAACAAAGATAAAGCAATTGCACATCCTCTGATGAACATCCTTAATTCGCTACTTGTCTAAAGATCTTAAGACATTCTCTAATCATTGTATCGTCTACTTCCGAACTATTTTAAACATGATATGTTGAATTATTACAAGATCAAGTTTTGGAAAGTTTATGTGGCAAATCAATTCCACAAAGATGCGATACGTAACTTCATGAATTATGTTGACTTCTTACAATCACGACAACGGCTAGAAACCTTAATCATTCTCTATAAAATATGTGCTTCCCTCAATCAAGACATACACAAACAATAAGCACATCTACACTCTTGCTCAATATCATTATGTTTCACATTATTGCTAAGAGAAGTTCTGAAGTAACAAATTTGTTAACACTTTCTAAGAGACTTAATTCAAAAAAACTCAAAACCTATTAATTCTACTCATTCTACCTGAATTAAAAAAACCACTTAAGTTTACCCAGTTAAGTCTACTCAACCTTCTAGTTGCACCTGCAACACGTTGAGGCAAAAACAACAACCACTAATGGGTCAATTTGCAAGTGTTTGTTTGGTTTATGTTTGACTCTCAATATAAGAATATGTATGTGTCTAACATTATTTAGCACTTAGGTAAATATTTGTTTGTACAAGTGCTCAATATTCAAACAAGAATTATGTTTAAATTTGTTCTAAGTATTTGATGTTGATCAATCTATTTCAATGTTCAATATTTGGGTCAACCTTGTTGTTTGAGTCAAAGTTCTTCAATTTGATTCAAAGTTCCAAGTCCATAATTTCTTCAAAGTATTTGATGTTGTTGTCAATTTTGTCTAGACTTTGTTGTTCAAGATTCTTTCAAGGTTGTTGATCAATTGTTGTTATTCAATCTGATATCGATCAAAGCTTGTTGTATCTTCTGTTCTTGATCAAAGTATTGTTGTATCAGTATGTTCTTGATCAAACTTCACCATGTAGAGGAGTTGTTCAATGGGTTTGTGCCAAATCAAGTTTGGTGTAAGTTCTACATCCAGATTTTTTCAAATCGATGTAAGTTATGTATGAAATTCTGGTCTTGTTCGTCTTTTTGACGTGGTCTAGTTGGTATTTATTTTTCCATGTGAAGAGTTCCTTTTATAGTTGTAGATTTGGAACTATTTGTTCTTTCATTGAATTGTTTCCTTGTTCCAGTTTTGAATCATGTATTATTCCAAACATTCTTCAATTAAATGCATTGTTACAACCATATTCACTCGAATCAGTTTTGTATCATTCAGAACATTCAGTTTTGAATCGGTATATTGTTCTGGTTGTGGATCATTGCTTGTGAACCATTCCCATGAATTGGTGTTCAATTCTGACAGTTTTTTGTAAATTCGAAAATTATTACCATTTTTGGTGGTGAACTAATTTTGCAAACCGTTTCTACCAATTAAAAATACTTAGCCAATTATCTCCATTCAGTGCAATTAGTAGGTAACCGATTAAAAATTGTCTAGTATTTTCCAGTATCAGGATCATAGACAACATTTGCGTGTATCATAGTCTAATCTGGAATCCCCCACAATGGCAACTTCTAGAATTGTTGACCTTCATCAGAGGCATTAACTTTTTTAAAGGCATTGACTTTTTATAGGTTCATTGACTTTTGTCAGAGGCTTTGACTTTTGTTAGAGTTGTTGACTTTTGTTAGAGTTAGAAGTATGAAAGTTAGAGTCAATGTGTAAGTACTAGAAGTAGAGTCAGATTGGAGTGTGTCATTATCAAAAGCAGATGCATAATCAATAGTCTGCTTGTGTTGAAATAGTTTTATAAAACATAGGCAATCATTAGAGTCAACATGAATAACCATTTCAAAGAGAAGCACGTTGCCTTTAATGTGAATGCATCAGAGTGATTGCTTTATTACCAGTGGAGGATGCGAATGCAGATCGTGTGTTGTTCATTGTCTTGTTTCGTTTCCTCTGAATTTCTTGTTTTATTTGTTTCCTATGATTTTTTGGTTTTGTGCGTTTCCTATTATTAGTGCATTTCCTTTGATTCTTGTTGTTTCCTCTCATTAGTGTGTTTCCTTTGATTTTGTTGTACCATTTGATTATGTTTTATCCTCTGATTTTGTTGTATCCTCTGATTTTGTTGTATCATCTGATTCTGTTATATCCTCTGATTTTATTTGTTTTCTCAAATATGTTTGTTTTCTCTGATATTGTTAGTTTCCTATGATTTTACTTGTTTCCTCTAATTTTATCTGTTTCCTCTTATTTTACTAGTTTCCTCTAATTTTACTCGTTTCATCTGATTTTACTTATTTCTTCTGATTTGTTTGTGGGTATGAAATGTACCTGTTTGTTTTATTTTTTGCACACTTAATTTAGAACATTAGTACATTAAATTGTTCTCACAAACTTCCTTTTGTTATCAACAAAACTAGAAAGAATCCAAAACCATCTTGGTTCTAACATAACCCAGTAGTGGTTTCTTTCCTCAACAGCTTGATTGTACTAAGCTAGAAGGTTGAGAAGATTGAACACACTCAGTGTGACTAGTAGGTGTTCAAGTATATGTCTGATTCCACGGTGAACTAGTGGATTAAATCCTTCAGGTTGAAGGGACTGAACGTAGTTACCGTGTTGGTGGTGAAACAACACAAATTGTTGTGTCTCTTTACTCTGTTTTCTTTTATCTGCACTGATTTCTTTACTTTACTAAAGCCACACAAAAAGTAATTTAATCCGAAAACACAATTCAAATCCTCCAATTTCTTGTGTTTTTTCGTTCTACATGTTGTTGGTTTTACGTGAAAAACATTTAAAATATGGCAACTGATTGGTTCATGGCATGTTATTCCCCTTATGAAATGTTTTTACAAGTTCTCATTTGCTTCTCATGTGAATTTGTAAAGTGTTCGAATAGTTGGAACATGAAATTTAAATTCAAGACTTCTTCATGTATTCTCTTGGACGAAATATTTAAATCCAGATCTGGTAAGCAACACAAAAGCCCAATATTGAATTAAAATCTATAATATGTCTTAATAATATTATAGGCTAAAGATATTTTTTACAATTGCTTCTGGCATAGGTGCACCTTTATCTCTTGATCAAGCAACCAACTCCAAAATGTTGGGTTATTTTGCTCAAGTTTTGTTCAACTTGGACATGATGCATGAGTTGCGAGACCACATTCTTGTTGTGTTATTTAAATCCTCATTTTTGTTTACATTGATTATGGAAAATTGTCATTGCTTATTAAATCTTGTATGGATGTAGAACATTTCATCGATAAATGTCGAAAATATTCTAATGGTTAAGAAGTATGTCCCTAAAAACAAGGCTCCAAACAATGTTGAAACTTGAGATAAAAATAAAGGTAATAATACTCATCATATTGTCAATTCTCCTTTTGTTGATCATATCCCCAATGTTAATATGGAAGCACCGCTATTATTCACGAATCCCCTTACAATCAGGAAAAATTGAAAAGAATCGTGAAGAAGATTCTAACTCAAATTCAATTGATTTTGGTGATTTAGAAATCATTATAGAGAAACTTAAAATATTTGAGGGTCAGGCTACACAATGTCTTAAAAATGTAACTCATGAGATCTTTGGTTCAAGTTTATCTAATGTAACTAACACAAATCATCTACAAGAGGATCATCAATATCTAGATATGCATATTGTTAGTTCTTGGAATGATGTAGTGTTAAAGGAGGACGATGTTCAAAATCATCAAAGCTCTCATGATTTGAAAGTCTATTTACATTCAAATGTTAGGGTCCTAAGTATGACATATCCAAATGTCATTGCTACAGACAATAATTTATACATGGGATTGCTCATGATTTATAGATTTTGTGTTTCTTATAAATAGAGATGCTAGCGAAACACATTGTTCTATTCCTATTGAGAGCCTTTTACGTACGTGATAACTAAGGGAATAAATAATAATATGCCGAAGACACCTATATTATATAATTTTCGCCTAAAGGTCAAAAATACGTACATGATTTGAGTAATTTTTCTAACATTTGTTTTTTTCTATTTTTCTTGAGTAAAGTCTATGTCCCCCCTTAGTTTTGTTTTTCTTTTCCTTTTTAATAAATTTTTAAATTAAAAAAAAAAACACATAGAAATATCTCAAAGTTCTCCTCCAACACTAACTCAATGTCAATAGTCTTAATTCTTTTTCGAAACTCAAAGAGCTAACCACATAAACATGAGGATTCATACAAAATTTTGATTTCTTTAAAGTTACACACTTAAAGTTAAACTCAAATTTTCAAGTCATACAATTCTTTTTCTTTTTTCTCAAGTCATACAATCTCTATTAGAGTTACAATCAACCCATTTCATTTGTCAAACTCATAAATTTTTATAACACCATTTTTTGTCCAAAACACACCAAATATTTAAATTTCAAAGTTCTTCATAACTTTAACAATTGAAACAAATTTAGTAAGATTTTTAACTTAAATTCAAACTTGAAAACAACTCATTATATAACCATAACCAGAGGTAGTGCTACCATTGCTATTATACAGGCTTGGGCCCTCCTAACATTTAGAAAAAAGTTAATATATGCCCATAATATAATACATATGTTGGCCTCTATATTGTGGCAAAGACAACTTATTTTTTCAACAACATAAGTTTCAGAAAGCATTGCATCTTTTCAATAGTAAATAAATATAAATATTATTTTCCTTCACGTTGAGGCAATTATTTTTGTAAAGTCGTGTATATGGATTGTTAATAATAATTTATTTATTTATTTTATCAATGCGTTGTTTAAAATAATTAAAGCATATATTTAAACGTTTCATATATAAGGAACACTAAAATATAGTGGCATAAAAGTTTACTTTGATTTTTAAGTTTTATATTTGGCTCATGCAACATAAATTAGAGTTTCACTTTTGTCCTTGTAAAATCTGGATCATATATTTCTTGTGATTAATTCTAAATGTATCTTCTTGTGAACATATTATGAGCATATTTTTTTGTGAAAAAATCTGAGTGCTTCTTCTTGTGAATAAATATGAGTATATATTCTTGTAAAAAATTCAGAGTGTATCTTCTAGAAAAAATTGTAAGCATTTCTTCTTGTCATCAAAATTTGACCATATCTTCTTGTGAACAAATTTTGACTATATCTTCTTGTGAACAATTTTGATCATATCTTCTTGTGAATAATATTTTGGCCATATCTTCTTGTGAACAATATTTTGACCATATCTTCTTGTTAACAATATTTTTACCATATCTTCCTGTGAACAATATTTTGACCATATTTTCTTTTCACTTTGGTCAAAGATTTCTCTCAATTATAATTCTGAATCGTGTCTAATTTCATATTGTGTTCTAAAAATTATTCACGCGAATCTTCCTTCATACTCTTGATTGATTGGAGCGCGAATGTTTTTCGGGCTTCTTCTTGAATATTCATAAATTCTGATTTGGCTAAGTTTTTTCTTCGGTATAAATTCTTTCAATCAGATTCGTTGACTTTCCATTAGAGCCATTGACCTTCTAGTTGGAATGAGATGTTGTGTTTCTTGGATGATAAAAGTCAGAGGCAAAATTGTGTGACTTATAATTACTGGCTTTGGGCAAATCACATTGTTGAATCATTTGAGTCAGTGCAACATTAGAGGCTGCATATCAGAGGAAGCATTTTGAGTTGGTTGCAATTTTTAATTAGCGGAATATGAGCTTTGAATGCATGGCTTGAACAATCTATTTAGAGTTAATGATAGCTTGATATAAACTCTTCAAAGACATGTTGAGTTTATGTAGATTAAAGGCACGCAAGGGCTTTAGAGGCATGCTTCAAATTTAGTTTTCAGACCAAGTTTCAGAGCCAAACATCAGAGGCAATCTTCGTAACCTTGAAAGGCACGTTGCTTTCAGAGACATATGTTCAGAGGTCGACGTGTATGCTTTTGCGTTCCTCTGATCTCATCATCTAGTCACTTCCTCTAATGAATTCCTCTTGTCACTTCCTATGGTCACTTCCTCGGGTAGCTTCCTTTAGTCGCTTCCTCTAGTACCATCCTCTAGTTTTCTTGTTCTAGTTGTTGCACACTTAATGAAGTCATTAGTCTAAGCAAATTGTTCTCATAAAATACCTTTGTTAACATCAAAACCACAAGAGGAAAACCAACTTGACTCCAACAATCTCCCCATTTTTGATGATGACTAAACTGTACTTTTTATAACAATTTATTGGCTTTTATTAGTTGACTCCCTCTAACTTAAGGCTCCTCCTAAGTCTAAGTTATTTAACAATTCTTTTCTTCCCACATGCATACACTTTCTCTCCCTAAATAAATAGATCAAAAAAGAAATTGTTCAAATATCTTTCTCACCCTTTTTGTCATCAGAGAAAAAGATATAAAACATAAAATACATACTTAAAAGTTTTTTTTAAGAGAATAAAGGTAAGGTTTAGATTTAAGTTTTTCTCCCCCCTTTTGTCTTCAGCTAGTGGTTTGGTGAATATGTTAGCACGTTGGTGTTCAGTGTCTATAAATTGGATATTTAGTACTCCTTTTTGAACAAAATCCCTAATAAAGTGATGTTTAATTTCTATGTGTTTAGCCCTAGAATGTAGAATTGGGTTCCTTGTTAGGAAAATAGAAGAAGTATTATCACATAATATGGGAATGTTACTCTCAAGGATTTTGGTAACCTTCCAAATGGTGTTTCATCCACATTAGTTGAAAGGTGCAGCTAGTTGTTAAGATGTACTCAGCCTTTGTTGTTGACCTTGCAATTGTGTTTTGTATCTTACTTGAACATGAGATTAACTTTTCACCAAGGAAGTTCAATTTCCATTGGTGCTTTTTCTTTCATATTTTTCTCCAACATAGTCAGCATCACAATAGCCACTTAACCTGTACTTAGTAGACTTCTTATAGAACAAGCCAATGTTGAAAGTATCTAAGGATCCTCTTAACAGCAGTTAAGTGAGATTACCTTGGGATCAGCCTGAAATCTAGCACACACACGGAATATCAAGTCTAGAAGCAATAAGGTATAAAAGTGATCCAATCACTCCTTTTTATGTTTTTGGCCAACCTTCTAGCCTAATTCATCTTTTTCCAGTGAATAAGTAGGTTGCATTGGAGTAGTCATAGGTTTGCAATCATTCATCTTAAACTTATTGAAAAGCTATTTTGTATACTTGGTTTGATGAATGTATATGCCTTTTTTACTTTAAGTTCTCCCATCATGCTCATTTGAAATTCAAGCTACATCAACATTTCAAATTCTTGACAAAGAGTGCCATTAGTAGATCAAAAAATAATGTCATCAACATAAATTGGAATTTTAAGAATGTCATCTCCTATTGATATTCTAAACAGGGTAGTGTCTACTTGTCCTCTTTCAAAATTGTTTTTAAGCAATAAATTACTTAATCTATCATACCATGCCCTAGGTGCTTGTTTTAGACCATATAGTGATTTCCTAAGTTTAAATACCTAGTTTGGAAATTCAGAGCTTTCAAAACCGTCGGAGTTGCTTAACATATACTTTTTCACTTATATACCCATTTAGGAAGAAACTTTTAACATCCATTTGAAATGATGTGATGTTATTATAAGCAGCAAAAGATAGTAGGATATGAATTGCCTCTAACATAGCCACTAGTCTCAATGTAATCAAACCTTCTTGTTAATTGTAACCTTGTGCAACAATCTTGGACTTGTTTCTAACAACTTCTCCCTTTTCATTTAACTTTTTTCTGAATACCCACTTGGTTCCGATAATGTTTTTCTTTTGTTTGGGTACTAGATCTGAATTATCATTCCTTTTAAGTTCTTTCAATTCTTCTTGCATTGCAAGGATCCATCCATCATCTGCTAGTGCTTCAACAACAGAGGTAGGTTCAATTGATCATTGTAGACCAAACAAGGTTGTGTCCTTTAGTGATGATCTAGTTTTTAGAGGATTATTGTAATTTCAAATAAACAGAGTTTCAGGATAGGATGACTTGTACTTTCATCCAGTTCTAACTTATGAGTTATTTTGACTGCTTCTGACTTGGTTTGATTGATCTTTTGATGTTTTTTCATCTTCCTTTTATTTACTTGCATCCTCTAATTGTTTGGGTTCTTATGGTTTATCTGCATCTACTTCCTCTGGTTTTAGTAAACCTACAATATCCTCAACTTGCTTAAACTTTTTAAGGTCAAGTTGTTTGTCAACAAATTTAACATGTATTGGCTACTCCCCAATTTGATTTTCCCTATTGAACATTCTATAATCTTGAGATCTTTCAAAGTATCCAAGGAAGGTACACATTTGTGAGCACGGATTAAACTTGCCAAGGTTGTCTTTACTGTTTATATAACAAATACAACCTATTTGCTTAAAGTAAGAGATATTAGGCTTTTTACCCTTCCATAATTCATATGGTGTTTTATTCAATATTGGCCTAATTAAAATTCTATTTTGAATATAGCATGCAATGTTAATTGCCTCTGCCCATAAATTTTTGGCAACCTCCATCTCATTTAACATCAATCTAGCCATTTCTTGAAGGGATCTATCATTTTTGTCTACAACTCCATTTTGTTGTGGTGTTCTCGGAGTGGAGAAGTTGTGTGGGATTCCACTCTCATCACAAAAACTTTCAAAGAACTTGTTTTCAAATTTTCCACAATGATCACTTCTAATTGTTATAATCCTAAGACATTTTTCATTCATTACTTGTTTGCAAAATGCAATAAACACTTTATGGCAGTCAAGGGGTGGGAATAGGCTGAGTCGAGCTAGGTTTTGCAAGGCTTGAGCCTTGCTAGTCAAAAAAGTCAAGGTCTAAACCTGGCCCGTGTCTTGTCATAGGCTTACTTTTTAGGCATGAGTGTGGTCTTGATAGAAGTCTGGTATGGCTTGTTAGCCTACTTAAAAACCTATTTCCTTTTAACATTTCTGAATAAGTAATCAAACACATTAATTTAAATAGATTAACGAGTTAATATGTCAATAAAATTAAGTTCTATTTTGATATTTAAAATGACATTTTGAAGATTATGACTTTATACACATCCTACTTCAATTCTATTTTATAACAATACATTTAAATATGTCAAAAATTAAAGAAGGTTAATATGCGTAAATTACTAAAAGTTGAATATCTAACAAAAAGATCAAAATTGAAAATAATAATTATAGTAGTAAAAAAATATTATATATATTTATTTAAATAGGTTGGCCTAATAGGCTTAAAAATCTTATTATATGGCATTTAGTTTGGCCATTTTAGCTAAATAGGCTTCTTCAGAAGCCTTGGCCTTGTATGTTTAAAAGAAAAGTGTGGTCTGGCCTGGGCCTGACGTAGACTAGGTCATAGGCCGTTATCGTTCGGTCGAGCCTATTCCCACCCCTAGCAGTCATTTTTACTTCTTAAGAATTTTATCCAAATTCACCTTGTGTAATCATCTATTATTACAAAGCCATATGTATTTTCATTAATTGAGGCTATTTTCACTAGCCCAAAGAGATTTATATGCAAGAGCTCAAGGGGTTTGGAAGTACAGACTAAGTTCTCATGGGTAAAGGAGTTCTTAGATTGTTTTCCCTTTTAACAAGCTTCACACATAATTTCAGTTTTGTAGCTAAGCAAAGGTAGACCTCTAACAAATTGAAGTTTATTCAATTTTGAGATGAATCTTAGGTTTGCATGACCTAACCTTTTGTGCCAAATTAATTTTTCTTCATTTACTGACATTAGACACCTAACATCTTGTTTCTCTAAGCTAAATACGTTTATCTTATATAGGTTATTTTGCCTCTCACCTGTAAAGAGTACAGATCCATCTTTTTGACTAATTGTTTTGCATGATTTTTGATTAATAATAATATCATAGTTATCATCACTTAATTCACTAATACTTAATAAATTATGTTTAATACCTTTAAAGAACAAAACAACTTTAATAGAAGGAGATGTGCTACCATGAATTGTGTTGTGTCCAATAATCTGACTTTTCTGCTTTCCTCCAAAAGTTATTGTTCCACTTTTGATCAAAGTTAGGTCTTGGAACATAGACATTTCTCTCGTCATATGTCGCGAGCATCTACTGTCCAGGTACCATGACTGGCTTTTCAACTTGGCTATTGAGAATATCTGCAGCAAAGATAATTTTGTTCTTAGGTACTCAAATTTGGTTGGGTCATAGTTTGTTAGTCTTGAAAGGTTTCTTGTCTTTCCTCATTGAGCAAACAGTACATAAAATATCAAGTTTGATAAGTTCAGACTTATTTACTACTTCTTGGTATCCTATACCTCTTTTACCATTTCTACTAACTCCATAAATCATATAAGCATACTTATTTCTTTCTATATTGTTAGCTAGAAAGTCGAGGAATGCTAATTCATATTTATCATAATTACATATGACATTTTCTGAAGGTTTTGAGACATGATTATATTTCAGAGTTGTTTTTTCTATTTTAAGCTCAACACTTTCATTTTTTAAAACATTAATTTCTTTAGTCAGGTTTGCATTTGCTTTCCTAAGTGCTTTCATTTTCAGAGAAAAATTGTGGTTTTTATTTAAGAAATCATTTATGACTTTAATTAATTTAGATTGGGTTAAGTCAGAAAGACCTTAATTTCTTCATCTGCTGATTCACTTCCAAAGTCAGAATTATGATCAGTGTTGGATTCAGAATCAGAGTTAGTATGAGCCATCAAAGCCATATTTGATTGCTCTTCATCATCAGAGGATTCATCAAAATCATCTGATATAGCAATTAGAACCTTTTTCTTGGGTTTGGAGTCTTTCCTATGATTTTTCTCTTTTTCCAGATTTGGACATTCAGACTTAACATGGCTAGGTTCATTGCATCCACAACAGATGAACCTTTTCTAGTCATACTTGTCATCATTTACTCTATTGGACTTCCTAGGGAATGACTTCTTTCTATTGTGCCACATCCTCTGAATTTTTCTAGATATGAAATTCAGCTCCTCATCCTCTTAGTCCAAATTATGATAATCTAAATCATTATCCTCAGATTCTATTTTTACCTTCAGAGCCTTCTTTTGCTTGGATTTCAAAGCCAGAGTCTTCTACTTTTGATTGGGCTCAACCTATGCAAGCTCAATTTCATGTGATCTCAAGGAGATGATCAATTCTTTCAATTTAAGAGTATTCAGATACTTAGCTTCTTGAACGGTTGTAATCTTACGTCTCCACTAGTTTGGCAAACTCCTAAGAATTTTCCTCGCATGATCAACAATAGTATAACTCTTTTCAATAAACTTTAATCCTGATACAAGAGTTTGGAATCTAGAAAACATTGTTTCAATGTCATTTGAGAGTGCAAACACGAGAAAATGGGTTGAATAGTGTTTTCCAAAGTTAATAACTTTTTCCTAATTTGATGAAGGTTGGTTGGTTTTTATGAATTACTTAGATAAGAAACGATCGGGTTCAGAGACAGCAAATAATGAAAGCATAAATAATTGGAAACATAGATTTATCATGGTTCACCACTAACTTGGCTACATCCAGTCCCCTCATTTAGAAGGCTTTAATCCACTAATTCAAATACCTTAAATTACAAAGAACCTGACCCTCTAAGCCAGTCTTCCCAAATAGCCTGACAACCCCAAACTTTTGAGGAACTAACCACCTTGACCCTACAAGCCAAGTCTTCTCCTAACAACCTGACAACCCCAGATGGAAGAAGGAACTAACCACTTTCAGGTCGGATACAAAAGATTGGAACTTTAAGTGTTTGCTTCTAACAAAGCTGATAATAATAATAACTCTCCCACTCTAAGAAAAGAACACTTAGAAAATATTTATCATTCGAACAAGTGTTTCTCTCTTTGAACTCTAAGACTACTCTTTTCTAATTTTTGATAATTTTCTTCTTCGGCCGATAGTATCTATTTATAGTTCAAATTTGGGCTTCAGTTTAGTCCTTATTTAATTCTGATTTGTATTTTGTTCAGATTGCGTTTGTAAATTCCTCAAATTTATTATGTTCCTTTTTTGTTTAGATTGAGATTGTAAATTCTTCAAATTGATTATGTTCGTATTTTGTTCATATTGTGTTTGTAAATTCTTCAGATTGATTCTGTTCATATTTTGTTGTAGATAAATCTTGATCAAATCTTCTACAAATCTTGACCATATCTTCTTTCATACTCTTTGAATTCAAATATATATTTGCTCATAAAATAATTTTGTTATCATACTCTAATTATTAAATAAACTTGGTTCCAACATCTTCATCTTCTTCCATTTGAAATAGTTCAGATTTTCTTACTAGGAGGTTGGCTTTTGCTTCTTGAACTAGCTATGTTCCTTCATAAGTCAGAACCAGATTGTCATAGATGTTCTTTGTTGTTTCATTGTCAGTGCATTTTTCAAACTTCTTAAAGGTGATTTCATTTACCATGAAGGTTATGGACTTGTGGGGCATCTTGTACATCTCCTTCTATTCAACATTCATCTCTTTCCTTGGAATTTAAATGCAATCAGTATTTATTGGAGCAATGTAGCCATCTTCCACTAATTCCCAAAGTTCAAGATCTTGTGAGATAAAGAAGCTTGAGAGTTTGTCCTTCCAATACTCAAATCTTTCTCCATAAAAAAAAGGTGGTCTTTTGATGTTTCCACCAGAGGCTTCTTCACCAAATCTAGACATGTTGAATCCTTGGATTCATCCTCAAAACAGCAAAGTGCTCAGCCTTGAGATCAACCTCTTAATACCTATTGAAGGTGCAAACACAAGAAGAGAGTTGAATTATGTTTGTCTAAGTTGGATTCATTTAATTACTTATTCAAGAATTGGTTCGGGTTTGGTGATTTGAACTAAAATAGAGGCAGTAGTAGTAAAGAGTGTAGAAGTAAAGTAAAGATTGTTGAAGTAAAGTGACACAAGTAGATTTATCCTGGTTCACCACCAACTTGGTAGCTACGTCCAATCCCTTCACTTAGAAGGATTTAACCACTAATTCAAATCCTTGAATTACACAACACCTAACCCTTCAAGTATATCTTCCCAAAACAACCTGACACCCAAAAACTTTTTTAGGCAAATAAACACCTTGACCCTACCAGTCCAATCTTCTCCACACAACCTGAAAACCACAAATTTTTGAAGGAAACTACACCATGACCCTACAAGTCAAGTCTTCTCAACACAACATGAAAACCATAGATTGCTTGAGGAACACTAAAGCCATTACCGGGTTTGGTTACATAAGTTTGGAACGGATTATGTTTTACTTCTACTATGCATATTGTCACAAATGATTTATCACGCTTAAACAATGAAAACATATTTCTTCGAGCAAGTGCTCCTCTAGAACTTAAACCTTTGAACTTTGAATATTTAGAAAATTTGAGCTTTCAAAAGTTTTTCTGAATTGTATGAATTTCTGAGTTTATGAGTTTGTGCTTTCTTTTTCAGCCCTGAGTATCTATTTATAGAATAGATTAGAATTTCACTTTTGTCCTTGTAAAATATGGATCATAACTTTCTTGCGAACAAATTATGAATGTATCTTCTTGTGAACAAATTATGAATGTATCTTCTTGTGAACAAAATTATGAATGTATCTTCTTGTGAATAATTTTAAGTGTTTCTTCTTGTGAATAATTATGAGTGTATCTTCCCGTGAATAATTCTTAGAATATCTTCTTGTGAACAAATTCTGAGCATATCTTTTTGTGAGCAAGTTCTAAGCATATCTTCTTGTGAACAAATTATGAGCATATCTTCTTATGTACAATATTTTGACCATATCTTCTTATGAACAATATTTTGACCATATGTGAACAATATTTTAACCATATCTTCTTGTGAACAATATTTTGGCCATATCTTCTTGTGAACAATATTTTGACCATATCTTCCGGTGAACAATATTTTTACCATATCTTATTGTGAATAATATTTTGGCCATATCTTCTTTTTACATTGGTCAATGATTTCCTTCAATTATAATTATGAATTGTATCTAATTTTATGTTGTGTTCAAAAACTTATTCACACAAATCTTCTTTCATACTCTTGATTGAGTGGAACGCGAATGGATTCAAGATTGATCTTGAATATTCTGATTCGGCTAAGTCTTTTCTTCAAAATGAATTCTTTCAATCAGATTCGTTGACTTTCCATTAGAGCCATTGACTTTCTTGTTGGACTAAGATGTTGTGTGTCTTGGATAACTAAAGTTAGAGGTAGAGTTGTGTGACTTAAAATTAGTGGCTTTGGACAAATCACATTGTTGAATCATCAGAGTAGGTGCAACATTAGAGGCTGCATATCAAAGACAACATTTTGAGTGTGTTACAACTTTTGATTTGCGAAATATATGTGCTTTGAATGCATGGCTTGAACAATCTCTGCAAAGTTAATGATAGCTTGATATAAACTCTTCAGAGACATGCTAAATTTGTGCACTTCAGAGGCACGCAACGACTTTAGAGGCATGCTTCAAATTCAATCTTTACACAGTCTTCAGACCCAATTTCAAAGTCAGTCTGCAGAGCATTGCATTTTAGGAATCGGTGTTGGTTAAACTTTTCCATAAACTATCTGTTTGGAATAATTTTCACCTCTTGACGCGTGGGCAACTTATCCTTAAGAAAGCAGTTTTATCTTCCATTTCAGTCAACTTCTTTTCTATCTTTCGAGCACCATCATGTATGATTTCAAAAATAACCATTTTTCTTTAAACGTTTTTTGTGGGGTGGGAGTGAAGAAACGAGAAGAGTTCACGGGGTAAAGTGGGAAAAGGTTTGCCTACCAAAATAAATGGGAGGGCTAAAGGTACAATGTTCAATCCTTCAACATTTGGAGTTTGAGGAGTAAATAAGATCAAAATGAATTTTGTTTCAAGATGTTAACTGATAACGATGGAAGTTAGAGTAGTGAGAGTGTGAGTGGGAGAAAGGTGAGTTCCATTTGGCGGTGTGACCTGATATGCGCACAATTTTAGAGCTAGTCTGCAAATCCAAATTTCAGAGCTAAACATCAGAGGTAGTCTTCGTAACCTTCATAGACACGTTGCTTTCAGATGCATATGTTCAAAGGAAGACGCGTATGCTTTTGTGTTCATTTGATCTCATCATCTGGTCACTTCCTCTGGTATCTTCCTTTGGTACCTTCCTTTAGTTTTCATGTTCTAATTATTACACACTTAATGAAGTCATTAGTCTAAGCAAATTGTTCTCATAAAATACATTTGTTAACATCAAAATCACAAGAAAAACCAACTTGGTTCCAACAGTTTGGTTTGCGACGGTGTGGGGGATATGGTGGTGCCAGAATGCAATGATCTTTTAAAATGTCGTTTTCAATATAACACATATCTTATATTTTATTGAAGTGCAGGTTTGGAATTAGTTGAAAGCATAAATAAATGGATTTATCCATTCTTTTGACCAATAGTTCAAAGAACCACTATTGTGCTTGAATGGTAAATAGAGGATTGATTATAGCTTTTGTGTGGATCTAGTTTTCAGTCCATTTAAATAAGGGATGTAGCGGTGCATGTTGTCAAAGTAGCTGAAATTTTGCTTCCTATTTTGTTTAGATGCAGGATGAATAGCTTCAATTTTATTATAGCCCTAAAGTTAGATACCTTGATTGTTAAAAAGTTGTTGTGCGGTTTTTAATAGCGTTGGGTTGATTCATAGCCTTTGGACTGTTTTTGTGCTCCAATTAGGAGGTGTAATATGTTTTATTCATTATGTGTTAAACAACAGTTGTATTGGTTTTCCCTTCTCCACACCTTGTGTGTGATGTTTTGGGATTAATGCAATTTTATCCTTTAAAAAAAACTTTGTAAGGCTTGAGTAAGACTTAAAGTTTCTAATGTGTAGATCTAGTGTTCCATTATCAAGTATTGGTTTTCCATCAAGTTTTTTTTTTCACAAAACACTCCACTACGCAAAGCACTTATTAAGAGATGAAGAACTCCCTCTTTTCTCACCTCGTTGAACCACATTTTTGGCACAAATAAAAGGGAATAATATTTTTTCACCTTTGTAGTGCTCTCTCATCTGAGTCATCTCACTACTTGCAATACTCAGCAAGGATGCAAATGAAATGATGAAAGAAATAAACTCCTTCCTTTTCTCTTGAATGTTTGCCACGACTGTACAAGGAACAAGGTCCCCAAGTTTGTATTTAAACTAAAGGGTTTTTTAGACACTAACTCACATAATTACCAAAAACTTCTAACTACAAAATTACTCGTTCAATTTAAATTCTAAATTCTCACAACTATCCCTTATAATATTTAATCAACATTAAATCACATCACTCATTTATCATCAAAAATTGTGTCTATCCCCTCGATTGACGTGATCAATTACCAAAAATGAATTATAAGATCAAGTCGATAATTATTTTTTAAAAAAAAACATATCCCAATTAATAAAAAAAATCAAGTTTTATATTTTTCACTCAAAAAAATATTTCTCAAACATAAAACAAGCCTCAAACTTCCCAAGAATTTCAATAAAAAGTTTTGTCGAATTACCAGTTGTTTCAAAAATTTGAAAGCGGTTCGATTACCCGACTATTTCAACGGTAGGAAAATTTTCTTTCTTGAATTTCAACTATTTTTATGTATGAATTAAATTAATATTTTGATGATGAAAACATACACATCATACTTTAATTCTGAAGTGCTCCTTCTATCAATCTTGTCTCCACACCAATCTAAGTCTGAATATCCCACCAAGTCTTCACTTTCATATTTTAAGTTTATTGCAAACAGAATTTCATGCTCAATTGTGCCTTGAATATATCTCATGATTCTCTTATCTGCCAGCCAATGAGAAAGTTTGGGTTTTTCCATGAATCTGCTTACCACTCCCACACTATAGCAGATGTCAGGCCTTGAATTGCACAATTATCTTAGGGAACCAACAGCTTGCTTGAATAAGGTTGAGTCTGCCAGCTATTCTTCAATTTCTGTCCCCAGCTTTGCATTGATCTCCATTGGAATGGCTGCAGGGTTGCAATTAGCCATATTAAACCTTCTCAGGATTTCTCTAGCATACTTCTTCTGATGCATCAGCAGACCTTCCTCAATTTCAGTGAACTCCATGCCTAGAAAGTAATTCAACTTGCCCCACTACTAGAAAAAGCGCTTTTAGAGACCACTTTTTCGGTCACTAAATGGAGAAAATCGGTCACTAAATTCAATAGCGACCGATTTAGTGACCAATTTAAATCAATTGGTAAACTGTTAGTCGCTAACTGTTGCGACCAAATCAGCGACCGAATTTAGTGACTGATTTAGTGACCGAATTTAGTGACCGATTTAGTGACCGAATTTAGTGACCGATTTAGTGACCGAATTTAGTGACCGTTTTAGTGACCGAATTTTGTGTCCGAGTTAGTGACCGAATTTTGTGACTGAATTAATGACTAAACTTTGAGACTGATTTAGCAACCACTTTGAATTAATTTTCTATGTCATTAGCGACCGATTTAGAGACACAATTTGTGACATAAATTATTATTTTTATTAAATATTTGGTCACCAATTACGTCTCTAAATATTACCATTTTTTTTTAAAATACATTACTTTAATGTTCAAAAGAACAATAAAAACAATTTTTTAATTTGTTTTCAATATCTAAAAAATTCATACACCAAAATCATTTAAAAGCATTAATCATTTCAATGTATATAACCAAAGAACATAATATATTTAAGTACTTTTAGAGACCACTTTTTCGGTCACTAAATGGAGAAAATCGGTCACTAAATTCAATAGCGACCGATTTAGTGACCAATTTAAATCAGTTGGTAAACTGCTAGTCGCTAACTGTTGCGACCAAATCAGCGACCGAATTTAGTGACTGATTTAGTGACCGAATTTAGTGACCGATTTAGTGACCGAATTTAGTGACCGATTTAGTGACCGACTTTAGTGACCGATTTAGTGACCGAATTTAGTGACCGATTTAGTGACCGAATTTTGTGTCCGAGTTAGTGACCGAATTTTGTGACCGAATTAATGACTAAACTTTGAGACTGATTTAGCAACCACTTTGAATTAATTTTCTATGTCATTAGCGACCGATTTAGAGACACAATTTGTGACATAAATTATTATTTTTATTAAATATTTTGTCACCAATTACATCTCTAAATATTACCATTTTTTTTTAAAATACATTACTTTAATGTTCAAAAGAACAATAAAAACAATTTTTTAATTTGTTTTCAATATCTAAAAAATTCATACACCAAAATCATTTAAAAGCATTAATCATTTCAATGTATATAACCAAAGAACATAATATATTTAAGTACTCAAAATAATACAAATAAAATTTTAGTTTAAACATAATATATTTAGTCATAAAAAATTGCAACATATTAGTTCTTTAGATTAACTTATCACTATCCATCTAACTCTTCGTCATCATGATCACGAGCATCATTATCACCAATCTCATCATCAAAATCACCAGCATCATGATCACCAATCCCATCATCGTTATCACCAATCCCATCTTCATGAATTTGATCTCTAGTATATGGCATGGGTTTAAAGTTCAAGCTACTCATCAGTTGTTTTATCAAGTGGTTGTTGCGCTCAACTGCTCTATTTGTATTAGCCAATTCCTCTCGAAGTTGATCTCTTTCATTTCTCATTTCTTCAAATTCATGTCTTTGAACCCACTCTGTTGATGAAGAACATGACCCACGATAATATGGTCTCCCTAATAATACAGTAGATTCCATTCTGAGACCATATACTTGTCCTCTTTTTATTCCTGCATCCTCACACCACACATCTAATTCTTTTGGTGGAGGAGTTCCTTGTGAAGTTGATTCTTGGGTCAATTCTTCCAACCTACGTTTAAATTTTTCTTGTCAACATAGATATAAAGCTAATTAATATTTTAAAATGCTATTCCGATCTTACATGAAGATAAAAAAAAATCAACATACAAAAATAAATAATATACACTTTAAAGTTGAAAGCTCTTACATGAACATATTCCGATCTTTTATCAACCCAAGTTTTATCCTTGCCACGTTTATGGGTGTGGAGAAACAAATCTGAATGACTAGGAGGGATGCCATTCAAATCCATCTAACAACATAAAAAAACTCAACATTAAAAACTTGTAAACATAATATTAATATGCACAATAGAAATGAAATTTACAAAACAAAATTACAAGAATTAATTTGCAAAACAAAAATGAAATTTACACAACAAAATTTAACACAACATAATTATATTGTGTAAAAGTTAAACAACCACACATACATTGAACTACACACTCATTGTTTCCAATTTGATTAGTGCATGTATTTGATTACAATTACATATTAATTCATATATAAAAGTTAAAATATAGAAAAAGATAGGAAACTTAACCAAATTAACTCTATGCTGGGATATGGTGATAGAGCCATAGGTGTGAAGAGACCCTCCAAAATCTCCACAGTCAGATGCTCGGTTTGTTTTTGCTTGTATGCTCTTCTTTTTGAATCCTTGAGTTCCCCAATGATCACATAAGGAATTCCAAACATCCCGACCAATCCACCTCGGTCTGTTCATTGAGCTATGAACCTTGTTTAGATTATTTTTCATTACTATTGCACCTCGCATTTCAAAGTTCTTTCTAGCCCACGCATCATCTGGTGGACAAATATTAAATCTATTCTGTGTATATATAAACCATCAGTAGGTTAGCATGTGGTAATATTTTTTTAAAGACATAAGACATTATTATTTAAAATATAAATGAGAGAATAAATAACACATTGTTGTTCTAGTTTTAAACATATTAACCCTTGAAACAATATACCTTAAATTCTTCAAACCACAAGTCACTCGTTTTAATATCTATTTTTTTCCATGATGGCCATGGCTTGCTAAAATTACTCTTGATGATATCTCCAATCCCATTTGCTGCAGGATGCGAAGGCAAAAATCTACAAACAATACATATTAGTAGTTATGAAGGTTATATAATATACTTAAATAACTAAAAATATATGTATATATTTACCCTTGTTCGTCAAGGTATAAAGTTCGTTTGCCACCATTGCTTTGTGTCTCAGATGCAATGACAGTTTCATTGGAGCTAGGGCTGTGCACTCCTTCAGAATGAGATGGTTGTGAATTAGATGGTGAATCTACCCCTCGTATCGAAGGTGGAGGTGTCACATGGGATGTCCGAGGTAGAGGTGTAACTTGAGATGTCCAAGGTGATGGGGTAGTAGAAGATGTCCTAGAATTCCTTAAGGGAAGAGAAATATGAGGAAGTGCAACATTAGACGTCCTAGAAGGTGCACCATGAGAAGAAGGTGCAACATGAGATGAACTATGACGAGGTGCAACATAAGATGTCCTAGGAGGATGTGCAGCATGAGATATACTAGGAGGATGTGCAACATGAGATATACTAGGAGGATGTGCATTATGAGATGTCACAAGAGGAGGTGCATCATGAGATGACCTAAGTGATGGAGTAGTAGTATGAGATACTGTTGTAGGTTGTACAAAAGGAGGATTTGCATTTGAACGTTTGGAATGTTGTTTTAATTGACGAGTCTTGAGAGCTTTTTCTTTTCCTTTGTCTTTATCTGCCATCTACAATTAATAAAAAAAATACAATTAAAAATGTTTATAGCATAAACACAACAACAAAGTATAGTAATAAATCTTCATCACCTCCACAAAATGAAAAATATTTAAATTTAATAATCACTATCTCTACCATCATCATTATCATTATCATCATTATGAAACTTATAGTGGTTTTCAAAATCATTTTCTGCATCAAATTCATTTGAATCTATGTTGTCATCCTCCTCTTCTTCCTCCTCTTGGTCTTTTGCAGCCTCAATATCCATTTCAACTTCCTCATTTTCCCCTTCATCTCTCAAATTATCAAGTAGCTCATCATTTGCAGCAAAAACTACATTTGTTGTGGTAGATGTTGAATCTTGATATGCAACTTCTAATGTATATCGATCGTCGACTGTGCCCCTAGGTTTGGTTTTAATGGCAACCCACCAATCAAATTTTTCTTTTAATTTTTCTAGGTAAGGTATATAATACACCTGAATAGCATTTGTTGCAAATATGAAAGGATCATATTTTGAATATCTTCTACGACGATGAACCTCCACAATGCCATATTGGTGTTGAATCTTCATGCCAGTGTTGGCAACAATATCAAACCATTCACAGTTAAATAAAACTAATTGCTTGGTTGGTTCTCCTAGGTATTCAACTTGCAAAATCTCTTTAACAACACCATAATAGTAATTTTCTTCAACTCCTTCGTCGTCACCCTTCACACAAAGTCCACAATTAACGGTTTTCTTACCAACACTCCACTCTTCTGTATGAAACTTAAAACCATTTACAAAATAAATAGGCCAAGTATGAACCTTCCTCTTAGGACCATATGCTAAGTGGTGCAAATACAAATTTTGCACCAAGTTATTTTTATCATGTACCTATCAATAGGCAAAATAAACTTATTATATTCCACAACTAGAAGATAAGTCATGTACTATAGTTGAAATATAATAGTTGAAATCACAAGACACTTACATATGTTTGAAACCAACTTGGAAATTCAGATGCAATCCTACCATCCACTTCAGTTTGACATATATTTGGATCATATGCTTCCAAATATTGCACAAAGCTTCTAACATATATATATATATATATATATATATATATATATATATATATATATATATATATATATATATTATGTTATATGATTGATAAAAAAATGATATATAAATCAAGATCAATTTATTTTACTTACTCAATATATGGTTGAACTTCTTCACAATTTAGTAGAACATGCAAATGTGCAGCAGCTAATTCTCTATCATCCAAATATCTACTCTTACAAGTTCCAGTTGAGCGACCTGAATGATTGAAAATTGATAAAGTTTGTTGAACTACATCATGTTGACCCCCATCATCATTTCGACCTACTCTATTTCTCAAAGATTGCACGTGAGATTCAAAATAATATGAATAGAAATGAGAAGTCTCTTGACATAGATATGCCTCACAAATTGACCCCTCTACATGTGATCTGTTTTTAACCATTTGTTTCAACCTATTCAAGTACCTAAAAAATAAGAAATAATATTAACTACTAATTACAAATAAATAAATAAAACATAGATTTGTAGGTTGAAAGATTTGAATAATTACCTCTCAAATGGATACATCCAACGATATTGCACAGGACCCCCAACCCTTGCTTCATAAGGAAGATGAATTGGAATATGCTCCATGGAATTAAAGAATCCAGGTGGAAATATCCGTTCCAATTTACAAGTTGTAATCACTATGTTTTGTTCCATCAACAACAAATCATCCACTCGCAAAATTGTTGAGCACAAATCTTTGAAAAATTTACTCAACTCGGCTATAGGATTCCACACATGATGTGGAAGTGCACTAAAAGCAATTGGTAACAACCGCTCCATAAATACATGGCAATCGTGACTTTTCATTCCAATTAACTTCCCTTCTCTTGTGTTTACACATCTATGCAAATTTGAAGCATGTCCAACAGGCATTTTTAACTCGGAAATCCATTTATACACAGCCTTTTGTTGATCGCTAGACAAAACATATTTGGCTTTAGGCTTTAAAACTTTTCCACTAGATTGTATGTGTAGCTCTAACTCCTTTCTTCGACAATACTCCTTTAAATCCATTCTTGCTTTAACATTATCTTTGGTCTTATCTTTGATGTCCATCACTGTATTGAAAATATTATCAAACACATTCTTCTCAATATGCATTACATCAAGATTATGCCTTATTAAGTTGATTTTCCAATAAGGCAACTCCCAAAAGATACTTTGTTTTTTCCAATTATGATTCACACCAAATCCATCACATATACACGGATCAACCTCGGTTATTTTAGGGAGATAACAAACTTCTTCCCACATATCATCCCTAGTTAACCGTTGTGGAGGTTGAGACTTTTCAATTCGATTCTTGTAAAATGCATCCTTATTTCTTCGGAATACGTGATCCATAGGCAAAAATTGACGATGAGAATCAAACCAAGAACACTTACCACCATGTTTCAAGAAAAAAGCTTTGGATTGACTCATACAATATGGACATGCTAATTTCCCTGCTGTACTCCAACCAGACAACATTCCATATGCAGGAAAATCATTAATAGTCCACATTAATGCAGCTTTCATTATAAAATTCGTTTTTTTGGAAATATCATATGTAAGCACTCCTTCATTCCATAAAAATTTGAGCTCATCTATCAAAGGTTGCAAATACACATCTATCTTGCTCTTTGGATTATGTGGTCCAGGAATAATCAAAGTGAGAAACATGTAGGGAGTTGTCATGCATAATTCTAGAGGAAGATTGTAAGGAGTGACAATTACCGGCCAACATGAATAAGGTGAGGTAGTATGATTAAATGGTGTAAAACCATCAGTACACAATCCCAACCTTACATTCCTCGATTCAACAGCAAAGTCAAGATAAATTTGATCAAAGTGTTGCCAAGCCTCTCCATCTGATGGATGACACATGACTCCTGGTTCTCGTCTATTTTCATAATGCCATCTCATATGTGGAGCTGAGCTCATCGAAGCATATAATCTCTTTAGTCTAGGAATTAGAGGTAAATAATGCATTCTCTTCATAGGTACCTCTTTGAATTTATCCCTACCAACCTTTTTTTTCTCATAATGAGGTGCATTACAAAACTTGCATTCTTTTAATTGTTTACATTCATCCGTGTAGAATAACATACAACCATTTACACAACAATCTATTTTTTCCGCAGTGAGACCAAGTTTTGAAACTATTTTCTTGGTCCTATAATAATCTTTAGGAACCAGATTATTTGGAGGATGTGTCTCCTTCATAAGTGCCACTGTTTGATTAAAAGATCGTTGAGAAATATTTCCCTCTGATTTAATTGCCAACAATCTAACAGCAAAAGACAATTCAGTGTGATCCTTGCATCCCGGCCACAATGGCTTTTGAGCAGCATTTAGTAAATCATAAAACTTTTGATCATCTATATTTGGAGACTCCTGTAATTCTTCATCACAATGCATTTGATATTGTGGTCCAATAGCATCATAAACCATGCTTTCAAATCTATTAAAATGATTGTTATGTCGCTCTTGTGCAGATTTTTTCTTTTTAATTTCTACATGCAACTCTGGATCACTTTCTCCATGAGATGTCCAATACCAATAGTCAGGTTTAAACCCCTTCCTTAAAATATGAACCTTAACCACTTCAAAGTGTAAGAAATTAATGTTATTGCAAACAGAACAAGGACATCTAATTTCTCTATTTGATATGTTTGGTTGTTGGATTGCAAATGCCACAAATTTATTTAACCCTTTTAGAAATGCATCAGTATACCCCTTTCGACTAGGATTTAGCCTATTATACATCCAACTACGACGTTGGCGGATATCCATTTTCTGTAATATCATTAAGCAAAGGCTATACATTATAATTAACAATTTTTAAAATTAAACATCTACCAAGAAGACAAATAAAATAAACCATTTGAGTAATTAACCATCATACTTCTTATACAGAATGAACCATTTGAGTAATTAACCATTACAGAATGATTCGTTGCAGAATGCCTATATAGAATGAAGCATAATAAAAAAATTACCTTTCCAAAAATCGAATACTCAGCCTTATATCTTGTACAGGAAAATTGCCCAGCCTTCTTGCTATTCCAGAATTACAGAATGCCTATATAGAATGAAGCATAATCAAAAAATTAGCAATTAACAGCAGGTGTATATGACAATGATATTTGAACATTTACTTTAAAACAATTTCATAATTATAGCCCCTGTAATTTGTAGTAATTAAAAATCATGGATTATCTCACAACATAAGGTAATGATTTTCATTTTGGGTTTCTGGATCCTATAGGATCTGGGTTTCTGCTGTGATAAGGAAGAGGAAGGCAAGCAAAACAAACTCTTTTTTCTCTGGCAGTATTTTTGGTATATAGAGATAGCATAACATTTTCAACCACTTTTCTCTTTTCTTCTCATTTTATTAAACTTCAACAGGCAAAACGTTAGTAAATGCACTGTATCATTGAATTCAACTATCTCACCATCTTGATTAATCTACTAAACAGAAGTAACATATGACATCAAATCGACAATAATGCATCTATCTTGAAAGAGAGATACATGTCAATATAAAACCATTTATGGAATAGGCGAGAGTGGATGTTTCCTTTTATCATGCTTATTAATTAAGCATGTTCAACTAAATGTTATCATATGAGAAAATGATGTTACCTTGCTGAGAAAATGATATTACTTTATTTGTAATATCCTGCAAAAACCAAAAGTATAGCAAGATAACATTATTAAATATCTTAGAAACTAACAGCATCATAAATATATACATTGATTAGGAAGGTATGAATAAACGAGGGGGAATGAAACGCGAAAAGTGAATATTCCGATCAGCACGATAATTTGCCAACAATCTTGAATTTCCATTTTGATTTGCAGAATATCATAATCATTAACCATGAAATAAAACCAAAACAAGAGTTTTAAAAACCAGATTGGCCAGTTGAAGCAGAAACCGATCAGGTATCAGTCATTTTAAACCAAGAAATAGGCTAAGGCAAATCTCTGAACCGGTGAGAATCATAAAAATCTGGTCCAAACAATCTAGACATCCATTATCTTCATAAATGTTGACTGGATATAGTATGCATCACTTGTCATTATTCAATTTGTGTTTAAACTAAAAATTTACACACTAAATGAACTATTGAAAATCTCAAATGGGGTACAAAGTTACTCACTTGGCACTCCCTACATTTGAATCATCAACAACCCTTATCAATGGGCGACTCTCTATCTGAATTAAAAATGGTAAAAAATAAAGAGCAATGAATGTGTGTTTTAATTTCAAAAGTTCAACATGAATTAATCAACTCACCTTTGACAAATTAATATCCCTCATATAAAACACTGATAGAGCTTTGAATAGTACACCAGGACCTTCTTCTATACTGAACACTATGCTTGTCTGAAGAAAAATCACGAACTCGTCAGCAAATTCCAAAACTAAAAATATATTTAAACACAACTTGTAAGGACCAAGAAACGGGTAATGTTTACGTCATCGTCCTATGAGGATAGCAATGAACAGCTCAACTTTAATCTTGACTTAAACTAACAAACATAAAAATGTTCAATTTTATACTTTTTTTACTATAATAACAGAACATGTTCTCCAATGTAACCTAAACACGGAGAAAGAAATAACCAGCAACAAGTTTCTTATCATGAGTCATGACATCTCAAGGTTCTTTTGCATTGCATCTTTCAAACCCAGCCTCATTCATATATATAATTCACAGTTTCAGACACAAGACACAAACAATTTTCTTCATCCAGAAATTCATTCACAATGTTTTTAAGTAAGAAAAATACAAGTCTTCGCAAGCTACATTTAATTTGTTTCATATTTTTACTATATATTGATTGAACCAAGAAAGTGACAAATTAAGATGGAGCAGTTGTGGAGCAGCGAATTGGAAGGACAAGATTAGGACACTTTCGGAAATGGCCAATGTTATTGACCTATCATTACTATTTAATTTAATCAATCCATCAAAGTAACTTAAGCAAAAGAAATCAAATTGAATCAAATGGGCATATTAGAGTGCAATTGGTACCAAACCTAATATTTTGACACCAAAATCCAAAGAGAAAAACAACAAACAACAAACTCCAAATTCATTTTCAACTGTAAAATAAAGAAACCAGGGAGTTTAATCAAATTAGGTTGCAGACATTCACACTTTGAGAGACAAAATAGGTAGAAAAGGATTTGTTGAATATGATTCGGCAAGGTTGTTCTGATGACATGGAACATTCATCGTTGAGAAGGAAAAAAAGATAAACATACACCTCAAAATTACAAAGAGAAACACAGTAAAAACCATACAGAAACAAAATAATGTTTAATCTAGAATCAAATTAGGGTTTAATCCAAAGAGAAACAAAAGAGGGTAGTATCTTGCAGAAAGAAATTAAGGTAGAAGAAGATAGGGTTACCTGGAGCAAAGAGCAAAGGGCAACCAAGCTGGCCCGGCCGCGAGGAATCAAGAGATCTTTGTTGGTGCTGACTTGTATCTCGAGTGATGGAAGACGGCGCCTAGAAGTGACGAGCAGTCGCGGTCGAAGCTTGGCTCTAGGCGATAGGCTAGTAACGGTCGAAGCTTGGGGGAGAGTTGAGAGAGAGCGCGAGGGAGAAAGACGAGCGCATAGAGCTGAGCTGTATTTTGAGAGGGTGAGTTTACTACCAAGACCTAAACCCAAAAGCATGCCAAATAATAAAGTTAATAAATTATGTAATTAAAAACTTCTCCTTTTTTTTAATTAGTTATTAACAATAAATTAATAAAGAAAACTGATTCTTATTTTTTATTTCTTTTTTTATGTAATTAAAAAATAAATTAAGTAATTAAAAACTTCTCCTAATTAATAAAGAAAACTAAATTGTGTAATTAAAAAATAAATTATGTAATTAAAAAATAGTTAGCGACTAAATTATGTAATTAAAAAATAAATTATGTAATTAAAAACTATTTTGATTAATAAAGAAAACTAAATTAAGTAATTAAAAAATAGTTAGCGACTGAAATTTTGGTCGCAAACATTTAGTTGCTATTTCAGTCTCTAAATTTTGTTAGCGACCGATTTAGTGACGAAATAATATTTGGATTCAAGGTTCAAATTTTCAGTCTCTATTTCGGTCGCTAATGTGAAAGGCAAATTTTTTATTAGGAATAATTAGCGACTAAAGTTTTGGTCGCTACAATTCAGTTGCTATTTCAGTCTCTAAATTTCGTTAGTGACCGATTTAGTGACGAAAAAATATTTAGTTTTTAGGTTCAAAATTTCGGTCTCTATTTTGGTCGCTAGTGTGACTGAAAATATTCGGTCTCTAAATCGGTCACTATAGGCGAAATTTCTAGTAGTGCCCAAATATGTCATTTCAAACTCCTTCTTCATGATTTCCTTGAATTGTTCAATTTCCTGCATGTTGCTCCCAGTGACTAATAAGTCATCCACATATAGGCAAATTAGGATCATGGCATGTCCTCCATTTAGTGTGTAATGTCTTACATAAACTCCATATTCCACTGTGAACTTGATGTATCCAATGCTAATTAGGAATGTATCAATCCTTTTGTTCCAAGCTCTTGGTGCTTGTTTCAAACCTCAGAGCGCTTTTCTCAATATGAGCACTTTATCCTCCTTTCCCTTAATCACAAATCCTAGTGGTTGAGAGACATACACCTCCTCTTCCAGCCATCCATTCAAAAATGCAGATTTCACATTAAGCTGGCACATCAACCAGCCCCTTGCATAAGCCAGTGCTATCACAAGCCTAATTGTCTCAATTATGGCAATTGGAGCAAACACTTCATAATAGTCTATACCTGCTCTTTGTAGGAATCCTTTGGCAACCAATCTAGCTTTGTACTTAGCAATTGTTCCATCTGGATTCAACTTCAACTTGTAGACCCACTTTACTCCAATTTGTTTGTGATTTGAAGGCAACTGTCAAGTACCATGTTTGATTCTTCTCAATCGCATCGATCTCTTCCATCCTAGCATTCTTCCAGTGTCCCATTTTTAATGCCTCTTCAATATCCAAAGGTTCTGCATTAGCAAATAAGGCAAAATGTACTAAATCTCCACTAATGTCAACTTCATTGTCATTATGCACTTCAAATTCTTGTAAATGTGTTGGTAGCTTTCTTGTTCTCTTGGATTTGCTTGATTCAATTCTTTCTAAATCTCTACTTCTAGTGGTATGCTGCTCATTCTGTACTTGTAAAGGAGTTTGTGGATGTTAGCTCATGCTGCTACTTGCTTGCTCCAATTCCAAGTGCTGGCTGATGACAATTTGTTTTTGTTTCCAATTCCAGCTCTCATGTTGAATGATCTTGACATCTCTACTCACCACCACCTTGCCTTTGATAGCATCATACAGTCTATAAGCACATGTTGGATGATACCCAACCAAGATCATTTCTTCACTCTTGTCTTGCATCTTTCTCCTTTTCTGGTCTGGTATATGTTTAAAACATAGAGCACCAAAAGTTCTTAAATGTCCTATTGTTGGCTTTCTTCCACTCCATATTTATTCCGGTACCTTCTCTTTCAGTTTCTTTGTTGGACATTTATCAAGAATATAAATAGCAGTTGATGCAGCCTATCCCCAGAATTTATGTGGCAGTCCCTTCTCTCTTATCATGCTTCTAGTCATGTTTAGAATGGTTCTATTTCTCGTTTCAGCCAAACCATTGTGTTGAGGTGTGTAGGGGTTGTTATCTCATGTCCAATTCCATTCTTGACACAAAATTCCTTGAATTCATGTGAAGTATATGTTCCTCCTCCATCTGTCCTTAACACTTTAACAGATTCTCCACTTTGTTTCTCCATTTTAACTTTGAATTTTTTAAATGTCTCCAATGCTTCATCTTTGGTTTTTATCAAGTAGATCCACAACATTCTACTGAATTCATCAACAAAGGTTATGAAGTATTTATTACCTCATAATGATGACACTTCAAATGGTCCACATATGTCACTATGAACTACCTCAAGAACATTCTTCGCTCTTGGTTGGACTTGTGATTGAAAGGAATTTCTTGATTGTTTACCTGCCATACATACTTCACACACCTTCTCAAGGATATCAATCATAGGAATTCCACTAACCATCTTCTTTACTTCCAGTTGCTGCAAGCTTCTGAAGTTGAGATGGCCAAATCTTGAGTGCCACAGCCAGTTCTCATCACTTGAGCCTACAGCCTTCAAACATTGAATGTCTGCAACTTGTATGTTTATAACAAAGGTCCTGTTCTTTGCAAGAAGAGCCTTGAGTATCATCTTCTTCTGCCCATCATACATTTCTAAGGCATCATTTTTCATGATCACCTGAAATCCTTTATGAATCAGCGGCCCAACACTCAACAGATTGCTCTTTATGCCTGGCACATATAGCACATTTTCAATTATTGTTGTCTTCCCATTACTTCTTTTGATCACCATGTTTCCAGCTCCCTTAGCTTCCAAGGTTCTATCATCAACAAACCTGATCTTGCTCCGTCTTGATGTATCAAAATCTACCAACCATTCTTTGTGACTTGTCATGTGATTGGAACAACCAGTATCAAGGAACTAGGACTGGGTTGAAGATTGATCATCGTTCGTGGTAGAAAATAAAGATCGATCTTTGTTTGTAGTGGCCATCAACAGGATTGTATCTGAATTCGAATCTGAATCTTCTTGGGCAGTGCAGGCTTCTTCTTCTTCTTCTTTCTTCTTCTGCTTTCCTCCTTTGATAGCCCAACATTCTCGAGCAAAATGTCCAAACTTCTCACATTTGTAACATTGCACCTTCTTCCTATCAAGGTTTCTTGATTTTCCTTTTGATTTACCACTTGTATTGCTCTTTTCTTATGAATCTTCTGAATCATCATCAGATTCCTTGACCTTATTCTTCTTCCATTTCTTTTTCTTGTTGGCATATGCTACCGATGCCTGATTCCCAGAATCACTCCCACTCCTTTCATCCATTCTTAACTCCCTTGCTTCTAGAGTTCCTTGCAACTCTTCAAGACTTAATGTGGAGATATCTTTGGATTCCTCAATTGCACACACAACATAATCGAACCTGGGATGCAAAGATCTCAATATCTTTTCACATAGCTTCTGTTCAGTAAGCTTCTCACCACAACTAGCTCCTCAATCTTGAAATCAGGTCTGCAACCTTCTCATGCTCATCCATCTGCAGCAATTCGAACTGTTTCTGTAAGGTCTGCAATTTCACTTTCTTGACCTTGGTTCCTCCAGAATAACACTTCTAAAGACTGTCCCACGCTTCTTTTGCACTTCTTGCATCAGATATCTTGTCAAAGTTGGCTGTGTCAAGACATTGATAAAGAATGAAGGTGGCTTTGCAATATTTCCTTTTATTTTCTTTAAAGATCAACCTCTGCTCTTCTGTTAGATTGGCTCCCAAGTCTTCACAACCTTTTTCTATGATTTCCAACACTTCTTGAAATCCAAACAGTGCACGCACCTACACTCTCCATCTATCCCAATCTTTTCCATCAAAATGTGGCATGTGGGCTGGAAAATTTCCATTGTTTGCACTTGAACTCATCTTGACTTTACTCGTGTTTGATCCTCACACCTCACTCGTGTTTTATCACTCTGATTTGGTTTTTCGCAACCAAGCTCTTGATACCAAATGTTAGCGTTCAAGCTATTCTTAACCTAAGTGCAAGAAAGATAGAATCAATATAGAATGGAATATGATTGTAGGACTTGTTTATTAACTAAATGGAATGAGTTATTTATACATGGCTTATTCTAACAGTCCTCTAGTTAACTAACTAACTAACTAATGAGAAGCTAGTTAGTTAGTTATTACAACTAACATATAAACTTGAATTATACAAACAGAGAACGAAGATCAATCTTCGTTTTCTAACACTAAACGAAGATCAATCTTCGTTTCCAACAATTCCTTCGTGTACTTCAACCAAGGCTACATAAGCCTCAACAATCTTAGATAATGTTGGAAGGTAGATATTTTAAACTCTTATTGAACTTGTGATAGGATCTCGCAAGTATTGGATTATGGGACCTCTTCAATCATTTTTTACTACATCATTTTGTCATGATATATCTTTCATGCATTGGGTATAGAACTTCTTTTACTTTGACAAAATAGTCTAATACCTCCTTAGGAGTATTGCAACCATAAGCTATTTTTGCTAACTTATGGGCTTTCTATGCTCTAAAATCACATTTTCAAATCTCTTAAGCGATTTGTTGCTATAAGACAATATTTAGCCAAAGTGTGACTTACACATTTGTACTCTAAAGACAATTATCAAATAACAAGTTTTGAATCTCCCATGTATGTGCTAAACCTATGAATTCAATTGGCTAAATCTCTAGGCACATATTATTTACCGAAGAAATTTTCACTGGTTTGTCCTTTAAAATCTTTCATTGAAACATATTGCAATAAAAATTCCAACACTACCAAAGTCCAATGAAGAGGATTTGTAACAAAATGATAAATGTTCATTTATTTTTTCTAGGTTTAAAAATGACTTAGTTTTAAATAACCTATTTTTGAAAGAAGAAAAAAAAACCAATATATCCTACTTTTTAAACTAAATACCAAAATGCCCACTTTTTCTAACGTGGGTACTGGTTGGAGACTTAAAAATGTTTGAAAATAAAATTAACATTAAAGATAAAATGTCAAGAAAATACATACTATGTTCAATAACTGGTCATATTCGAAAACATGGTCCAAATATTAATGACAACTCTACTGAACTTTGGTAATTTTTTTAAAATTTTAGAAATTTAAATCATTTTCTATTATTTTTAATTAATTTTTTTTTACTTTTTTTACGTTTTTATAATAAAATAAAACAAACATGAGCATTTTGGTATTTATTGGTATAATGATATTTTCTTTAAAAAATGGTTATTAAAAAAGGCTTTAAAAAATCCTAACAATTAAATTTGAAGTTTTTGATTTTTTATTAAAAAAACATAAAATTTATTTATAATTATCCTACATGAACTTGCCACATTAATAATTTTAATACACATCAGCATTTTTTAACATAACATAAAAAATAAGATCATATTATGCACTTTTTAAAAGATAAATGACCCAAAAAATAAATAATTGAGCTATTAATTAGAACTAAGATAAATGACCAGGGGAGTTTTTGCCCGTGGAAATATGCATGCCTCAAATCAATAACAACTTGGAGTTAGTTATAATTGAATTTAGTTATGACAATGTTAGTTATAGTTAGTTAAGAAATTTGTCTTTAAATACTATAACTATAAATGCATGGCATGTTATTGCAAGTAGTGATTGGTGAGAGAGAGAGAGAGGTATATGCAATTCATGATTCATAATTAAAGAAAAAAAAAAAGATTGTGAAAAAGCAAAAACTAGTGTATACTAAGTGAACAATCTTGAAGTAACTTGATCTTGTAAATTCAAAATTGAATAGTGAATTGTCTTCTTGCTTGCCCGTGACGTAGGTCTCATCAATTGAGGCCGAACACGTAAATCTAGGTGTTGTTCTTCACTTATCTTTCTTCATTTGAATTTTACTTTGATTTGAAAATTGGTTTTTAAAACTGCAGAAAGGAGAACGTTGAACGTTCTATTTTTTGCGTTTTCAGCAACATTCTCCGTTTTCTGTGTCTTCAGTTTTGTTCAAGAACGTTCTCCGTTTTCTGCTGAAACATAGAACATTCTCTGTTTTAATTTCTGATTTGAAATTGTTAGTTTTCTATTTTGTTGGTTAATTCTTGTTGTAGATCCCAATATTATTTTAACATTGCCTATATTCAAATATTAGCCTGCACAATGGATTAATTCTTCATATTTTTAGTTTGCTATTCCTATGCAAGAATTGTTTTTTTAATCTTATTGTGGACAAAAGGATGGAAATGAAAGGGACAAAAGTGTTTGCGTCTAATTCAATGGACGATTGACACAAGGGGAAAATTCGTCATTTTCTGTTGTCTACATATCCATCAAAATTGCACATTCTTTTATTTTAATACTAAAAACGCACATTCCAAACAATGCAATTAACAATATGCTTATTCTTGACAGCTTACTAACACACAAAAATTTATAATACATAGAAACATTAATATATTAACCTATAAGAAAAATGTATAACCATTTTTTATGATAAATATTAATAATACATTAATACAAAATCTTTCGTCAAAAAAATGCATTACAATATAATTATTATATTAATTTACTAACGTGTACAAATAGCAGTAGATACAAATATCATTTTATTTGTCTCTGTATTATTAATTAATTACAAATAATAAAAATATTCATTTATTTTATCAGCAGGTATTAAACTACAACTACGTATTGTGCCCATCACGAATTTTATTTACAGATACCTGCAAACTATTCGCATGTAAAATATTTTTTGCCATTTATATTTGTTGGACTACCAAAAAAATGCTTAACCAAAGGTAGGAGTGTTGAAATCCAAATTGAGTCAAACAAAAATAAAAGTTAATAACCAATCGAATATTATTCGATTTCCTTGAATCTTCAATTATGAAAATCGCTCAAATCTGATCAAATTTTGGATTTCTTTTTTAAAATTAAACCAAATTTCATATGTACATTTTAATGCTTATTTATTTTTTAGTTGTATGAAATATGTATTAATCTATTATTCGTAGGTTTTAAATTTGTTTAATTATATTTTTTTATATCAATAATGTTATATATTTTGTATAATATATGATATATTTTGCATCAAACATTTTAAATTACAGTGGCTTTCTAATACTAGTATCAATAGAAATTTTATAATTATAATTTCGATTTATTGAAAACTGATCCAATCTAAGTCGCATTTAATTGGATCATATCATACTTTATTAAAAGAATCATCCAAATCAAATTGCAGTGATTTTAATTAATCTTGAGATCGTAAGATAGATTTTTAGCCTCAAAATCTCTATTTTCAAATAATTGTTCTTTTTGTAACAAAAAACAATTATAAGCTTTGTTTATTTTTTAATCATAACATTAATAATTTCATTCACATTCTACTCTCAAACTTATATTGTCTATATTATGGCGTAGATTAAATTTCCAACTATTAATAAAGATAACTTTTATAAAAATATTATCCCTATTTATTCATTTATTACTTTTCATAATTTATACCCCATTATGGATAAATTATTAGAACTAAAAATCAAATTTCCACTATGCAAAAAAACGCATTTTACAGCGTTTTTTTTAAGCCATTTACAGCGCTTTTTCAAAAAAAAAAAAAACGTTGTAGTTACTAGCGCTGTAAAAAGATACAACAGCACTTTTTAAAATAAAAAAAACGCTGTAAAATAGGTGGATATATTGTGTGCTTGTTATTCTCGTTTTACAACGCATTTTTGAAAAAGCGCTGTAAATCCCTGTAACAGCGTTTTTTAAATCCCTGCAATAGTGCTTCATATGCATGCACCTATTAGACTATTACAGCGCTTATGTGAAAAAGCGTTGTAATAAGTGCATTCAATAGATGCATTATTATGCACCTATTACAGCGTTTTTCCAAAAAAGCGTTGTAATAGGTGCATTCATATAGATGCATTGTTATGCACATTTTACAGCGCTTTTTCCAAAAAGCGATGTAGTAAGTGCATTCTAATGCACGTTTTACAGCGTTTTTTTGAGAAAGCGCTGCAAAAGGTGCTTTTTTTTAGTTTTATTAAAAATGCTGTAAATTTTAAAAAGCGCTTTTTGGTTTTTTATGGCATTTTTTTAGAAAGCACTGTCTTTTAATTTTTATTCCAAAATCATTTTCATCCATAATCAGTTCACAATCATCTCACAAAATCAGTACACAACAACAACAGAACTACATATTCACAACAATCAGTTCATATTTACATATTCACAATAGCCCAGAACTACATATTCACAACTACATATTCAGAATAGAACTACCATATTCACAACAGCCCAAAACTACATATTCACAACTACATATTCAGAATAGAACTACCATATTCACAACAACGCAGAACTACATATTCACAACTACCTATTCATATAACTATCAGATTCACTATCATATTCATACAACTACATATTCATATTCACAACTATCAGTTCACAACTACATATTCACAAATAGCACAGAACTAACATATCCCTTGCAGCATGCCATTTCCCAGCAAATCAAATAATCTTCATTTCAATTACATACTAACACCAGTCTTCCTTTATTTCTGTTAGATCTTCTTCAGAATATGTTGGACTGGAATTGTCAAAGTACTGTGCGATATAAAAATTGAAAATAAATAAGTTAGAATCAAATATATACATAGTTTATATATGAAAATCAAATAATGAAAATACTATACCGTTTCTGGGATTATAATTTGATTCTTATCAACAATCACCTTCATGAATCACAATACATAGTACCCACAGTCGATGTTGTTAGTTTGACGAGGGCACTATAAAATAAAACATATAAGTCAATAATTATTTGTGCATTGATTGTAAATGAAATTTTAAAAGCATATATTCAAAACCTTTATTGGAATCCATGTGATGTTATTTGACTTTTGCTTCGACACTCTAGCACCTCTTTGAGCTCGAAAAACTTGTAAAGCACTATCGAATAAATAAATGTGATTATTATAGCATTAACAACAACATTATTTATATGTATATGTAAAAAATAAATGAATATTACTTACGTGTCGAACATAGTCTTTATCTCGGGGTGATTGTTGTAATGACCGTGCAAGGGATCTAGGCAGTATATAACTTCAGAGGTCGAATTGATTGCAAATAGCACCCAATGTGCCCTACAACAACAAAAATTTGGTTTACACAACTAATAAATTAAGATCTCATAAATTAAAAAAAGATATAAATAAAGAATATATAATTACGTACCCTGAATTATATGGTGCAAGGAACAACTTATCCTTCTTTTTATTTCCTAATAGTATATCTACAACGTATTTCTTTACATTCACTAGATTGTGTTTAAGCATCGAAATCTTATGCGGAGACAATAATGAAAATCTATTTGACAATCTGCGCGTGCACACGAACTTCTCATACAAAAACCTTCAATGAAAATTTCAAATTAGATTAATTACCAATAAATCAAATTAATTACAAATAAATGCAATTAAAAGTAATTTTTACCTCATGTATAAGCTGATGACAGTAGCACTCAGCTCCTTATGGTCGAGAAGTTCGTATATGTGCTCTTTTTCTAAAAATTCTTCATACTCATCTCCGAATATAGCTTTATCCATGCTTATAATTCGTGAATCGTTGTCGCTGCCCATATTTTTTTTGCCAGTATGTCAAGACACGACCCATATCGAGCAAGTCGTGGCTGACTTTTTTTAGGAGCAGCAACTAATTTTACACGATCCAGTTTTTGAGCAGCAACTTTGGCCGCTTTATTACCCTCCATCTTTTGCAGTTTGTCAGCTTTATTACCCTCCAACTTTTGAAGACTGTCGGCTTTATTTTTAACACGAACATCCAGTCGTGGTGCGGCAGGTGGCTTGCTGGCTTGCTGTGCAGGTGATTAATTGGATTGAATCTGAAAAAAATGAGGTTAATCAGTTTTTTAGTTTATTGAATCTGAAAAAATGACAAGCCTTACAGAATAAATGTGACAAACCTTTTCGAGCGATGTGACTGTTTCGTTTATGGGAATCTTCTTATCATTCTCTTTAAACTTTGTTTGTATCTAAATAAATGTGAAATTAAAGTTAACATCGGAAAAAATTGAGCAATTAAATATAATCAATTAAACATACATTTGAATTAATTAAACATACCTTATCAAGGGCAACAAGATGTTTGGGCCATGCTACATAACTGCCAATTGCTTCGCCCAAATAATTCAGATATGCATCGTTGTCCTGTATAGGCAACGGTGCATTTGGTTCCAAAGCAATAACTGGTGATACTCTGACAAGTATACGTCGATATCATTCTTCGGTTGTTTGGGTCCAGAAATTAATAGAGACAACATCATAAACTTACACTTCATACATAACCATGGAGGTAGGTTATAAATCAACAAAATCACAGGCCACGTGTTGTGTGAGATGCTTTGAAGATCATGTGGATTCATTCCATCAGTAGAAAGTGCAAGGCGTAGATTTCTTGACTCTATCCAAATTCAGGATACTCGTGATCAATTTTTGCCTATTGCGGAGAATCTGCAGGGTGTCGAAACTTTCCATCTCTAATTCTTTCATCTGCATGCCATGTCAAGTGTTTTGAATCTTCTTCACTGCGATACATGCGCCTAAATCTTGGTATTATAGGAAAATACCACACGACTTTTGCTGGAGTAGATTATTTCTTCTTATATCGAGAGACATTGCATTCCGGACACGCCTTTAGTAATTCATATTCATTTCGAAATAAAATGCAATCGTTAAGACACACATGAATCCTTTCGTAACTCATACCAATAGAGCACAAAAGTCGTTTAACCTCGTATGTTCGACTGGGAAGTTCATTATCATCTGGCAACATATCTTTTAAGAGTGTTAGTAATTCTATGAATCTTTTATCAGACCATCCATTACTCGCTTTTAAGTTGTACAACTTTAATATCGCCGAAAGTCTTGTGAATTTAGTACAACCATTATATAATGGTTTCTCTTCATCACTCACCAAGCTCTCAAACATTTTAGGACAATCACAAAGATCTTCTTCAACTGCTTTTGCAATCTCCTCAACTCGGTCCGGCTCATATGTATCTGTGTCAAAATCAGTTGAAGCATATGTATCTGTGCGGGTGTTTCCATTGATTTTCTCACCATGTCTTATCCAACATGTATAGCTTTGATCAATTTCATACCAAACTAAATGTCCTTCCAATTCATCTTCTCTAACGCGTTTTCCAAAACAACATTTTAAACAAGGACAAACGACTCTATTTGGATCTTTTGCATTCATCACTGCAAACTCAATAAACTCCTTCACTCCATTTTGATACTCTTTTGTCAATCAATTGGCAGACATCCATTTCTGGTCCATTTTATATGACCTATATATATATAAATGCAGTTACACAAATAATAAGCATGATTTCAAGTCTGATATATATGACCTATATATAATACACATATCTAATATTGGTCCAAGATTGATTTCAAAACAGAACATATATATCATGAGAACATATCTAATATCATGTAACAATTTCAAAACAGAACATATCTAATATGTAACAATTTATCAGTTTTAATTAGTGACAACAACAAATAAATAAAATACAGTACCTAAGACAACATTGATCAATTTGTTTTAAAGGAGGAGCAGCGTAAATCAATTTGTAGATGGGCGCACAGTAGATGAGAGGAGGGTTCCCAAGGTAGAGGAGATGAGGGTTCGTAGGGTTAGGATAACGTATTAAATTTGTTTTAAATTTGTTTTTATTTATTTAAAGTGAATGTTTTTTATTTAAAATGAATGATTTTACAACGCTTGTACAAAAAACGCTCTAATAGGTCCTTTAAAAATGTGAAAGGACAAGCCTATTACAACGCTTGTATAAAAAGCGCTGTAATAGGTCATTTGATTATGTGAAAGTGCAAGGCTTTTACAGCGCTTTAACAAGAAGCGCTTTAAAAGCTATGTAACATAAGGTGGGAGCGCTACATTGTACAGCGCTTGTGTTTAAAGCCCTCAAAAAGCGCTGTAAAAGACTATGTGAGATTGCTTCAATTTACAGCGCTTTTTAAAAAAGCGCTGTAAAAGAGTTGTAAACATTATGTGCAAGCGTATGTGACCCTATATGACCCTAAAACAGCGCTTTTTTTACGGCGCTTGTCAAAAAAGCGTTGTTGTATCCTCCGTAATTTTTAAAAAATTATACAACAACGCTTGTATTTAATAAGCGCTGTAAAAGACGCGCTATAAAATGTCATTTTTGGCGTAGTGTACGCATATTAAATATGTAAATTGATCACATTTGATTTATGCAATTTCAATAAAAAAAGAAGTAAATTTATTGTTTAAATTACCCTCCATGTATAATAAATTAGGTCAATGGAAATATAAAAAAGTTTAATTAAATAAGAGTTATTTTAGAGATACAAACAATATTAAATAAGAGATAAATTGTTGATATTTGTTTATACTACCAATTTTTGTCTATAGCCAGAATACGAATCACCACCTAAAACTTATACATACAACTGCGAGATGTTTCATATTTCAACTCGAGCGAAGATGATCAGTCCAATAATATCGAAATTTGATAATTGAATTAACATTATCGACGTTTTTTATATATAATACTATTTGATCAATAAAATATGTTATTTTTGCTTAAATTTTATTTTGTACTCTAATAGGAAAAACATTCAAAGGACATTAAATAACATTTGCTTCAAGACATAGGACACATGCAATAAAAAAAATGAAAGTCGGCTTTAGACTTAATTCATCAATGTACATACCAATTTATATACATCACCAAGTCGTCATAAGAGCTCTATAAATACCTTGAATAGCAACATAAAAAACATACATTGATTACAAAACCCATAAAGCCTTTGAGTGTAAGCCAAGTTATACAAATAACCATGTCAATGAGATTGTCTACTGGATCCTTCATCATCCTTGCTCAACTGTGGCTTTTGATGGCTACAACATCAATAGCACAGTTTGTTATCGACACTCATGGCGAACCTGTTGAGAGTGACAATGAATATTTCATCAGGCCTGCTATCACAGGCAATGGAGGGGGTTCAACTTTGGTAAACAAAAATGGATCATGTCCTTTGAATGTTGGTTTTGAGAACAGTGAGTTGCCACAAGGTGTGGCTGTGAAATTCACTCCTTTTGCTGCTCATCATGATGACGATGAAGTGAGACTTAATAGAGACTTGAGAATAACATTTGAAGCTTCTACAGCATGCGTGGCGTCGACTGAATGGAGGTTGGGTGAGAGGGATGCAAGGAGTGGAAGGAGGTTGATTATCACTGGAAGAGATGATGGAACATTTGGATCATATGGTAACTTCTTTAGGATTGTACAAACTCAAACAGTAGGGATCTATAATATTCAATGGTGTCCTACTGAGGTGTGCACCACTTGTGAGTTTCTATGTGGTACTGTTGGTGTTCATCGTGAGAATGGCAAGATTTTGTTGGCCCTTGATGGTGGTGCCCTCCCAGTTGTCTTTCAGAATGAATAATTTTTATTTGGTAGTGTTGCAAATATATTGGGAGCTATTGTTTATTTCAATAAATTACATGAAAGAGAGAGGGATGGATGTACTATGTTGTTGATTCATATATAAAATAAAAGCTCCTAAAATTTATGTTTGTATAATTTGTTGAGAAAATGTGTTGGGATTTTACTGAATTGACCGGAATGGGTTCAACCATTCTTTAACAATAAGAATGATAATATGTGTAACTAGGGATAGCAACAAAATCTACACATGTAGATATTCTTGCGAATCCATCTCGATTTAGACGGAAAATTCTTGACTGGATGCGAGTGCGGATTTTTTCTGAAATTAAAATTTGGGTGGGACGGGTTTGGGGGCATTGATATTCACCCCGCAACCGCCCCGAACCCGCCCCGCTAGTAATATTGTTGTTATTTTTAATGTTTATAGTGATGTACATATTTAATATATTTAATATTTTTTTAAATATTAAAAATTATAATCTCCTCTCTATAGAAAATATAATTTTAATATTTTTTATTTTATTATTGTATAATAATTACTATTTTATTATATTAATTATAATAAATATGACTTTTAAATTTACTATTTTATATATATGAATGGGTACAGGCAAGGATTGAGACTTAAATTTCACACCCGATAAGAAGGAAGTGTGGGTTTTCCCCGACTAATCGGGTGAGGGGATGGGGGAGGTAAATTTCGCTCACGTTCCGTCTCGTTGCCATGCCTACGTATAACAGGGTCGGTTACTTCTACTGAAAGAAATTTGTCAAGTTAAAATTATTAAAACGTTTATGAGATCAACAATGGTATCAAATGGTTCGAAAGGATTAATTATCTTATCTATTGAGAAAAAAATACTAGAATGTTTGATTATAAAATTTCGATAAATGATTTCCCAGCTCAAAAAACTAGAAGATTAATTTAAAAAATTGATAGTTTTACTATATTAAATCTCTTTTAAGAATTTTGCGCTCCGAGAAATGATTTCCCAACTCAAAAAACTAGAAGATTAATTTAAAAAATTGATAGTTTTACTATATTAAATCTCTTTAAGAATTTTGCGCTCCAAAATTCTTGTATAGTCACGAGTCTAATGAGAGTTCTCTACCCTCAATGGTTTAGCTATTTAATTGTTAACCCATCATATGGTTAGTCTAATCCTAATCATGAATCTTAGAAGATAATTTAAGATAGTTCACCACTCATCTTTATTTTCTCTCTCGAATATCCTAAAGGTACTCCGTTTTTTCTAAATATATAGATATGCTATAATTTGTATTTATGAGTTAAATCCAGCAATTGATATTAGAGTCAATTAGATACATTTTATGTCTATTTTTTAATAACTTTCTTTTTTGACTCATTTAATAACTCGATTGGAACTATGTATCATATTATTTTATCCTATTCCTTTGAGAATTGGTTTACATCGTAACATATTAATCTTCATTTGTGGAATTTGGCTTCTTTGCACCAAGTATATGCACTTGAATTTTTTTTTAAAATCAGTTGGTTGATCTGTTGTTCCTTTTCTTGTTGCGATTCATAAGCTTGTGCCTTTTTAAATCATGCCTAAAAGACAGAAAATATAGGTTGACATGTTTGAATTAGACCAAAGCTTGTGCCATTTTGTGATAGAAAATCTCGATATGCCTCTCGGTTGTCCAAACCTAAAGATGTCTTTTATTATTATTATTATTCTAAAATGGTGCGAGGAATCAATAATTTTGACTTGGTGATATTATAGACCTTAAATTTGCAATCGAAAACCACATACGATCACACAGATAATGTACTTTTTTTTTTCACATTTTATTATTTATTCTTTTTTTTTTCAAAAAAGTCAAGTTTCATTCAAATAAAAATAAGAATAATATATGCAATATCAGCATGAGTTGGGATATTCCTCCTCTATATTTTGATATCAAACTTAATTAAAAAAACAAATAAATATGCCAACAATACACATAAAGATTTCAAAAACCAATGAAAGATAATCAACACAAACTTTACTCTTAACAACCAAACTAATTTCTTCTACATATGATCAATGGTCAAGAATAACTCTAAATCCACGATCTCTAATTCAATCCATCTTCGAAAAAAAATTATTTGTTGGTGTTCGCTCATATCGACTATATATAGTATTTGACATGATCAATTCAACCACGTGTTAACAAGTCATATGTACGGCTGTGAGGATGTTGAGTTTGATGATAGCCTCCACAAATTGATTACCTAAAATATGGTATCGACACAACAAATCTTTTTCCTTTGTGAACACCACACTTGGACGGGAAAACAAACGACACCACCATGATGACGAACAAACCAAACGTCGCACTCAAACGGAGAAATCAAATAAAGAAACACCAAGAAAAAAGAAACTGTGTGAAAAAACTACTTATTTAAATAAAATAAGAGGACAAGGACGGATCCGCGTAGAAGCTGGTGTGGAAAATGACATGCACTTAGTTTTAAAAAATTAATATTTTTAATACTTAATATAACAAAAATTAAATTATATGATAACGAAAAAGACATATATTATAAATTGTGCTTCCATTATTTTGTTAAAATAAATGTGTGTGTTGTTATCTTAAATGTACTAAAATTACAAAAATAAACTTATATGTATATTTTATTGGTCTTTTTAGTCTTTAAATATGTCTTTAGTTAATTAATTTAGTACTTATTTTTTGTTAGTCGTTTTAGTCTATTATATTACTAACAAAAATATTTTTTGGTATGAGAATGTGTTTGTGTTTGTAGTTTTAATAAATTTAGAGACTATAACATTCCATACAATAACATGTTGAAAGAGATATATAATGCCTCCATTATTCAAAATTTATGTGTCCGCCTTTAATCAAGGCTTTCATGTTATTTGCGACCAAAATGGTCTCAATAAGTTATTTTTACCTAGACTATGATTATATATATTCAATCCAAGAATTTTGGTTGATTTTAAAAAGGTTAAATAAGTTTTTAGTTCCTATAAAATCTCACTATTTTATTTTTAGTTCTTAGAAAAAATTTCATCAACTTTTAGTGTTTAAAAATTTTCATTTTCCTTTTTTGTCACTAATTTTATACCAAATATTGTTTGAACTAAAGAACAAGATTCTTCATTCTGACCTAATAATGTTGCAATTGCACGATAACAATAGTTTTCATCAGGATGAACATCTACTATGTCATCAATATACTGATGAATAAAAGTAGGAAAATGTTTCTTAGATGGTTGGGTTGCAGATCCTTGAGATGGTTGTTTTCCAGATCCTTGACATGGTTGCTTTGCATATCTTTGATATGGTTGCTTTGCATATCTTTGATATGGTTGCTTTGCAAAATGCTGAAATCATTGCTTTGCAGATCCTTGAGAAGCATCCACATACTCCCAATATAAAATATCACGAAGAGCATCAAATTCTTTTCACTTTTGATTTTTCTTAGTAGCTCTTTTAGTTTTCACTTTATCAGGTGGTGGAAGCATTGTTGTTGTATGTGAAAATACAAGTTCACGCACGATTGCCATAAATATCATTTGACCAACAATATCTTGTGCGTTCATGTATGTTTTCATTGACTCTCAATCTTCTATGAAGTCATACTATGATAGAGATTCTACATCCTCTAATTCATGCTCCATGATTAATTTTCATCAAAAAAACATGAAGAGTATCTTAAGGGATGAGAGTACCAGATATCTATAATATGTCAACTCGCAAGCACAAGGTAACCCATGAGTTGTCCTCATTGAGCAACCACATGGAGATTTGTCAACACCTACCATCTTCACTCTCTTTAACTCTTTAGCAATTTTTTAAAACATTTCCTTTATACAAAGTGATGAAATCTCGGATAAAAATGGTGAATTATATTTGTGCTCAATATCAATACTACTTTTCTGAAATGATGTTTTTGATGCTACACATTGGCTTCTTCAACATCACATTCACACCATCCCAACTTTTGCACAAGTCTCTATTACTAGTTTGAAATATGTTTTTCAATCTCCAATGAGCCGAATCGGCACTATAAATCAATTAAATAGTAAAAATAAAAACAAATCGCATAAATGATTGAATAATGTTTCTAAAACAAATCACAAATTTAAATATATGTTGGTCGTTGTGTTCTCTAAATTACAATACATGTTGGTCGTTGTACCAAATTGTTCAAGTAATAATAATGATAAATAAAATGGTCTCCACAGGGATATTATTAATTTAATTACGCAACAAAGTAAATAACACTCGACAAGTAAAAGGTTTATGATTTGGTTTATAATATCGAACAAACATAATATTAAATAGAGAAAACTCAATAAGAGAAAAAAGATTAGGGAATTCGAATCACCTCATTTCCACTATGCAATTATTGATTCACTATTGTAATAATCTAAATTTTTTGATTACGTCAAATTAACAAACTAGATTAAGACCAATTTATTTGCTCAAAATCATTTTTCTTATAACAATGAACCCTAATTTCTTAGGTGATCGAGTTTGTTACTCAAAGCATGTATGAACGTTAATTTCTTAGACATATGTTAATATTTTATATTCCTATAATAATATTGAAACATGAACATATATTTTGGTTCTAGTTATTATAGCCTATTTTCCAATAATGAAATAATACATGAGTTCAATTCTATGGTGATCAAGCACATAAAAGTATTAATAACAAAAATATTTGAATAATAAAATACTTTATAATTGCATAAATAGTATATAAAAACCAAAACTACATAGATTCAAGGAGGTTCATCTATTCCCTAATTAAGGGAAAAATTAGTTCATGATTAATAAAATAGTAACAATGAAGAAGATAAAATTACACATAAGAAAGATGAAATGAATTTTCACTTCTTTCTTCCAAGAGTGAAATCTTCAAGTTCCTAGCCTCCAAGATATGCTCAATATGATCTCCAATGCCTCATAGGTCAGAATCTTTGCAAAAATATGAAATTTTAGCTTAAATAGAGCTTTGGACTCGTGCTAGTGCATGGCTACAATTATGGGTACATTGATCTACTATTGACAGAAAACTGTGCCACCAAATGTACTATAGCGCACAGCTAGGCGCAATGCGCTGCCCTGAATTCAATGCTCTGCAGTGTTAAATAAAACACCTTTGTTTTATTAGAATTGTTTTCCCTCTGATTTGACTTGCACTTTCCACTCTTTTACATTCCAAATTAGGTTTCAACGTCTTCATGAAAGTTGTAACTATGGATGTTAGCTTTCATTTGAAACTAATTTGACTCCATTTGGAAGTCTACAACTCCGGATATAACTAAAATAATTCACAAAGGTCATGTTGCTTTTACCCTAAAATTCAGCACTACGCTAAACCAATGAAACAAAACTACACAAATTAGTTGGTTAATCATGAAAATGAAAGCATAAGCACATTATTTTATCGAAGAATCATTTATTCTAAATGAAACTAAAATGAACGTTAAATTGAAAGAAATAATCTAAACAATTGATTCAAAAAGACTCTATAAATAATGACTCATGAAGATTCGTCGGAACCTCTCAAAGATGGTCGATAAGTACTCCTTACTTTCATATATTTTAGTGGAAATTGTGAGATCATCTTTATTTTGATCTTTTAACACACTCAAAATGAATCTTGGTGTAAAGTTATACTTTGTCATGTCATTAACAAGTTTTCTCTTTTCTTCATTTAAACACCCCAAATATGAATGACCATCTAAAGTATCTGCTAAATTATGATTGTGTGTTTCACACCGAACACTAATTTTCCATCATTTACTAGTCCTCAACACTATAGATTTGAGTTTGAATGGAAATTTATCCTTGCAAGAACATGTTACTGTTGATTTTGATTTTACTTTATATATTCCACCTCTTTCACATTCAAAAATTAATTTGTCATTCATTTCTCTTTTTCCAGTAGATGTATCAGATCTAATGGTAACAATTATTATTTTATTTTGTCTTCCAATAGTTTTTGTTCATTCGAACACAGACTCACAAAACATAAATATCTACAAATTATATTTAAGATAAAACATAGATATATGAGTATACATTAAAACTAATAATATTAATTATTATTAAGATTACCTGATCAGTCATGAATTTATCACTAGAATTCACAATCGGTGTAGCAGAGACTTCCCCATCAACTCCAGTGATACCTAAATTTAATTTGAAAAAAATACATTTCGAAACATTAATCTTCTCCCAAATTTATGAAAATTTCAGAACATTCATCTTCGTCGAAAGTTTTAAAATGTAATATTACATTTTGAAATTTTGGTTTTCGAAAATGTCTTATTTTTAAGGTTTTAAAGTTCAAAAAATTCACAGTTTCGAAAGTTTATTTCAAGATCAATTCTTTGAATATATTTAACAAGTCTACCAAACTCGATTTCAAAACGTTTGGACATCCGAAAAACATAAACTCACGAGCTATTGAATTCAACTAAATTTTTGAAATTTTCTATGATCATTTTTTATAAAGGTGGCATGTAAATGTCAAAATTTTGTAAAATATTTTGCATAAAAAATAAAAGACTATGATAGTATTTTTGAATTTAAAAATAATTGTCAAAAACACTTGTCAAAAGGTCGTATATATATTTTCAAAAGGATATATGATGAGATTTAAAGAAATAGTATGCTTTTTTTTCCGACCTTGATACTAAAATATGAGGTTATCCCAATTTTCTTAAGATATTTACTACATTTATTCTTACTCTTTCTCATCATTTCTCACATGGTGGGATTATTTTCATCCTTTCACAAATTTTCATTGAAGAAAGCATCAAAGTTGCATTTATTTTCATTTTGAAAATGGAAAACTACATTGAGTTTATAGTGTAAAATAAGAGTAATGGTTGTATATATAGATTTAATCGATATATACATCATGGAATTCTTAGTGTATCTATAGGTTATTTTGGCACATAGTATATCTATATGATAAAAATTAGAAAACATATTCCCTAAAACCACATTTTATATTATACAATGTTATTTTTTGTTGAATTACATAAAAATGCTCAAATCTTGAGAAGAATTTCTCGAAGTGTCAAAACCCCAAAGCATTTATCAAAACCTCAATTCATTGTAAATTATTAAACTTGTCTATGAAATTGTAAGGGTAAATTATTTAGTCAATAAAATTTACATGTAGACAAAAATATAATCAAAATTATAAGACGTATATTTTTTATTCTGATAAATCTCTTCTATTACAATGCATGAACTTGCATGAAGTTATTTGTTTAAATTATGTGGTTGAATTAATATAGGAAAGAGTTAAATTCCATTTCTACATGTTAAGGTTTGACAATGACTTGTAGGCTCTCTGTTTTTTTAATCTCTCTTTTGATTTTGAATTTCTCCAACTTTGGTTTCTGATTGCACATTAGCTGAGTTTGAATTGATGGCTTTTATTTTGATAAGTAAAACATATTTTTATTTAAATTTGTAGGTTTCATCATCTTTAACACATAATTCTTTTATGAGTATATATCTTATTCCTGCCTCTCTTGGAGATGAAATTTAGAAGATGATTAGTTCATTTTTTGGGATCATATGGAAGAAGGTTAAGACACATTTCTTGGCTATTTTGGGATAAATCTTCTATGCCAAAAACTGTTGAAGGTATAAGATTTTGTAATTTCTAAACCCAATGCCATAATGTCAAGTTTCTCAAGGTGAAACTAGGGGTGTGCAAAAAATATGGTTAATTGGACCATATTGATAAACTGGATTGCACTGCACCACAATAAACCAAACCATTTAAATGGTTCATGAATTGAACCACTTATTTAAAACAATTCGGTTAACCAAACTTAATTCGAAACCACTTTAACAATTTTAAAATTTTTATAACCTCAATTAAGATTTTCTTTTCTAGCAAAATTTTTAAATTTTATTTTTCTCAAAAAAAATATAAGAAATATCGAAACTGGATTGCACTGCACCACAATAAACCAAACCATTTAAATGGTTCATGAATTGAACCACTTATTTAAAACAATTCGGTTAACCAAACTTAATTCGAAACCACTTTAACAATTTTAAAATTTTTATAACCTCAATTCAGATTTTTTTTTCTAGCAAAATTTTTAAATTTTATTTTTCTCAAAAAAAATATAAGAAATATCGAAACTTTTTTTTTCGAAAAAAAAATTAAATCATTTTTTTTTGTAAAATTTTTTCAAAAAAATCGAAAACATATTTTTT
>JBBPBP010000004.1:44252491-44270347 GCA_037974735.1 Cicer chorassanicum | reverse complement strand
TTTCGATTTTTTTTTTTTAGAAAAAATCGAAACTTCTTTTTTCTGAGAAAAAATTTTCTCGAAAAAAATCGAAAAATTTTTTTCGAAAAAAATCAAAAAAATTTTGCCAAAAAATTTTCGAAAAAAAATTTTATCAGAAAATTTTTTACATTTATTTTTCTAGAAAAAAATTGATATTTTTTATCAAAAAAATTTTCAAATAACTATTTTGAAATTAATTTTAACTAAAAATTTGTTCAAAATATTAAACTAGTTTATATTTATAAACACGTTTTAAACCGGTTTCAGAACTGCACTGAACTTGATTTAAAAGTAGTTTTCAATAACTGAAACAAACCACTAATATGGTCCAATGCGGTTTGGTTTTTGAACCATGAACACCCCTAGGTGAAACAGTTGTACTGAAAGATTGTTTGATTAGATAAAGATATAGATAGAGAATTGGTGATGGTATACTCAAATTGGATTATGGAACAAATCATGGATGCTATATGGTACTCAAATGTGGAAAGAGCATTTATTATGGAGAAGACAATTTGATTTCAATTGGCAATTTCCATTTGGGAAGAATAGGCACTTGGCCTATGGCATGGTGTTCGTTGAGTGCAATATTTGAGTAACTTAGCTTTGAGATATTGTATATTGATTTTCAAGCCTTTTTGGGACTACAATCCTAGATCAATCAGTGCTTAAAGAAGCTTCCTAGTTGTCACTTGAAGTCATACTTTGAATTCTATAAATATATTTTTGGATACAAAATTCTATAATCATTTGATACATTATGTTATAGGTTCCCCCAAAAAGCCACTGTCTAAAGAATAAAAACAAAAACCTAAGAAAATGTTTGAAATCAAGCAATAAACTATTTGATACTAATTAATGAAATTGTATTAATAACAAATGTGACTTTCAAGTTTCAATTACCATGGGATTGATCTCACTATCTTTTTTTTCTTAGGTAGTAAATTGCATTCCGCTATATTTATTTGTTTCAAACTTTCAAATGATATTACATTATGTTTCTTATTTTTATATTTCATTTCACATCATATGTTGTGAAAAACTTGGTTGCATAATTAATTATTTAGTAGTTAATGTTACGTAATATGCTATTGGACTTATATGCTGTTGGGCTTTTATAGTAGAGCATGAGTAGTTTAGTGTTTTGAGGCTTTAGTTTTTATATTTTACTATTGCGTTGTATTAGGTCATCTTGTTACTTGAATGCAACTCTAGTCTCTTTTTTTCTTTTCTTTATCTCTTCTTCCTATTGATTCATATTGTTAACATGACATCTAGAGTTAGCTTGATTTGTTCCTTCTTGAATTGTCTCGTCATTGTTCTATTGTCAAGATCCAAAAATATGGGAATATATATTTGTGGGCATTACAAAGTTTAAAGGTTTGGTAAATTTTTTGGCATTTGGAATTTGCAAGATTTAGGTCTTTTGAGTGTATGAGTTTTATTTAAAACCACATCTTAGTGCATTCTTTGAACTACTTTTTTCCTAGTTGGGGTAGTCTGTAGAAGTTGTTTGATCTATTTATTGGTTTGTAAGGAAGTAAAAAAATAATATTGTTTACCCCTAAAAATAATAATTTGTTAGTTGAGGACGTCAAATAATTGAATTTTGGAATAATTGAATTCCCTTACACCGAGGGAGGATCAGGTGTACAAGAAATAGTTGAATATAAGTTAGTCAAATTTTTCTCAAGTTTACAAGAATTGACAAAGATTGTAAAGGCTTAAGACTAAGTTAAAACTCAATATAACCTGATAATTTGGCAGTTACGCTCATCTTCCACGTTTTTAGCGCTAGTAACGATTAACACGAAGGCACAATTCCAGGGAAAAGCACGCAAGAATATTGCCAATGGGACACATCGAAGAAGTAGGAAACACGGACTAATCGTGGGGTTCCACAAATTCCCCCAAGCGAGAGTTAGCACGCAGTACCTGTTTAATTAGTTGAGCAAGGCTACATGTCTGTAGGCCTCAATGTATGACCGATAGGATAAGTTTTGCATATAAATATTTGTACTTGTAATATTTTCGACACACAATCAAATCAAATAAACTCTTAACGCATTATCTAATCTTTTATCAATTTACTTTACTTTATGCATTTGTAGTTTAGTAGTTTAAACACCAACTACATACTTAACACTCTTTGAAGTAGTTAAAGAACCCATAGTTGAGGGGCAAAATTCCTTCCTTAGCTAAAGGAAATCACTTGAAGCTAAAGGAAATCATAAGTTGAGAACAGTGAGTCGTTTCCTCGACTAATTCTTAATCCCAACAACAAATCTGAAACAAAAGAATTTTCTTCTATTGAATCGCAAAGCTATCTCCCTTAGTTGTGTTGTTTATTACCATAACCTAGCCACATCTAGTGAGTATAACATTTGAAGACCTGGACATTGTTATTATCAAAGTAGAACATTTGATTTGCTAAGATCATTTGATTGATGAATTATAATGTATAAAATTCTTAAAGCATTACTCTTTTTCTTTGCTCTGCTAGCTTTTTGGCATTTTAGATTGAGAGAATCAAAGTACACACAAAGTTGCAAACTAATTTAGGATTTGTGATCTTTCTATGCAATTTGGGACTTTTCAGTGTGATTTGGGTTTATTGCGGGTTTTGTTGCAGATAATCTATCGGTTGAGGAGTTCTATTAATCATGATTTGAATTTCTTCTATTGTGAATTTATTATCTCTGTTACTTTTTTGTTATAGCTAATATTGTGGAGTTGATTTTGTTTTGGTTCATGTGCTTCTAGTGATTAATTGTGGGTCAGTTGTATGATTGATTTGGATAGATTTCCGTTGTTGGATTTCTTGTTGGCTATTGGTTCCTCTCTTTATTATGATTGTTGCTTCTATTTGGTTGCTTCTCTCTATTGGTTCTTTTGTTTAGTTGCTTCTCTCTCTATATGTTCGTCTATTTGATAGCTTCTATCTCTATTGGTTCTTCTATTTGATTTCTCTTCTCTCTATTGGTTATGTTTGATTGTTTTTCTACATTAGTTATTCTATTTGGTTGCTTCTCACTTAGTTTGGTTTGATTTTGTTCGATTTGGTTTGGTTCTTCTCTTTTATGGTTCCTCTTGTTTGTCGTTGCTACTTCTTTAGTTGTTCCTCTTTTGTTGGTTTTGATATTGGTTGGTTTGGTTTGAGCTTTAATTTGAGGGTGTGTTCAAATCACTACAAAAAAATTGACTTATCGTGACACACAAAGTGTGTCACTAAATGTTAAAAACTGTAGGTAAAGGTCAATAATACTTTGAGTGACACCCAAATCAAGTGTCAATTTTAAGGGGGTGTCCTGCTACACTTTGAGGAGTGTCACTCCATGTTCTGACGATTGGCACTACATGTTTTTTATTTCTACCTACAATAATGACTGTCACTAAAAACTACATAAATACAAGTAAAGAATTGATCTATTCCTATGGTATTGTCTGTCACTAAAACCTAGAAAAATATAAATAAAAAAATTAATCTATGCCTACGGTATTGTCCGTCACTAAACCCTAAAAAATATAAATAAAGAATTCATCTATTCCTATTAAATTAAATTTATTTTATCTCCCTTCTAATTGTAATTCTAAATTATTAATACCAGTAAATTAAATTTAAATTTCTAATTTATTTTTATTAACTAATGTCGTTGAAACATACAATAAAATATAATTTAATTTTACTAATTCTATTAAATGCATGTTACTTGCATTCCTAGCATTTTAATTATATCCTGACATGAGTATCATATCCTTGTGGTAATATTGAAATGAAATTAGATCATAAAAAAATATATTTCTCCACTAGTTAGATCATAAAATCTTTACAAAAGTGATATATTTCTCCACTTATGAGTATCTCCACTAATTAGATCATAAAATCTTTACAAAAGTGATATATTTCCCAACTTATGAATAAGCAAGAAGGAAAAACAAGCATTATTCTAGAAGTAGAGGGTGGTGAGTGAACTATATCAAGGGTAGTGGTGTCACTGCTAGGAGGGTCCAGAGCAATGGCCACTGCAATTCTCTGTGTGTTCATTTCAGCATTCTTGACCAGAACCTGAAAAAATTCAAAACCGGATACTTTTTAATATTATTGTCAAGAGTGAGTCATCATGCTGTTCTAAAAATTGCAAGTCTTTGAATTTACAAAATCGCAAATAAGTCCTTAAAATTGAAGAATATCAATCACTTTAGTACCTCCATCAATCAATTAATTCAGATGAATATATATCCTAAGATAAAGATAAACGAAAGCACTAAACAAAATTAATAAATCATGCTCCAACTAAGTATACCATAAACAATGTGTTAACTAAATTTTACAGATAATCTGAGATATTGTTTTTAATTTTACAAGATTTTAATGGAAATAAAATTGGGTACTTTCAAAAAAAGGAGTAAACTTCTAAATTGATTATCTAAATATCATTTAAGAAATTAAATTGATGGCAAAAATCTCTTGAAGGCTAATGTTGTAAGATGACTCTAATCGAAATTTCAGTTTTAGGAAACTAAATGCACTACAAAAAAATTGACTTATCGTGACACACAAAGTGTGTCACTAAATGTTAAAAATCGTAGGTAAAGGTCAATAATACTTTGAGTGACACCCAAATTAAGTGTAAATTTTAAGGGGGCGTCCTGCTACACTTTGAGGACTGTCACTCTATGTTCTGAAGATTGTCACTACATGTTTTTGATTTCTACCTACAATAATGACTGTCACTAAAAACTAGAAAAATATTATAAAAAATGATCTATTCCTACGGTATCGTCTGTCACTAAAACCTAAAAAAATATAAATAAAGAATTAATCTATTCCTATGGTATTGTCTGTCACTAAAACTTATTATAATTTTTTAAATTAAATTAAATTTATTTTATCTCCCTACTAATTGTAATTCTAAATTATTAATACCAGTAAATTAAATTTAAATTTCTAATTTGTTTTGATTAACTAATGCCATTGAAACATACAATAAAATATAATTTAATTTTACTAATTCTATTAAATGCATGTTACTTGCATTCCTAACATTTTAATTATAACACTAACATGAGATATTCATGCAGCATGAGCAAATATGTTCCTTTAGCTGGTTCATTCAATGACCGATGTAATAATTAAAAAATAAGAGCAATTTAATGCAAGAAGAAACCGAGAGTTTCATATAACATTGATATCACTTAATGATGCAAGTTTGAAGCCAGAGGTAGAAACTTTACCTGCTGAAGAAGCTCCCTGTGCATCAATGCCTCATGCAGCTCTTGCTTGTGTTTCTGTCTTACGTCTCTAATCTCTTCCTCAAGCTGTCTCGTACGACCTTCTTGAGTGTCAGCTTCCTCTTCTGCAGCAAGATATTCCTGCCTTTAGCAAAGATCTCATCATTGTCTTTTTTGCAGGACAATGGCTTCATGGATTCAAAATCTTTAGTATCCACCTTTCTTCCTTCAGTCTTAAGTGCCTGCAGGGCTTTCCTTTTCTCTTCTAGCACTTTCTCATACTCTTCCAGTGTCATCTCCTATCATACAGTTTAAGTTCCATTTAGCATAGGACAAACAACAGCATATACAATAAAGAAATTAATCAAATCATAATTAAGAAAAATGTGAAGTGGGCGATTCATTTTACAGAAAAATAAAGCAGCCCCAACAATTCAGTGACATTCACTTAACAGACAACCAAAGCTGAATTTGAATAACTTATCATTCAACACAAGACTTATCTACGGTTTGTCTCGATATCATAAAATGAAGAAAATTTAAAGTAGCAATTGCAAATTCAAGACAATTGGAGAAAGCATAAATTCAGTCCGTCATTCACCTTATCCTCAGGTTCCTTTTCTTCAGCTTCATTAGCAGGAGTGTCCTTGCTAACATCTGCTGCTTCTTCCTCACCAGCAGGCTTCTCATCACCCAAATTCTTTTCAGATTCATTAGCAACTTCCTCGGTCACCCTAAGAAACATTAATCAAATTAAACAAAAGAAGATATAAACAACCACCGCCAATTAAAAACAAAAATAATATAACACTGAAATTTTAAAGACATTTTTTAAAAGATAGTAAGATTCTGATTAGATTGAGGCACTGACAATGATATGGTTGCAACTCACTTTCAATTGGGCTTTCAATTATAATTAGATTGAGAAAATGTTAACTTAATAAATATGTGAAGAGTGAAACCTCATTATGGTTCTTGAACTTGTAAGGTACTCTAAGAATAGTTCCTGAAACCAAAAAGCTGACACAAACATTCATTGTATCTAAATTGGGCTATTGTTTGTTTCATCATTAGTGTTGTCCTCTACGATGTTTTCTTTGTGCTTTTCACGATTCTCATTTACATCACAACCTGCACATTCCAGGAATTCGAGTTAAGAGTTGGAATATAAAGAGTAAACACAAACATGAATGAATCCTACCAAGATGTAATATGCTAGAAAGAACCAAATTACCAATCATGAACAGGAAAATATGATGGTTTGACTTTCAGAAAGTGCAAAATGAAATGACTAGACATTACCGTTAGTACTAGTCTGACTTTGAAGGCAATCAGAATTTGAAGAGCACTCTTCTGCTCTTTGTTCTGCTATTAGAAACTTTATTGCATACCCAACATCTCCATTTACCTGATCTAGAATCTGCAACAAAGAATTTATACTTACATGTAAAGTTGTTAATTTCCAAAAGAAGAAAAAACAGCAAGCTCCAAGAGTTCTCCTTTAATTGAGATATCATCAATTTTCAAACAAAGAAAAAGGCATCCACTTTTTGCACCTGTTCCGCTTTTTCTCTATTTTCACATCCACTTCCAGCCCATAACCACCTTTACGGACCTCGGCTGAAAAGTTTGCCTACCAGCTTGCTCATAGGGTTTGCCAGCTCTATTTTCGTTTGATGGGATGGCGTTGAAAGATCGGCATCCACCTTTCACAAACTAGAATTAATCAGTATATAGCTACTACTCTTAATTAACTCTTAACATTAATTTGAGAATTAGGAAATAGAATTCCAATAAGAACCTTAATTACAATCAACCTTGCAGGTCCATCACAAGGATCATCCTTTAACCAAACACTATTGTAATGCTCCCCGTCATGATAAGACCTAGAATGACACCATACCCAAATAAAGCTTCAAAATTCAGATGCAAAGTCGAGCCAATTATTCTGAGTTGGTTTCCCATAGAAGCTATTGATACACACACCTTAAATATTACATCTATGCACAAACAGATAGGTCTATTGCACTCAGAACAACATTACTAATACTAGTTACAAACTACTCTAGCCACTAATCAAACAAAGAAAAAGTCATCCCTAATTAAGAATCAAAACAATAATAAGCACTTTATAAGATAAGAGGTGATACCTAGGGTCCTAATCTAAAGATCAAAATCAAGTATCTATGTAAATATATATATGAAAGTTCAGGAAAAAGCCATCATCTCTATGCAACACGCTTTGGTGATTTTTTCACTTGTGGACCATGCAAAGCTAAGACTGAAATCAATGTAAATAAATGTTAATTGCTCATGAAGATTGTCATTACTATTTAACATGTTCTTTGCTTTTCAATTACCACAATCAAGATGTAGAAAATTGATACTAGAGGCTGCAACTTACTTATTCAACATGAATTGAAGACTAGTTCTGCAACTTACTGAGTATAGCTGAGCATACCTATTACAGGTGGATTGTGATTGTGCAGATAGATTAAACCCATTAAAATATGTCTTGCCTATCCTTTAACAGCTCTCATATCGACCTTCTTGTGTTTCTTACGGTACCTAAATCATGCATCAAACCAACTAACAAAAGGGCTAATCTCACAATAAAACAGAAAAACAAATTAAACACATATACAAAGGATAGTGAACACACTGTCTGAGGCTCCCTAAGGTGAACAACTCAGTAATCATGTTAACATTCTTGTGCTTGTCATCAATCCAGGAATAGTAGAAACTTACAATGTTACTGTGCTTCAACGACCTCAATAGATGCACTTCTGAATACAACCTCTCTAGGTTGCCCAGTGATTGTAATACCTCATCAATCCGAACTTGGCTCCACGCAACTTCGAGTCCGTTGACTTCATCAAATGCCTTAAAACTAATTAACCACAAATTAAGGAAAATATATAAAATTTCGAATGCCTGAGGCATTCGAATCTTCTTTAAATTTGATGTATATAAAAAAAATTAACAATGAGGTAAAAGCATTCAATTAATTATCAATTACTACTATAAAATACAAATGCTTCTCTAAAACCAAAAACATTCAATGGATACACAGTCTTGAAAGCTCTTTTGCCGATTACTTCCTTATACTGCCATGAATTCAAAAATAAACATACAATTAGTTTTTTTTCCTTTAATGTTTGGGGGAATGGAGGTAAATTAAGAAATGAAAAGAAAAAAAAACAGAAGAACTAGATTACCCTATGGTAATGAGAAGTAGGATCAGTTTCAATAATATCAGGATCAGAAGGCTCAAGAAGACCTGAACCTTCCTCTGAGCATTCTGTATCCACCAAACTCATCTATAACGTGCTATAATAATTTCTTTCCCTACAAATCAAGCAAAAACAAATGTAAGCTTTTGGAATCAGTGAATTACCAATTCAATGGCCTCTGTTTCAGCCACTTCTCTTACCTTTCAACCTACTCTCAATTTATTATTTCTTCAGTTAAGAACCTTCACTAAGCAGAATTGAGATTATGTTTCTTCCCCACAAAAATAACAAAACTAGAACTATAACAATTCCTTGAACAAACTGAACATCTATTTACCAATTTTATGCTCTTTAACTTTTTTCCTTAATCCTTATTGTGTACTTAAGAGAAAATAAATTAAAAAGCTGTCAGAAGGTGAGAACAAAAGAAGATTGTCAAAGAATTATTGAACTGAAATTGAAGCATTGTAAATTGAAATTTTAGATTAGCACTCATATCAGCTAAAAAATAGAACATTGATTAGCACTCACTCAATCATGGATTCCATGCCTAACCTTCGTCACTCCCATCTCTCACTCAATCACAACCGTTCATCATTTCCACTCCCATCATTTGAGAAATGCAAAGAAAAAGAAAAGGTTTCATAGTGTACGTCGAAGGCCGTGTAGTTGCATTTTCATTGCTACAAGGCCAAAGGGACAAAACCTACATTTTGTGTATTTAATTTTTTAAAATATTTTTAGAAACAGTGACACTCTAAGTGTAGCTAAAAGTAGCTTTAGTGACATAATAAAAAAATATCACAAAATCTGAGTGTCACGGTAGATACTTTTTTTTGTAGTGATGTGAAAACAACCTAAATGGAATAATTATTCAAAGGTTATAGGATGAACCTTGTTTCGGTGGAGAGCTTCAAGACATTCATTGGCCCAATGTATTGTTGACCGAAGACTTCCCACTCTTGCCATGCTTCTCAAGCCAAGTTGCCATATTTCTGCATTGTAGGTATGTTTAAACAATTATTCATCACACAAATGGGTAATAAATAATGGAAACCATATCAATGACGATGTTGAAAGAGAAAGACTATAACCTTCCTAATCACCTCCTTCTGAGAAAGACTATTTTTTTTTTTAATTGAAAAGTGATATATTTCTCCACTTATGAGTATCTCCACTAATTAGATCATAAAACCCTACCCAATGTTATCTCCATTCACCTGTTCAATAGAACCACCAAAAATCAAAATGTTTGTGACATAATGTTAATAGTCATGAGTTATCAATTATCATTTGACATAAGTTATACCTGTTCAGCTACAGCTTGTAAAACCTCATTAATTTGTGGATCTTCAGAAAACCGTACTTGGAGAACGGAAACAAGATTTCCAAGCAAATTCTCCAATGTTTTAACTCTATGGTTAGCATGAGAGTTAGAGCTAGAACTTGCGTGTCGAGCAATCTTGCCAAGACAACGCACACGTCCTCTTTTTTCAGGCCCTTTAACTTTTGAGAAAATATCATTCTCCCAATTTGTAGAATCTTGAGTGGTTTGAGGATTATTTGAGCTTTCTGCCTCCTCTACCATATGCTTTTTTAGTTCTTCCTACATTTAACACAAAGTGTCATAGTCAATTACAACATTTAACAACATGAAACTTTGCATTCTTTAATGGAAAACTTAGGAATAAAAAAAGAAAGATCATGCATGTTTGTCATAATAAGACTTTTCTTACAATTACATCAGCTGCCTTTTCATTAACAATACTTCCATCTTTTCTAGTTCGAGTATTAATATAAATTTGTGCTCGTGATGGTTGCTTTCCTCCAGCTTTTGTTGTCTAACATTAGTAACAAAAATGTCAACTAGAAGAAATTGTATTGAGAAAATAATTAAAAAACGTGATGTAGACAAACCATCTCATGAATCAGTTGCGGAAGACTCTTGGTTCCCATGCAATGGATGTCCTCATATTTTGTGCGATGCTTTTTGTTCATGTTGCTTATTTTCTATATCCAATTAATAAGTAAAGTCAACAATCGCACATGATAAATATTGTTATACGAACAAAATATTGTTATACCTGTCCATTCTTGGAACACCATTGATGTACTAAAGCACTATACTGAGAATACAAGATGAATATTGTGAGGTTGTGGAGAGAAGAGTTATTACAGGTTTGAACATTTTAGCTCCTTGATAATGTTAAACTGTGTTGCATTATGGTAGTACTGTAGTTTTTTTTACCTAGTTATTTAAAAAGTATGAGGTCATAATGTCCTTGTGTTGTTAACTTTGTGATTGTTTGACTTGATTCTACAGTCACAGGAACTAGGCCAGATGATGAGGTGAGTTTGATTCATGAATATGCATGATACACATTGTGGGATATTTGTTTCTATGGTGCTTCATAGTTAGAAACGCTCAAGAATTGTGTTCAATTACTTACTACTAGCCTCTGCAGTGCAGAATGTCCAATTTATTTGTATTGAAGGTGAACAAAATCATTAAATTTAAGGAATTAACATGAAAATGAATTTCATATATTTCTAGAAACACATAGTAGGACAAATCAATAATGCACATAAAAATAAAAATATAATATTTGCAGGATTATCAAACCTTTTTCTTTGATGGATGAACTGATGACACCTTGTTTCTCAAGTCTCTTCTTTCTATCTTTCTTCACTTTTTCCAATAACTCCACATCATCATTTGCTTCAAGTATTGCAGCATTAGCATCAAACCTTATTTTACCAAGGGGTAAGGAATATGCATGATACACATTGTGGGACATTTGAACTGATGTATACCTTATTTTACCAAAGCAGAAGTTGTTGCCAAGTATCAGTTAAAAATTATATTGTAAAATAATGACAATTCAAGACAAACAACTATAGTTATACTTGTATTATTGATATAGTTGGGGTACTAGTACCATGCAACGATGAAAATTACAGTAGTGGTTAGGCTTATCATTGTTATGTTTTTTTATTTGGGGTTTAGGACATTCAATTGAATCCATTATATAATCACTAAGAATTATCAACTTTCATATGCTTCACAATATCTATATGAATATGATGGATGTTAAGAATACGATAAATAAAGGCAATGTAGGCACAAAATTGTGAAGTCATGATCATTAAATAATTTAGCAACAATATTGAACTCCTTGATTTTCTGTTGAGAATGTTAAACTCTAATGAATATATACTCGGTGACTAATTTCTGTTAATTATTCTAGACTCTATGTTCTCTCTATTTATTTTCACCAATGTGATATAGGAAAATACACCTGCACTTTCCACTCAAGATAACCAAGCAAACGGTGCTACTATTGAATCTGGTGCCAATGAAACAGAATTGAAAGTCAATGTTGAGAAGGATCTTGTCTCCCAAGCAGAGGAAGAGGACATGGAAGCTCTTTTGGGAACGTAGGTGCTATCATTTTGTCTTAAAATTCAATACCACAGAAAGAGTCTCTCTCTCTTTCCTTATAAATTCAATGCACTGCTATTTAGATTATAAGCAATTCGATAAGAAACCCTAAAACTTCATCAAAATTAAGAATTTTCCAGTACAATGCAGCCATAAATTGTCCACACGAACAAAAGATACAACTATAAACAGATTAATGATATATAACTCGTCACTTGTGTACTCCAATTCAAAGTCAATTTCGAGAAATACTACCATTATCGATTTGGCAGGCATCTAATAAAGACAAAATGTATTATTCATCAATAAAGACAATGCTATTCATATACTTGTTTTTGTCCTCTATCTCCTTCAAACATAATATCTGTTATGTTAAAGATCTTTGTGTTAAAAAGGAGGTAATAATGTTTGAAATAAAAAAAGAGAAACTAATTTTAAAAGATTACGCTTAATCTGAAAGTTATCAAACTTCATAAAGATGTGTAGTTGGATGCTTCGCTACATTATAGCATAATTTGAACAAATCACTATTGATCTGTGATAGCTATTTAGTACAAAGTATTGACAAATAACCACTATTGCAGCACGATATCACTTTAGCATTGCGGAATTTCAGCAGAACACTATTTTCAGCTATTCGCAATTGTAACAACCCAATTCTATAAGCATCCATTCTTCAAGTTCAAGAACATAAGTTAAATCACCAAATTCTATAACTAGTTAGAATCTTGGTCCAGTAATTCAAACATAGTAATCAACAAGCAATTGATACTATACGACAAAAGCAATCAACAATCAAATTCAATCAAAGTCGAGTAGCCCAAAAATTCAGCTATGATCAATGACTAAGTATGGAACAATCCTGAAACTTAGGGCGAAGAGATGTAAGATTACAAAGTACAATCCCCCTTTCCCAATACCCAAATGGGAAACCATATAAAAATAAACTTCCCTGCAATTCATACACGAGGCTGCTATACTAATATACATACAGTAAGTAAATATAACATTAAATGTTAATGCTAAAAAATTTATAAAAAAAAATAAAACATACAAGCTATAAAATGGTCACCTGTGCATGCTATTTTAGAAAGTGAACCTTTGATAGATGAGGTACAATTGTTCTTTAAGTTGGTTACCTTTCTTTTACTGGTATGACCTTATTATTTATCTGTGTTGCTGAAAACAAGCCCCTTATTTCTATGTGTGTTTACTATTGCTTGCTAATTACTTTTCACTACCATCAAGTAGTCAATTATTATTATATTTTGTGAGTTTATTTGTCTCTAGTGATTGATTTCAAACTATTTTCCCTTTATCTGATACAATGTTAACCTAAACACATTTTGTTAATTTAAACACATTTTAAAATATAAAATACTAAAATCAATCAAATCATTCATCCAATGCAAATTGCTAATTGAGGAAAAACAATTTCCACTTACTCGTGTTGAATCTGAATCTGAAGAAATCGGGAAAAGCTTCTTCAACGGGAATCTGAAGACGAAATCGAAATCGAAAAAATGATGAAGAAATCTGAATCTGAAGACGAAATCCAACGATGAAACAATGATGAAGAAACCTGAATTTGAAGACGAAATCGGAAAATGATGAAGAAATCTGAATCTGAAGACGAAATCAAATGATGAAGAAATCTGAATCTGAAGACGCAATCAAAAAAATGATGAAGAAATCTGAATCTGAATCTGAAGACGAAATCGAATGATGAAAAAATGATAACAAATCTAAATCTGAATTTGTTGTTGTGATTTTTGAAGGGATGAGTGAAATGTTGCTGCGTGAATGTTGCTGCGTGAAATGTTGTTGCGATTTTTGAAGGGATGAGTGAAATGTTGCTGCGTGAAATGTTGCGATTTTTTAAGAGATGAGTGAAATGTTGCTGCATGAATGATTTTCTAGTGAAGGGTGAGTGAAATGATTTTTTGGTGAAGGGTGAGTGAAATGATTTTTTTTGTGAAGGGGTGAATTGAATTTTTGAATAAGAATATGTTTTTTTTAGTTATTATATATAAATTAGTTTTTATGCCAATATTTTAGTTTCTTTCTAAGTTAACATTACTTATTATATTAAATGAGAATAAGTGACACTCTGTCTGTAGCTAAAAGTAATTATAGTGACAAATAAAAAGATATCCCTAAAAGTTGAGTGTCACAGTAGATCTATTTTTTTGTAGTGAATATTAAAAAATATGTTTAGGATTGAGTCTTTTGTATGAAGATATGTTAGTTTATCATATCTTGATCACCAAACAAGAAGTGTTTAATACATTATATGAAGCACAAACTTGATAATTTATTTTGTTGGAAAAAATATATGGGTTATACCAATTGAAGGAGCCAGAACACAACCATTTATCATTAAACATCTGAATTTGTAAAAAAAAAAACATTATACATCTAAAATGTTGTGTCCTTTAAGCTATATAAGTCTCACATCATTACCAATCGAGGTATCAAACCCTAGCCTCCACCTCAAACAGAGTCTAATGTTGAACGTTAAAGTGTTTGAAGGTACACCCTACCATCGAGAGTAATCTTCGGCATCTTGAGAGCTTTGACGTTGATAAACCTATTTTTATAGGATTTTAAAAGTGTATTTACCATCTATTTTATCTTATTTTATAATTTTGAATTCAACTTATTCTTATTTATTCATTTATTTATTATACTTGCAGAATTGATCATGAGATGATAAAATAATTCAAATTGATCAAATCAACTACGTTTTTAGTTCAAAAATATCAAGTTTAACATTCCAGCTTCTGAGTGCAAGAAGGAGTTTTGAGGCACACTTCAAGGAGATTGAATTTTATGATAACAAAATATTGGCAAAGAAAGAGGAAGGTTGTTGCCAAAGAAGGGGAAGGTTGTTGCATAAAATTAGGATTTTCTTGCTATCATAAGGAGGATAAATCAGGAACATAAAAGAAACTGCACACCAGAAACAGAATAGGATGAGTAGAAAATAGAGAGAGAGAATGAGAGAGAGAGAGAGAGAGAGAGAGAGAGAAATTAAGGAGAAACACTTTGGAAATTTAGGAGTGCTTGGAGTTGGAGTAAAATGTCTCTTGGAGCAAAAAAAAAACATACTCCTTGAGGATTTTATTTCTTTTCCTTTAATTGATGAACACTTCTATTATTTACTTTATTTTCTATATGTCAACGAGTAACTAAACTCTCTTCTAGGGTCTTTGGTGAATCTTGTGATTAAAATACTTCTTTACTATGTCTTAGTTTTAAATTCTAGTTTTATTTTAGATTTTTGTTGTGTATCTCAATTAAATTATTCTATTGTTTTATTTATATGTTTTGGATGACCGAGCTTTACATGCCTTAATCAATCAATTGACTAGTGACAAATTACAATTAATTGGTAGATCTATAGGATAATTGATATTAGGATTCTTGAATGATGAAACATAAATACTAATCTATTAATCACTCAACCTCTTGGTTCTTTATGTTTTCTCTTAATTATATTTTTTGTATGATCAATCAAAGAATTAATTTAGGAAAAAGAATATTACATGGAATGATGAATCTTTGTTAATAGTTTTAAAGAGGAATTGATAATTGAGAAAATAAATAAGAGTTCATATAAAGCTAGGACTTAAGGTATTGATATAACAAGTGAAACCATGACCCTATGTTTACTTTCTATTAATTCAAATTTGTGTTGTTATGTACTCTTTTTATAAGTTTTATGTTATCGTTACGGTTTCGTTATCGCGAACCCATACTAATTTTTCGTTAATCTAAATAATATAAAATCTATTAATTTGGTATACTACTACTTGGCAAATCCGTACACTTGCGGAATTTTGCGCAACAGACGTCTTGAAAGATATCTCCAATGTTGATTCCGGCCACAAATCCCTCGCCCATGGAGCATTTCTTTCATTGATCAACCATCAATGTAAGATCCGTAATCTTCAACGATAAATTTGAGACTCATCAATTGGATTGAAAATTTATATCATATAGATCATCCATGTTTAATTTTTTAAAAATCTAAAATCATTGGATAGGTTATTGAAACACATCAAGATTAACGATGTTAATTAAAACACATGTGATGTTAATTTTGATATATCTCAATAACAAATCAAATGATTTTAAGTTTTTGTAAAATTTTACATATTCTATATGATATAAACTTTTAAGCTAACGGTGGATTTTGTACAATTTGTATCCGTTAAAACTTTATTGAGCAGTTGACATTGGTGTGACACTATATCAGTGTAATTTGATGCCTCCATATATAGAGAGAGAGTATATCAATTGAGAGCAGTTTTATAATAAAAAGGTGAAAGGGTTAAATTTTGACCAGACAACCATACATGGATGGTCAAGATTAGAAGAAAAATTCATGTGACTTTTTAAGTGATCATGTGTCACTTAAATAACTCTTAATCATGATCATCCATGTATAGTTGTATGGTTAAAATTTAACTCTATCACCCTCTCATTGTAAAACTCTTCTTATTTGATATGATCCTTTTATATATATATATATATAATTGGTATGCCATTAAATTGGTGTACTTTTTTTTAAGTCTATATATATAGGGAATTTACTTTGAAGGAATTAATTAAATGGGATGGGATCAACTAACACCATTGTGTCAAATGTCAAAGTTTAGTTTGACACCAAATCTCATCCCTTCATTTTGTTTATTCCAAAGGCCTAAAAAATCACATCACATGATCAAATATTTTTTGATTTGTCTCAAAATCTTTCCATCAATAGCATATTTTATTAGGAGTCAATTCAAAATTTCAAAGTATTGATTTACAATGCATAGAAGAAGGGGAAGAATAATCCAAAATATCATAATTTGACCATTAAGACTTGCACATTCAATTTTAAAAATAGATTGAGAGTTAATTGAGATCACTAGAATTGCGGAGTATTAATCTCTTTTTGGAAGAAGTCAAATTTTTCTCTTATAAATAGGAAGTCCTGCAAAGTGTTGTATCATCTCATCCAATAGCAAATGTGTGTGTGAGAATACTTGAGAGAGTCTTTTATAGTAAGATTGTTATCATTTTTTGTAACTCTTAACATTAAGAGCATTTGTTGAGTAATCATACACAATTTGGGGGTAGGGTTACAAATCAATGTAATCTTATTTTGAGAAAATAAATATAATTGTTGAAGTATTTATGTGAACGTAACAAAATGTGTTGAACCATGTAAATTATCGTGTGTTTTCTTATTCCTTTATTTGTGTTGTGTATTCTTATAAAAGGTCCTATGTGTGTAAGTGGAATTTCCCAACACATTTTGCATTTGGTTATCCATCACCTAAATAGAAATAAATAATCATTAGTGACGAGAACCAAGAGTTTGGATTGACAATGGATTTGACAAAATCACAATGGTACCGTGATTTTGTTGAAGCTCTGAATTGTAGTTTTTGCTAAATCACAATGACTCATCGTGATTCCATCAATCTCAACGCAAATTCAAACAAACATTAAGAGTGTGTTTGATGCGCAGGATAAAAAGAAACTAGATAGAATATAAAATTGAATAAGAATATGATAGTATATGATATGATAGTGACAGGATAAACACTATCATATCATATGTTTGATACACACATGATAACCAACATGATAACATTTTATTTTGTGATATATTTGATACAAATCTCATCATTATATGATATAATATATATTATATTTAAATAACAAAATTATCATTATGAACAATTACATATTAGTTTTTTAAAATTAACTTATTATATTTTAAATATTATAAATTAACAAAAAAATTAAATAAGTAATGAAATAATTTTATATTAAAACTATCCATTGACACTACTAAATAAACAATTTAAATTTTAAAAACAAAATCACGAGTAACCAAATAATTATATTTTATTTGTTATAATGTAAATA
>JBBPBP010000004.1:44124453-44252224 GCA_037974735.1 Cicer chorassanicum | reverse complement strand
TATGATATATATTATAGGTAAATGCCAAGAATACCTTGTAAACAAATTATATTTATTTAAATTTTCAATTAACTTTCATATTTTTATAATTGTGAATACTAATTTATTAAATTATATAAAAAGACAAAACTACCCTTGTGTAACATCATAAACATTTTTTTAAATTAATTATTAATATTTTATTTTTAAGTTTAATATGAAATATATTTATTATTTTTCTATTTGATTATATTTACATTTTTATATTTTATATTATATTTTATAAATTGTTTTTATATTTATATTTTATTATATTTCAATTTATATTTTAAATTATATTTTATAAGGGTAATTGAGTAAACTACTGTTCTTATCCTATCCTGCTAGTTTCTAACTCAGCTCACATTCAAGATAGAAATTTTAATTAGAGAGACATAATATGACATAATTTTGAATTAACTTATCATATCCTATTGGTTCATCAAATACTAGATTCAGACATAAAATAATAGATTATTCTTATCATGTCTCTTATCCTGTGCATCCAGACCCTAAGTGTTTCAAACACATATCCATCTAAGTGGATAGAGACATAAAACTCTTGTAGAAAAATGGAGCCCTACAAAGATATTCCAAACATACATGGAAGATTGCCTATTATTAAATGGGTTAAGATTTAATGTTGTGTGCATGTGTAATTTTTGAGGATTCTACCATGCATCCCCACACTTAAACCTACCACCCCCAATTAACGTGAAAATACAATTTTGCCCTTTTAAATTTCTCATTTTTTCAGAATTTTCGAAACTTTCGAACAATTCGAAACTACCGAAATAGAAAATTCCAGGATTTTCGAAACTTTCGAACAATTCAAAACTTTCGAAATAGGAAAATTTTGAAACTTTCTAAATTTTTGAAATATAATTCTTATTTCAAAAATTTGAAAAGTTTCGAAATTTTCCTATTTCGAAAGTTTTGAATTGTTTGAAAGTTTCAAAAATTCTGAAAAATGGAAATTTAAGAGGACTAAATTGTATTTTCACGTTGAATAAGGGGTGACAAGTTTAGATGTGGGAGTGCATGGTAGAATCCTCGTAATTTTTTATTACCTGTCAAAATGCTTTCCATAAAGAAAAATGTACATGTGACACTTCCATAATGCTCCTTGCACCACATGCCTCCATACATAATTGCAATAATAGCACCTACACAAAATTAAAAATTAATAAAAAAATAAAATGATTATTTTTTGAATTAAAAATAAATGAATAACATACTACTCCATTCGCCCTAATCTTTGGTATTTTTTAAGTATTTTAATCTTTTCTCAAAGTTTTGGTTCTCTTAGAAAATCAAGATATAATTAATGAAGTTTTTTCTTTTGTATCTTTAAAAATTTAAAAGCATACATTAAATAAATTTTATATTACTTAATGAATAAAAAATATTAAAATTACCTAAACTTATTATTTATTTAAGGTGCATCCAAAATAAAAAAATAAAAAAATCAAAGTTCAACGAAGAGATTAATATTTTGTTAATAACAAAATCAATCAAAATCTTATTTACAAATGTATGGTAATAAGGTAATTCATTGTATTATTTTGGTAGCCTATTCAAAAATAATCAATTCAGAAATGTCCACATGCTCTTTTGAAGGAATGTGTTTATTGTGCATTAAAACAATTGCCGCAAATTTCTTTCCCCGCTTAACCTATCAACAAAAGAAAATATAATACTATTTAGTTCAAAATCTACTATAATACAAAAATTAATACTAAATTAATACTAACCTATTGAGTTTTTCTTAATAAATTATTTTTTTTGACTTTATATATGCATATACAGAATAAAATTAATACTAAAATCTACTATAATACAATATGATGGAAATAAATAAAATGACATTGTATCATAATATTCCAAACACATATGACATTAAACATATAGGAATAAAATTTATTACGAATTTATTTGTAAGATTTAGTTTAAATGACAAATCTCAATATTATTAAGATGAATATTATATTTTAGGTTCGAACTCGAAACTTAATTCATTATTTGCATACACATTGCATCTCATTTTCTTCATTGATTATTTAATATGAAAACTATTTTTTCACAACCTCATTTTTGTTTTTGATATCTAGTTTCGTATTCTGTTCTGCATGTTATGTTTTATTTTTGTGATGTCATTGTCCTTTACCTATTTTATTATTGAAAAATATTATTTGAATACAGAAATAATATTTGACATGTAAGTATTATTTACAGTATTTATACACTGCACAATATTTTTCTTAAGAAAAACTCAAAAAAAAAATAATTTTATTTAATTATTTATTTATTATTGAGACATCTTTTTGTAACTAAAGTGGTTAATGTCATTAGGTTAGTATTTTAAAGTGGTTAATTTCATGTGTTTTAGTGGTTAATGAGATATATGTTTAAAAAATGATTAATAACATGTATTTTTAGTAATTACTGAAGTATTCAAAGTGGCTAATGACACCAATATATGTATTGTGTTAAAAAAAATTTTTTAATTTTTTAAAAAAGAATTTTTTTTTTAAATAAATCGTACTCCGTATATATATATATGTACGATGTCAAAAAATATGTTCCAATAACACATTCGGTTATTATTATCCTCTTAAATGGCATAATTGTTGTTAATGTTTTCTTTGTCATTGACTCATTGTTAGTATCTTTTTATTAGTGAATAATAAATATAATACTTAGTTGTAGTTTTAGTTTCTTTATTTTTACCAATTCATAAATTTGGTCCTTTTATTTTAAAATTTGACAGTTTTGGTTTCTAATTCTGATTTTTTAACTATAAAATAGCGACGTTATATGTTTTAAATAACGTGACATATGATACGATGATGTAGAATAACTAACACCAATAAAATCGCAATAAAATATTATAAAAACTTAACTTTCGACTTCGAATATTTTTTATTTTTGTAATATAATTAATGACATATGAATAATTAATGCATCTGAATGAGTTCCATGTCATGAAATCGTTTGTCATATCATTTAAAATATATCAAATCATCATTTTTTAGTTCAAAAATCTAAGGGAGGAACCAAATTTTTTTTTAAATAATGAGACCAATTCCGTAAAATGATTAAAATAAAGAACCAAAATTGCAATTAAAACTAAATTTAACTAGAAAACATATCTAAAAGATAGCCAACTTTTAGGGTTTTCTAGAAAAAGATGTAAGATTTTCAAAAAGATTAATTAAAAGTGTAATAGGTTATATTATAAAATAATTCAAAAGGGAAACAAGAATTGAGTTATTATGTTAGAGTCTATTTGGATTGACTTATTTGAACTTATATGTTGACATAAACACTTGTGAGACAATTTGAGAAAGTTGATGGAAACATCTTATTACTTACGGTGAGATTGGCAAAATCTCAATGATTCACTATAATTTAGCAAAAGCTAGAATTTGGAGCTTCAACCAAAATAGGCAAAATCGAATTCCTACACAAGATCAAAAAGAGGTCACATAATCGTAAATCAGTGGATTATAACACGAATCGTAAGATCCTATCAAAATTATTGAAATATATTTTAATAAATTTTTATGATGTAATTAATTTATAGATGTTAATATAAATAAAATTCAAATAATAGTTTACATATTTATTTTGTAATAATATTTTAATATTGATTTTAATTTCTAATAGTTACTAATAAAAGAAAAAAAACCATCCGAGAGAGATATAGAATGAGGTCAAATGGAGGCCCAAAACGAAGCCCATCTTATAACCCAATAGAAAAGAGAACATAGCATGAATAATTGAAGAGAATTGAATGCAGGGTTTATAACAAACAGGGTTTTAAGCAACCGGGTCGCTCACCCGACCCACAAAAATCTCACGCTGTAACTTTTCTGCAACCGAGAAACGCACGATTTCAGCGCTTCTACGATTAAGCACGACGATCCTCTGTAATTTTGCCAAACACTCACCGTCAATCGAAATATACAGTTATATGATAAGTGCTTATGATATAAGTGCTTTAGTGTAATGCTGTTTATGTAGTGACACTGATATATGGTTTTGTGCATGTTGCTTAGGATAAGCTGTAGAAGAGGAGTTTTTTTGGAGTAAAAATGAAGTACGTTTTGGTGACTGGTGGAGTTGTTAGTGGACTTGGAAAAGGAGTCACTGCAAGCAGCATTGGCGTACTCCTTCAAGCTTGTGGTTTTCGTGTTACTTCCATCAAAATTGGTATTTTCCCTTTTTTTAAAAAAAAAAATTTAATTCTCACTCTTTTCTTTTACTTTTTCTCCTTTTTTCTTCAACATATGAATTTGAATTTGAATGACATGCAACTTTCTATTACTTTCAGATCCGTACCTGAACACTGATGCAGGGACAATGTCTCCTTTTGAGCATGGGGAGGTGTTTGTCTTAGATGATGGTGGTGAGGTAAATATATTAATCAATATTACTTGAGATTGTTTCAATCACATTCTCAATATTATAGCATCAATCAATGATTTTAATGTGAATTCTATCTTATGTAGTGTGCATCCTTCTTTGTGTAGCTTATTTTTTTCTGAGGTCACGTGAGTCGTTTTTCTGTTATAATATAATAACAGGGTAATAGCATTCCCTTCTCACTCATGTTCTGTTTTCATTTTTGTTGCTTGGTTGAAGGTTGATCTTGATCTTGGAAACTATGAACGTTTCTTGGACATCAAATTAACTCGCGACAATAATATAACAACTGGAAAAATTTATCAGGTAGACAAAATGTTTGTTTCTTCTATTTCAATGTCTGATTTTTTATTTTTCTTTTGTTTATAATAACAGGGTTTCTGTTTTTTTTTTTTTTGAATTCTTAATAGTCTGTTGTTGAGAAGGAAAGAAGAGGAGATTATCTTGGCAAAACTGTCCAGGTATATTTCGTCTATCTTATTTTTCCTTCCGAAGCTATTTGACATTTGTTATGGTTGATTGCAGTGTTGTTAGGTAGTGGCTATGGTTTAGCGGAATTTGACTAAATCGCTATTATTCTACGATACACTATTTAGTACCAAATGTTGTCAAATAGCAGCTATAGCACTCTAGTATAGTGAAATTTGAACAAATTGCTACTTTCCGCGATCCATTATTGATAACACTGGTTTATTGTCTCTTTGTTTTGATTTTATCTTTGGTGTACTGGTAGGTTGTTCCACACATTACAGATGCCATCCAAGAGTGGATAGAACGTGTTGCACAGGTACCTGTTGATGGAAAAGAAGGCCCAGCTGATGTTTGTGTTATTGAATTGGGTGGAACTATAGGTAAATTATTATATTTTGGATATTTTTTTCTTTTCTATATCTTGAAAATCTTAGACGAAGCTGAATTAGAAAACCAGGCTTGTTCTATCTGGCAAATAATAATCGTTAAGCTTTGATTTTTAATTTTAGTAGTAATATAAAATGACTTTACTTTGATATAGGTGATATTGAATCTATGCCTTTTATTGAAGCACTTGGACAATTTTCATACCGCGTAGGTAATGTTTGTCATGCCGAGACCTTATAGTATACTGACTTATATGAACATATTTTGGTTGGGCGTTCTTTGGCAAAGGAGTTCTATCTGATTGTTCATTTTTTTTCTCTCTATAGGTCCTTGCAACTTCTGTTTGGTTCATGTCAGCCTGGTGCCTGTTCTCAATGTTGTTGGCGAACAGGTACACCGCAAACTGTATGTTATCAATGGACATTGTAATTTAACAGTATATTTTTACTTAATGGAAGTTTTAATCAACAGAAAACAAAACCAACCCAGCACAGTGTCCGTCAACTTCGAGGGTTAGGATTGATCCCAAATCTTCTTGCTTGTCGCAGTTCAAAGGTCTGTCTGTCTCTTGACTGTTTGATTTTTCTTTTCATTCTCGATGGTTCCCAAAAATAATGATTGAAGATTTTTATGTTGTCCTTACCAGGAACTTGATGATAATGTTAAGGCAAAACTTGCTCAATTTTGTCATGTGCCGGTAACTAACACAACATAATTGTTGAAACTTTTTCACTTTGCTTATCCTTAAAAGCCTTCTCAAACCAAACTTATGTATCTGCAGTTATCAAATATACTCACTCTATGTGATGTTCCAAATATTTGGCACATTCCTTTGCTGTTAAGAGTAAGTAACTCTACAATATTTTATGAAACTTCTGTCTATTGTCTTCTAGTGTTTAAACCTTGTTTACAAAGTTTCAGATTTTTAAGCTTCGAATTTAATATCTTTTTGCTAAGGTAGTTGAATTGCATTATTTTTCTGTTACGTTAAGTGGTTCATCCACTAACTAGAATTTTTTCTTTTGATATTGTTCTGTTACAAATAGGACCAGAAGGCACATGAAGCAATCCTGAAAACATTGAACCTGCAAGGGTTTGTTTGACAAACTCATTCTTGTTTTGTTGTAATCTTCATCCCTACCCTCAGAAGAATCCTTATCCTGTTGTGTTGATTTTTCGAGAATTTATTGTTAGTTACTGTAACCACAGTTACCTTAAAATGATTGTGTTGGAACTGATGGCCTTATTTTTTGCAGTGTTGCTACAGAGCCTAATTTTAAGGAGTGGATCTCTCGAACAAAAGTTTATGACAATTTTAATGAATCTGTGAGTTTCTATATTTCTGATATATCATTAAAAAAATTATAATACAGGACTAGATATTCACCTCCCTGATTATGTTCTTCACAGGTTAGAATTGCAATGGTGGGAAAATATACAGGCCTTTCTGATGCATATCTTTCTGTGCTGAAGGTGCATTACTCTTCAATAATACTCCTTTTCCATTTTCACCAATTTGCAGTTTTAGTAGTTGTTGATTTTGTTAAAAAAGGCAGAGTAAGGTGTCTCATCTAATGTAGTATCAGCGTATTCGCCATCTTTATTCTGTAGCTCTTGAAATAGTTTAATCACAAATTTGTTGCTTTTGGTGCTGATGCTGTTATCTCGAGTTTACATACACTTAGGATGGTTGATGTGCAGTAATGATTATCTATATGACTAGCTTCATGTCTGATTCATGAAAACCTGAATTTTATCCCAATATCTGGGATACTTGTGATGATTGATGGAGATTAGGAATTTCGTTGTTTCCGTTGAAAGCTCTGTAGTCAATAGAGGTAATTGACTCTGCCACCTCTCCTATCTTCTCTTTGGAATCATCCCTCTCCGCCACAAGACTGTGATCTCCTCTCCTCTCTGCTACGTTTTCAGCTTTGCAACTCCGGTGTGGCTGCTGCCGCCTCCGGCGCGATCGTCTCTACCCCTTTCTTTTCTCTGCGCCACCAAATCTCTTCTTCTCCCCTGTTTTTTCTCACCCCTAGACTTCGGCATAGCCGCCTTACCGCTACACGCTATAGCGTTTTGGGGGTCATCCGCTACACTATGGGTCATTGACTCATTTCTTTGTTGTTAGTGCTTCATTGTCATTTTCCTGTAACAAGATTTTATGTATGTTGTGAGGATAAACCAGTGAGATGCTGTTCAATAAAATGCATGTAGTAATTCACAAATGATTGATATCGATTGCATTTGGTGTGTATTGTGTGTTATCTCCTGTTTCAGTTGCCAATATGAACTTTGTTTTGGTGAGTGTCATGAAACATGTGTACTATGATATGCTTAAAGGAAAAATCTAATATAATTGGTATTCTGTCCAGGCACTTATGCATGCTTCTGTCGCTTGCAATCGCAAGCTCATTGTGGACTGGGTTCCTGCTGGGGATCTGGAAGATGATACCTTTAAAGAGGTGCTTATCGATCTTTCGACTGTTGCTACATATGTTAGTTAACTGTTTTTTTTTTGCTTTATTCCAAACCTCTGATGATTAATTTACCACTTGCAGGATCCTGATGCATATAAAGCTGCTTGGAGTCTTTTAGAGGTTTTCGATTGTTTCTACTGTTTACACTTTTATGCACTAAATGTATTTCTTCACTTTTCCTCTGTTAATACTACATCAACTAAAATATACCAAAACCAACAATTGAAGGTGTGTCCAGTGTCTGACAGGTGCATTGCCCAACACCGACACGGCACTGACACATGTGATTACACTCAATGACTTTCATTATCGTAAAGGGGTCGGTGTTGGTGTTTCATAGAATGTGATATTATATTCAGAATTTACCTAAATGGTTTTCTGTTACAGGGTGCTAATGGGATCCTAGTTCCAGGAGGTTTTGGTGATAGAGGAGTACAAGGGAAAACTTTTGCTGCTAAGTATGCTCGAGAAAATAGTGTTCCATTTCTGGGCATTTGCTTGGGGATGCAAATTGCTGTCATTGAATTTGCAAGATCTGTTCTTGGTCTTGATGATGCTAATAGCACAGAATTTGATCCTGAAACAAAAAATCCTTGTGTCATATTTATGCCAGAAGTATAATTTCTGATACTCCAGTTTTTACGCAGTTACATCGTGATAATATTGTTCCTTTTAGAATTTAGTTAAAACCTTTTTTTCTATTATAGGGTTCAAAGACTCATATGGGTGGAACTATGCGTCTTGGTTCGAGGAGAACATACTTCCATGTTGATGAGTGCAAATCAGCCAAGTTGTAAGAATTAATAACCAAACTCCAGTTTATTGATATATACAAACACATGTTGCTTTTGCTATCATCTATTAAGGGTAACAGACTGATGAATGTGTTCCAGTATTTAAATTTATGCGAAAAAAGTGTTTTGATCCTTAATTTAATCCAACACAATAATTCATCTTCACATGTATACTAAAATTAATTCAAAATGGGTGTTATGGATCTCCACCAAACATTTATCTCTAATTTTTGATACTGTATTTGAAATGTGTGTAGGTATGGCAATGTAAGCTTTATCGATGAGCGACATCGCCATAGATACGAGGTAAGTTGTGTTTGCATGTGAAAGCTTCCTTTGTGAGAAAAAATCAACATTTTTCATGTACATAAGTGGTTGGTTGCAATGTACAGGTTAATCCTGACATGATATCACAACTTGAAACTGCTGGTCTTTCCTTTGTTGGCAAAGATGAAACTGGGAGACGTATGGAGGTGTGTGTTTGCATGCAAGTGAAAATCTTGATCTTGAGACAGACAATTTATAACTACAATTTTTAATTTGTAATTATGCCGATGATACAATTGCAGATAGTTGAAATGCCTGGTCATCCTTTCTTTATTGGTGCTCAGTTTCACCCAGAGTTTAAGTCAAGACCTGGGAAACCTTCTCCACTATTCTCCGGTATTTTTCTATAAACGTTATTCTGTGTCCCTTTTAATTCTCCACATATCTAGGCCATGCCTTTGTAATCTTCTCTTTTCATCATTTGTTAAATGCTATGTTTCTATTATTTATGTTTCCTACCGATCTATGCATGTATCTTTTGTGCTATCTTCTCTAGTTTGACCGAATTGTACAAAACTTAGCTTAATCTCCTTTCACTGAATAAGGTTCTGGGGAATAGATACTGATAAACTCAATTCAAAATTGGGTGCATCTCTTCAGACATTCACAGATTTCTATAGGACCCTAGTAGAACTTTTCACATGCTTGTGTGACATAATAAATTAAATATGTAACACGAGAGAATCTGTACCCTAGGTTTGGATGGTTGTTCAATTTTCCCTAGTTAATAATAATGCAGAGTAGTAGAATATGGTTATTAAGGTGCAGTTGTTATGGTTATCAAATGGAGATTCAAATTGTGAATTTCAAGACCTATTTTCTGAATGGTGAATCGAAGCTTATTTTGAATTGTAAGATACATTACCAATAAAAAATTACATTTTTAAATAAAAATAAGTGACAACAAAATTATAGGCTAATATATCATATGTGCCCTTCAAAATAATTCAAGATTCAAGTCATAAATCGAATGACAAAAGAAAGTGGTGGCTATACAAAGTTGACTAAAAAAGTGGTTGACTACACTAAATTTAAGCAGTGATTCATCATAATGATTTGGAATTCATCATAGTGATTTGGGATTCGTCATAATGAATCTGAATTCAAAATGAGATTCACAATCAAAATAAATACACATCAGAGACTCATAGATTAGGTTCAGTTTTGTATCAAATCAAAATACGACAACCATGTGTTTTAAGATACTGGAAAGTTGTTACTATTTCTTTGAATATGTTTTGTCTGCTCTGTTAATTTATCTATGATGCGTTTTGTGAGAATAGCAAGAGAAGCATTTAACACACTCAATGAATGCCTCACTATAACAACAGGATTAATAGAAGCAGCATGTGAGAGGACAGTTTTGTTAAAAAGCAAAGGGAATGCGAATTTTATCAATGGGGTACTTGAAGCACACTCGCCAACGTCGAAATCACAGAATGGAAATGGGTTCATATCTTCCAATGGTTCCTTAAATGGTGTATGTCCCAATGGCAACGGCGTCTATGTTGATGGGGAAGTTTAGTAATATCAACTTTTTTAGCTTACAATTGTGCTTAGGTTTTCTCCTAGCACATTTTTGTCCTTGGTTAGCTTGTACAGTTTGAAGTGGTTGGTTAGATAACTTTGAGCTCTATCTATTGCTTTTGTTTCCAGCATGAAGCAAATTTTGGGTGTAACAGCTTTTGTTTCAAAGCAATAGGTGATGCTTATGGATAATATTTTTGTTTTTTTATTTTATTTTTCACAATGGCTTAAAAGAGTGGTTTTTCCCCTGTAATAAATAATGTGATGAATTTTAAACTCTTTCTCCTTACTTTACAGGGAAAAAACCACTTTCCTTTTGTTTTCATTTTTTCTTATTCCTGAATATTGTGGGCTCTGATTCTGGAGGAACATAACAAATGGACAAATGGAACAAGTTTCAAACATTTGGAGGAAAAACATTTGGAGGAAAAACATTTGGAATCTGATTATGCAGCTGCAACATTTGGCATCCTAGTTCTTTGATATTCTTATGCAAGAAGCACATGGTTATGTCTAAATCTTTATACACAATGTTTTTTTCAAAATCACTTAGCTAATCATTTCTATTCTCATTTTTCCTTTCTTCTTTATCTGCATAGCTAGACAATAGAACAGTTTTGTATCCTTCATATTGTTGAGGTTCATCATCAGACTCACTAATTACTATTTCAAGGATTGCTCTATTAACTTAATTATCATCAATATTCAGCAATGTAACATACAATCTAATACAAATGCAGTTACTATTTAGCTTCAGCATGTTGAGAACATGAGATGATTTACTGTTAATCTAATTTTTGAATATTGTCAAGAACTATTAGGTGTTTGGGTTTCTTTCAATGAATCCTTTGAGGAATATGAAATATGAAATTTTCACGTATTTTTTTCAAGCAAAACTTTTTTTATGAAAACTTCAAATTTTGAAGTTACAATGGTTGAAGTAGTTCGTTATCACACCGGTAGCTTCAGAAATCACAAGGCACTCGTAGACAACTATTCAATTACCCTTTCTGTAAATTTTTATTTTATATGAAATTGATCAAATTCGAAGTATGATAGACCAACTACTTTTATACATTTTTAGTACCATGCAAACACTAAGGGAAATAGAAGCACACACGATAAACAGTTAATTTTTTGGGTCCACTGATTTATTAAGAGAAATAAAAAAACTAGTCTAAATTTACATTGACGATTATAAACGTTATAAAAGTTATCGTTGAACATAATTTTCATAGGTCATAACCATTTAATAAGCGGTAGTACCAACACAGAGAAATGTACCATATGAGGAAATAAAACAGATCTCCAGTCATGATATGAAAAAATAAAGGTGAAAAAGACACGAAAAATAGAGTGAAATTTCAAGCATGATCTTCTTCTGGATCAGAACCAAACACATTTTCATTAGTATCTGTTTCTCCTCCATTGTTTGTAGAAGTTCCTTGTGATGACTTAGCAATTTCCATCACTTCACCTGGTGGTGGATGGTCAAACTTGCAGGTTATACCAAACTTGCACATTCCAGTTTTCAAATAGTATGGGCAGATCTCAACACCCTTCAAGAAAACATACAAAAAGTCATGATATGTCAATAGTTTTTTACACATCACTAAATAATATTTAATATGAAATTCACTAGTATATTCATGAATCTCCGACAGAAATTTGAGGCTACTAAAAACTGAAGTTGATGACACGAGCCACGTCCTTGGCCACTTTGTTTGAACACTCTACTCTACTCATGCATCTACGAATAATTACTTAAAAGCTTCCACCGCACTTGCGTAACAATCCAAGTAATCGTGCACATTTTTTACAATACAAAATCTATTTACTAATAATGGAAAGGAAATGCAAATACTTCGCCATTTTGTAACATGTATGAATGTGAAAAAGAGCAAACATACCTCTCTTCTTGGTAACCCTGCAGGAGTGAGTTTAACAGTTGATTGCAGTTTTGACATTGATGGTGTTGAGCGGTCGAGTGGGTGATGGTACTTGCACCTTTCCCCAAATTTACATATGCCAGTTTTCATATAGTACTACATGGCAAATCATTAAATAGAAATTTCAGAGGTAATTCGATGTTTTATGCAAAGACTAGGGCTTTGCATGCAGAGTAAATCACATAATATAAGCTTGCGTCAGTTGCGTGAAGTTAAAACAAGTGTTATTTTGTAAGAATGAAATTTTTGAAAACCAGATCAGATCTTAATTGATAAAGGGAGAAAAAAAGGCAAGTTTGCTTACATCACATTCAATTTGTCCAGGGCGCTGAGGAAAGACAGTCTGTGTTGTTCCCACCTGAGACTGGAAAACAAATAGCCACATGAGATGCGTTGACTTTAAGTATGTTCAATGGATGATACATCTTGGAAACCCAATTTACCGTAACATAAGAGTGGCAACTTTTCTAAAGCTGATAACACTTCTCTGTATATTGCTCAACGTTTTTTTTTTCTCTACGCTTCCGTTCATTATACGCACATGTTTCTTAAAACTTCAGTGTGTGTTTTCGGTTGATGACAGGAGACATAAGACGTATAAAACATAGATGCTAATTCACATTTTATATATGGCAAGTATGTTGACAATCATATAGAGAACATTGACAGTTTAAACAACCACTCCATATCTTACTATGTAGAGCCAGTGCAAAAGTAGTACATCCGAAAAAAACAACTTTGAGGTCACTCGTAAATTTAATGTTTAAATACCCCACAAGAATGAAGGTGTTTGATTACATTATTTGCAATTTGCATCAGTCAAACCTCTATGAGAATAAATTACAGTAAAAACTTCCACATTACCACTGGATTTGACAGCCTGGGGTCAAAAGCTTGATAAAGACATGCAGCTGGATTAATAACTCCAATGTTAAGATTAGCTGCGGAAGATGCCAAAACAGAAGGAGCCAATGTAGAAATAGTTGGATTAATTGCTGCACCGAAGAACAAACATATGAAAGGATTGTTTAAGAAACAAGAAAACGTGTTAACAGTCAACACGATACATACCATTCATGGCGGGATGATTGTAGCGGCAAGTGGCACCAAACTTGCAACTAGTTTAAATATAAATGGTAGAAAAATGTAAGTACTTCTATTAACCAATTAAACAGAAATCAATATTTCCACTTCAATTAAAAGAAAAATCAATATTCACCTTCCAGTTTTCATGTAGAATGGACAATCCACTTCCCCCTGTCAGCAGAGATTTGAACAGTGAAAAACAAGGCTTAGGCAATGTATGCGTTTTAGCTATTATGCAACAGAGAATGAACACCAAGAAACTCAAAAGAGAAAATTAATACCAGTCTCACAGGAAGCCCTTTGCTATTATGCAACAGTGGAGGTATAAGAGGATTAATTGGTTGTGTATCTCCTGTTGCACCGTCCAACACAGAATTAGTTTGAGTCTGCTCAACGGTATGGCTCAATTCATCAGAGACCTGAATCTGGATATCTTTGGGGTGATGGAATTTGCACGCAGCACCATACTTACATAATCCAGTTTTCAAGTAGAACTGCATAAATATAAAAAGAAATAAGCCATATATGAATTGTGTCAACTCTCAAGTATTCATGCAAAAGATAAATGTCTAACCGCACAAGGGGTCTCTAGAGGCCTCTCGGGTAAGCCAGAAACATCGGCATTTTCAGCGGGAACATTTGGATGATTAAATTTGCACCGTGAACCAAACTTGCATTTTTTAGTTTTCAGAAAGTACTGCAATGTATTTAACTCAATGATTACAAAAGGATCAAATACATCTGAAAAAAAAAAATGGAAAAAGAATAATTGCAAATTCTACTCACCGGACAATCTGGTTCTCCTGGTCTCTCGGGAAGAATTTCACTTGGAACAATATTTGGAACCTATTCAGTTTTAAATAAATCATATGTATCATAATAAATCAGTAAAACCATTTTCTATTTAAGAATTCAAATTGCTAGGTGATTATAATGCACCCTTTGCTACCAAAACCAATTGCCAGCAGGCACAAATCAGGAAAGATAAAAATGGAAAGAAACGTCGATAACATATATAGCTGATTATATGAACTAACTGGAACAAAGTTATCCTAATTCCTAACGTATGATTTAACATAACCTCTAATACACACCTTGAATTTCATTGGGCACTCAATACTAGTAGCGTAAACATTGATTGACAAGTTGACAACATGGTAAAATATTAGAAGGTTGCTTATCCATCCCCCGGGTTTGCTCATCCACCCCCAAATATACTACCGGAAGCTAGGATTTGGTAGTGTATTTTACTCAATTTTACACTACCGGAAGCTAGGATCCGCTAAAAAGCTGGAAAAATGAGCAAACATGGGGAGCTGGATGAGCAATCACCAAAATATTATTCCAATACAGTTATGCAGTTTACTACTACATTCACAATTTCATAGACAGATATATGCTGAGTTACTCAACTTCAAATTAGTGAAATAGTTGTAAACAATCATGCGACGCCATAAAAAAACAGCTTCATTAAAATATGTTATGCTAAATCATTAGCTCTTATTCCAATTGACAAGAACCCAGAAATCAAATATGTTATGCTAAATTTAGAAATGCAAAGATCCTTGACTACCGCTGATATTACTGGATTATCAAACAGGTGATCCAAGACATGGGCTACTAGTAAATTGATGTGGGTAAAACAGATGATCCAAGATAGAAAATTTGGGGAAGTAATACAGATGAAACTAATGTAATAACCAAGCTGCCTTACAGATTGCATCCAACTAAGTATTTAACAAGAGGACCGAACATAAAGCGGACTTTATTTTCATCCACAAGTAGATCTTGTCAAGTATTGATCTCCACTAGTTTTTTCAGTTCAAATGACTTTGAAACATAAGTGGCGTCGTTTGATCTATATAGCCAACCCTTCTTAGTGTGATAAGGTTTGATTGTTGTTGTTGATATTGACGACTTTGAAACATAAGTCTTTACTCGTTATTCAGTTTCTCAGAAGTCACCAAGCTAGTGAAATGCTTAAATCTACAACAAGTTTGATGCATATACGATTTATATGCTCCATCATGGGCAAAACATTGAGATAGAGGATTAGTTATTAGTCTTTAATATTATTAGTTTGTATTTTGTTGTACTGCAAGTACTATTGTACTTGGCATATCTGTGCTTGCTACTTTTTATGCCATTATAATTCATTAATACCTTTACACTGTTGGACACATGTATAGATAGAAATCAAGAGTTTTACTACAAAAATAATACATTGTATAATACTGTAAGAAATAGAATAGGTTAAAATAGTATATAATAAACCAGCACACCACACCATTATATATATATATATATATATATATTCATATATGCTTTGTAAAATACATATCACTTTGCAATAACCAATACTAACTGTACTTTACAATAAAAATATAATTTTTATAGGCATATAAATAATAACAATAGTCACCTCTTTCCAATCTGGGATTCCACCCTCAGGAACCCAAATAGGATGGTCAAACTTGCAGCTCTCTCCAAATTTACAGGTTCTTGTTAGCATATAGTGGGAACAATCCTTCTCTCCTGGCCTCTGTGGATAAATAGGCAAAGTGCTTCCAGTTTCGTATCTAGGGCGCTTGGTCAGTGAGTTTGTAGTATACCAAGCTTCGTTTTGCCCAATTGTACTCAAAATGGTTGGATGGTAGAGCGCTATAATACATAATAGAAGTGTATATACAAAGGAGCATAAGCTTAGTAAATGTATAATGTTATTTTATAAGTTTTACTTAGAAAATAAGTTTGACAAAAAGCATAAGCTTAGTAATAACTATAAACAATATATTTCAACTAAAAACTGAGGTGACCAAAGTTCATTAAAATTGTATAAAAGCCTAAGTATAAGTTTGTTAGAATTATATCAAAATAACTATCTAGCGTATAAAACAACATAATCCAGAAAATATGTTAAATAGCAACACTGTGCCCTCTGTTTGATGTCAGAAGGTCAAATTAACTTGGTTAGTAAGTGGTGAAAGTGTGAAACACTCAAACAAGAAGCCAACTCTCGCGGGTTTCATTTTCTGTTGCTACTGATTCATTGTTCACAACTTCACGTCATATAGCTCACGTTTAATCAGTGTTTTAAAACCGTGAATTGCAAAAATAGTGGTTTGTTCAAATTCTGCTATGCTACAGTGCCATTTGACAACACTGACAATATCGATTTATTCAAATTCCACTTCACTATAGCCCCGCTATTTGACAACACTGCATTTAATGACCGCACATCTTCTATCCTGTGTATATATTTACAAGTTCAGATTCTCTAAATTTGAGGTTTAACTAGAGTTTTCTCCAGTTACAATCTATATCATTAAAACACTCGATCTTTAAAAACTCTTTTGTTTTTTTAAAGGTTAAGATTTCACTGGTATCATTTCTCATCTTATACACAGGCGACAAATTTGCCCCATGCACTGCAATTCCTAGAACTACATAAATCCTACTTAAGCCAATGCCACTATAGCCATAATCACAGAAAACTAATTAGTAAACATTCAAAAAGTACACATCAATGGGGAAAAAAAAGTATAGTATACTCTGAAATATGCAATAACCGATGCACAAACAGTAGAATGCTGTGATTTTACATTCTCAATTCCTCGCCCTAATCCTCACGCAACACAAACATAACCGTTCAAGAAAATTGAACACGCCAAACATTTATTTTGACATTTATAAGCACACAACACTGAAAAGTTCAGTGCACTTCATTTTATTTATTATTCATTTAATTCAATTTAATAGAAGATCCAATACCAAACCCGTTCCAACAATCAATCATCAAGTGAAAAAAATAACCTAAAAAATATTCTAATCTGAGAGTCATAAATCATAGTCCACATAACTCAATTATAAAAACAAATCATTTATCAAATAAATTTATATTCATGAATTATTGAGAAATAAATAATAAATAAAAAAATGAAAAGTTGGAGAAGAAGAAAAAAGATGGGAGAAAGGAAACGAAACTAACCGTCGGATGAGCGTTTGAGGTCAAGCGAAAGAGAGCCGGCATTTGCGGCGGGGAAGGCGGAAGACCAAGGGGAAGTTTGAGATAGGTAGTTAGCGGTTGAGGAAGAGGAGATTCTAGAAGCAACACCAGGAGGAGCAATGTCGATGTCGGAGATAGATGAGTAGCGGAGAGCGGAGGCAGCGGCGGCGGCTTCGGCGGTGCGGCGATAATGAGAAAGGAACATGGTATCCGGGTCGTAGTATCGGGTCGGGGAGGTTGATGTGACTCCACTCACTCTGTAGTTGGTAGGGCTGTAGGAAGAGTAGATGCGATTTTCCATTTTTTTGTTTTTCGGATTTATTTTGAAGAAAAATGAGAAATGGATGGTACTGTCAACACGAAATTGGTTCGTACCAGGTCAGTCAAAACTGAGAGGAGAAGCATGAGTATATATGATTGCTGCTGCTCATAATGCATTTTCATTTGTACCTACATCTTACTAGTGGTAATGGATTTTGGCTTCGTAACTATATCCATTTGCTGTTTTATTAGAAATTTATAATTACAATTTCGCTTTTTTTTTTTTTTTAATTTCAATTAAGAGTTTAATTTTGATGTAAGGTGATAAGTTTTATATGCATTGATAGATTATCAATCATTAATCGTAAATGTAACTTTGATAAAAACTTTAATGATTAAACATTTATAATTTATTGATAATGTAATAATTTTAATAAAAAATTTAATGGTTGAACAGTTATAATTTATATCATGTATATAATTTAAATTTTATTTAATTTTTTTTAACTCAATCCTATCTGATTTTTAATTTTTAGAACATGAAAAATTCATATCATTTATATCTATATCTATAAAGGGAAAGGGAATACAAAGTTTTCATATGATTTTTTCTGGATAGAAATAAGATTGTTTTTTTCCATTTTAATTTTACCTTTTATATACTCTATTTTAATTTTCAATTTAATCCTTCTTTATTTAATTAAATAACCAAAATTTTCATTTATGTATACTTTTATTAAATAAAATGATAATAAGTTTTGGTGTAACATTTATTTCTTCTAATTATACGTTTTTATTTACACCAAAAATAATTGAATGGATTATGCATTGGTCACTTGCTGAAGTGAAATGACTAGGCTATCAGTTGCATCATAATTAGTTAATACATAATCAATTGATGAAGAATCAATTGTCGGTTAAATGTGGCTATCAAGTCTAAATAGACTTGTAGGTTGTTATTAGTATCTTCTTAGCAACTGATACAAAATCTATGAAAGCTAATGCAAAATCAATAGACAATTGAATCGGTCGTTGAGTTGGCATGGCAACGGGGCGGGGCGGGGACGGGTTTCCCCTCCTCCACTCCCGCACCCGGCTAATCGGAGAAAACCCGCACCCGTTTTATAGCGGGGGTAAAATTTAGACACCCATCCCCGCCCGCAACGGGTCTCGAGTTTCCTTGCCCACACCCACACCCACTCATATATATATATATATATAATTATAAATTTAAAAATCATATCTATTATAATTAATATAATAAAATAATTATTATTAGACAATAATTAAATTAAAAAAAATTTCTATAGAGATAATATTATAATTTTTAATATTTAAAAAAAATATTAAGTATATTCAATATATATATGTATATAAAATTTAAAATTTGCAATAATATTACTTGCGGGGCGGGTTTGGGTGCGGGGTGAATATCACCACCCAAAACCCGTCCCCGCCCCCGAATTTTAATTTCGGGGAAAATCCGCACCCGCACCCGCACCCAATTAGAGCGGGTTTTTCCCGCCCAAATCAAACGGGTTCGGATGGGTACCCGCGGATGCGGATTTTATTGCCATCCCTATTGTTGAGTTCCTGGTGATGCTAAATATGAAAGAGGCTTTAACAAAAAATTGACCAAGTCAAAATGCATATAACATATTCCGAGATATGTGGCATGTAAGGATGTTCACATTCAAACCAATCTAAAAAAAACTGTAAATTGATCCCAAAAAATGAATAACTGCATATAATTAAATACTTTTTTTAAATATTTTTGGATGTCCTTTTTTATACTTTTTTATATTTTATTAGTATGATATATTGCATTTATATATAATTTGTTGGTTTTCAATTTTTTTCCTAATAATATTTATTAATTTAAGTGAATCTATTTTGTTGATATTTCATGTATTTCAAATATAGTTGGTCATTATGAAAGTAGCAAAGCCAATTTACAAGAAAGGGGGTTTGAATTGTAAATTCACTCTTTTAAAAATTCCTGTTAAAAACTTAAGGAAATAACTCAAGATTGATCTTGGTTGTGAAAACAGAAAACAGATAACGTTCTTGGTTTTAACTAGAAAACGAAGAACATTCTTGGTTAGTTAAAATCAACAATTTAACTTATCTATTTAACTTGATAATTAAACAGACTGAAAGCAAATAGATAAGGGAAGAGATAGCACACAAGGATATATCCTAGTTCACCTAACTCGGGCTACATCCAGTCCTCACAACTGTGAGATTTTCCACCAAGTGTTCAACCGGATAACAATCTTGGTTTTACATGTAACATCCCAAATCAAAGGACTAAAAATAATTAGAATTTCAAATTTTAAAACATTCTAATTTATAGATTATTATGATTATATTATTATTATTATTATTATTATTATTATTATTATTATTATTAATACTCTAATTATTATCAATAACCGATTTGCTTAAAATAAGATGACATTAGTAAGTTGTTTTGTTTATTAGAGACTTATAAAATATAATAGGAAGTTTGTTTTGTTTGTTTAAGGTTTATGTGAAATAGATAATAACAAACAAAGTTAGTATAACAACCTTTTGTTATGTAATTACCTATTATTAATGAGTCAAACAAAATCAAACAAACAACCCATGCTAAATTAACTCAATTTGTACTATTTGTAGTCAAATTATCTTATAAATATTTAAATATAAATAGATAGAAAGAAGAAAAATACTGAATTAACAACTCAATAGAGAAAACTATGCCAAAATATAAAGAGAAGCAAAAGTACGGTTGCGGTTTCAATAGGGGTTAATAACGATTAACATATACGGAATATTTTTATCAAAGAACGCTTCAAGAGGTGAGTAATCACACCCTTTAAACTCTTTCATGGTACATTTATTTTGGGAATTTGAGATGGAAAAAGAGTTAGATATTTTGAATGGTACCTTCCTATAAAATTATATTTTGTTGAGAATCTAATTCTATTAAAATTAGGATTTTATGAACTGCAATAATAGGTTATAAATTGATTTATTTACTATTGTTTGTTGAATTACTATTGTTATTATTGTTTGAATATATATTCTTTAAAAGATTGTTTTATGATATTTTCTTGAATGATTGATATTATTATATATTCAAATAAAATATCATATTATAAATATATATATATTCTTTAATAGATCGTTTTAATTATATTTTCTTGAATGATGGTTGTCATTATATATTCAAATGAAATATCATATTGTAAATATATATTCTTTAAAAGATTATTTTATTATATTTTCCTGAATGATTGTTGTTATTATATTCAAATGGAATATTATATTATAAATATGATTTTATGAATATAATTGTTAAAAATATGAATTTGATTGTGTGTGCTGGAGATTGGGTCTTGTACCCCACATATTGATGAGTTTTAAACTTCACAAAGAGATGAGGTTTAAACTCCACACGGATCGGTCTTTGTACCCCATATAGATGAGTTTTAAACTTCACAAAGAGATGAGGTTTAAACTCCACATGGATGGGTCTTTGTACCCCATATAGATGAGTTTTAAACTTCACAAAGAGATGAGGTTTAAACTCCACATGGATGGGTCTTTGTACCCCATATAGATGAGTTTTAAACTTCACAAAGAGATGAGGTTTAAACTCCACATGGATGGGTCTTGTACCCCACATATAGATGAGTTTTAAACTTCACAAAAAGATGAGGTTTAAACTCCACATGGATGAGTCTTGTACCCCACATATTGATGAGTTTTAAACTTCACAAAGAGATGAGGTTTAAACTCCACACGGATGAGTCTTTGTACCCCATATAGATGAGTTTTAAACTTCACAAAGAGATGAGGTTTAAAGTCCACATGGATGGGTATTTGTACCCCATATAGATGAGTTTTAAACTTCACAAAGAGATGAGGTTTAAACTCCACACGGATGGGTCTTTGTACCCCATATAGATGAGTTTTAAACTTCACAAAGAGATGAGGTTTAAACTCCACATGGATGGGTCTTTGTACCCCATATAGATGAGTTTTAAACTTTACAAAGAGATGAGGTTTAAACTCCACATGGATGGGTCTTGTACCCCACATATAGATGAGTTTTAAACTTCAAAAAGAGATGAGGTTTAAACTCCACACGGATGAGTCTTGTACCCCACACTGGATGAGCTGGTGCTCCACATGATGAGATAATACTCACTTCACGGAAGTAGTATATCTCCATATAACGATGAGACATCCTTGAATTGATTGGGTTATTTTCTGCATAATAAATGTGTATATTTGATTGATTCGATTATTATAGATGTGAATTATCGTTAATTTAATTGATGAGTTTTTATTAATTATCGGAAGTAATTGGTTATTATAGAAAATCTTAGTTATATCATATATATTTCTAAAGAATATTTTTGGAAAAAAGCGGGTGCCATGATCGATTTTTCCGGTTACCGCGCCGGCTGAGAACAATACGTTTTTAAAATGTGTGTATTATTCACTGGGATTTAGTATCTCATTAAAGTGTTGTTTTCAGTGACTGAGACCGTCGGGGACGTCGAGAGTTAAGAATTCATACTTCCGTTGAGAAGAGTAAATTCCTTAGATTAGGTTAGTAGATCAAGAGTTAGTAGACATAATGTCTACATTGTAGTTTATTACAGGGTTAAGTTATTAAATGCCCAGATTTGAATATTTTGATTATTAAGGAATTTTCAGCTGTAAGGTTTATTTTAAGGATTTTACAATATTATTTCTTTCGAGAACTTCTTTATTTATTATAGTACATTTTCTATTATATTTAAATGAAATTTTTTTCGTTATTTTTATACCCACGTAACTAGGTGTTACATTACACAGTTTTGTTCATATCAACCTTGATCTGTAACAGAAATTCCTTTCCACACAGAAATGATTCAATCAGGTCACCTATCAATCTTGAGAGGATTTTACAATTCACCTTTTAACCATAAAAGGATTTTTTCAAAACTACTCAAACTATAAAAAACCTTATAGTTTTGAGTTTACACAATAATGATTTAAATAGATTGGTAGAATCTGAGTATGCTCAATTCGTGTTTGAGAATAGATTCTTGATTAAAGAAATTAGTAGTATGATCTTGATATATGGAGAGGAAATCAGAACTGATTCTTTTGTAATTGAGAAGTTTTCAACTATGTAAGTGTATGTGATTGATGGATTTTCTTAGCACTTAAAGTTATGCGTTTTCCTTGAGCTTGGGGGTCCTTTTATAGGCTTCAAGGAGGTTGATGATAGATATTATGACCGTTGAAAAAGGTGTCTGCTGTCACGTGTAAGACTTGACCAAAGACCAAACTTTTGAAACTTTGAATGTTACTATTTTGAACATTCTGCGTTTCTGCTTCTGTGTTAATATTGTATGATCTATAACTTCTCATTCTTGACTGTGATGATCCTTTGTTTTTGCACACAAACATCTCAGATATGTGCTTAATCAATTCAGATTAAGATTGCCTTTTAATTCGTGCCAAACAGGCTGGAGAATGATGTAACAAGGCTGGAAAAAATGGTCAGTAAGCTGGAGAATGTTTGTATCATTCTGGACTGATGTCATCATACTGGAGCATGATGTTTTTCATTCTGGAGGCAGTTGTTAATCATATTGGAGAAAGATGTTTTCTGCTGAAGCTTATGTGTAACATGTTGGAGACTGATGTTACATTGCTGGAGAATGATCATTTGTCACTTTTGCTTTGAGTTGTGCCTTTTAATCTTTGATAATTTTAAGTGATTATTTTGCTCATATGAGAGTTGTATATTCCTAGTATATGAACTGGAAATCCATTCGCGATTTGCAAAAGCTTTCCTTGCATTAAAAACTAATTTGATCTTGCTTGATGAAAATGACAAAACATGGAGAACGTTCTTGGTTTTGCCAGAATTTGTCAGGATCATTGTTGGTTCTGTTTTGTTTATTTTTTTTTCTCTTTTTCAAATGATCTTGCTTCTGATTTATGGCATAGTGTGATAATTGATTGTTGTATTTGATCATCTTCTTCATGAAGATGCTATCTTGAAGATGTAATAATCATTCTCTTGAATGATTGATATATGATACATTCCTTTTGAGATTATTTCATTATTGAGTGGATACTTATGCACTTTGACGAAGTGAATGGCTTTTTGCTTGTTCACTTATGCAATTCATGTTCCTTAAACAAAACTCAAGTGCAATAATTAGTAGACCACCATTCATAAAACTTAATCTTTTATTTCATAAGGTTTGTTGTCATTAAAACATACATCAAAAAGATTTTTTGCCTCAACAATCTCCCCCTTTTTGATGATGACAAACCTTTTGAATAAATCACAAGTTTTATGGATGGATATAAATAAAATGCAAGAATGTTCATAGATATGTAATTAAACTCCCCCTAAACACATGCAAGGGTTTAATTCTTAGCATTCTTCATTAATATCCATCATATATTTCTCCCCCCCTTTTGGCATCTATAAAAAAGGTTGGGGAATAAAAATTGAAGTAAAAATGTATAGAGCAATAGCAAGAGTATACTATACATAGAAATCATGTGGTTGATCAATGCATTCATATAACAAACTTTTCAAGTTTGCAATTAACATCAAGAAATATAGCATATAGTCAGTATTGCAAAGAAGATATGGATAATGATAGCAAAAGCAATATGAGATAATTAATTTAACATACACAAAAGAAAATAGTAAATGAATATATATTCTTCTCATTTAAAAAAAAAAAGTTGACTTCAGTTTTAAGAAAAATAATACTTTCTAAAAACTCCCCGTGAATATTATGAAAATACTATCCTTTAATATTTCAAAAAATCCATAACACAAGTAAGATGCCTCTTTGCTCTTTTGACTTCTTTCATAACAGAAAATATTTGAAAATGAACAAGATCATGCTTACTAGTATAAATAGATTCATTTTTCATTTTTAAAACAAGAGAGAATGAGCGCATAAAGGGAAGCAAAATAAGATGAATGCGACAACATGTAAAATATAATTTCTCTCTTTACAAAACATTCTTATGCTAAAAAAGTTTGTATTTATAAAAATAATCAAAGAGATTTGTTCACATAAAAAATGATTTTAAGGATATAAAGAGGATAATTTGTAGAAAATGATGTTAATTCTTTTAACATGATAATTTGAAATTATGATAAGAATTTGAGTTCTAAGAAAGAATAAAATAGTAATCATGATCAGGATATACCTTGATAAGATCCAAAGAAGCACTTGAATTAGACAAGAGTACAATGTGAATATGTGCTTCTTCTAACGTAAAACTTGAATATCATTTATGTATTTCAGAGGCAAATCAACCACTATAATTACACCTCCAACAGCAGCTTTGGTACCATATCCTTCCAATAATTTGATCATAAGGAGATGTTTTTGGAGGAAAGGTCAATAGTGAGATATGTGTAGGAGTGCCAAAACTAAATGGTTCAAACTCATTTAGAAGTTTTTGATGTTTTTTCAACCATATCATCATAATAGGAAACATTAGATTTGATTGGATGTTGCATATAAATTGTCAAGAATGTTCTGGAGATTGTTCTGCTTTTATGGAGAATGTTCTGCTTTTCTGCACAATGTTATGCTTTTCTGAAGAATGTTCTGCTCTTCTGGAGAATGTTCTGGTACTGCTTCCAGAATGAACCTTTTTGCTTAAATTGATCATTCTCTTAGAGTTTGCTTTGCCACTCCATGATCAGGCTTTGGAATTTTCATGGATGATATTTGAACATTATCAACTTTGATTTATCTAGATAATATTGTAATTATTCTTCACCATTGATTTGATTTTTGAGGGTGATCACTTATCGTTCTCTAGCTTTTAAGAGGAGAATGAAACGAAGATTGTTTATCAATATCGGTTTCCAGGGAAGCATTATGTTGCTGCTGTCCAGAATTTTATTCTTCTTTATCATCCTTTGATTTATTAATGTTTCCAAAGGTTATAGACCCTCCAAATATTTGTAATCAGAGGAGGCACCATACTTTTCCATTCATGTGTATTGAGCATGTCTTGTTCATGTATCAATGTTCTTTCTTGATTGTTGGATGGTGTTCCTGCATTACAAGTTTGTAATGATTTTGGTACCCATATTTGTTTGGGTCCTTGATGGTTAGTATATCTTCTTTAGAAGATTTTTTAAATTTTGATTCCTTTTTAAAGTAGCAAGCTGATTCAAAGTGGCCATTTTTTGAACAATATGAACACTTTGTTGTTGGTCTTGGAGAAGGTTTCAAAATATGAGTTTTAAACGGCTTTGAAATCGATTTTGCAGAAATTCCAGAACGTTATAATTTTTTCAAACTTTCTGGAGAAAGTTCTGTTTTTGTTCCAAAACATTTTCCCTGTTTAAAGCTACCTGGAGAACATTCTCCTTTTTTCAAGTTTCCCGGAGAATGTTTTGTTTTTGTTCTAGAACGTTCTTCTTTTCTAAAGATCCTTTTGTTATTGATTTTTTCATCTCTTTTCTTAAAATAACATGCAAATTCCAGATGTCCAATTTTACTGCAATATGAACATTTGATTTTGCATTTGTCCTCTTTTCTTTCAGGAACAAAGAAGGTTTCATACATTTATTTGTTGGAACCAAGTTGGTTTTACATTTAGAGTTTTGATGTTAACAAAAGTATTTTATGAGAATAGTATATTTGACTTCAAAGAGTATGAAAGAAGATTCATGTTTTTGAAGAAAATCTAAAATAAGATTTGATTCCAAATTATAATTGATGAAAATCTAAAATAAGATTTGATTCAAATTTATAATTGAAGAAAATCTAAAATAAGATTTGATTCAAATTTATAATGGATGAGAAATCTAAAATAAGATTTGATTCATATTTATATTTGAAGAAGATTTGAAAAATATTTGAAGAAGATTTGAAGAATATTTGAAGAAGATTTGAAGAAGATTTGAAGAAGATTTGAAGAATATTTGAAGAAGATTTGAAGAATATTTGAAGAAGATTTGAAGAAGATTTGAAAAATATTTGAAGAAGATTTGAAGAATATTTGATCAACATTTAATGAAGATTTGAAGAATATTTGATCAACATTTAATGAAGATTTGAAGAATATTTGATTTGAAGAATTTACAAAGTCAATCTACACAAAATAGGAACAGAATCATTCTGAAGAATTTACAAAGTCAATCTACACAAAATAGGAACAGAATCAATTTGAAGAATTTACAAACTCAATCTAAACAAGATACAATTCAGAATTAAATAAGGACTAAATTGAAGCCCAAATTTTCACTATAAATAGACACTCAAGGCTGAAGGAGAAAAGCATCAAAAAGTAGAAGAACTCAAGCTCAAGATTCCAATATCATCTTAGAGTTCAAAGAGAGAAACACTTGTTCAGGCTAGAAATATTTTTGAGTGTTCTTTTCTTAAAGTGTGAGAGTTATTGTTATTATCAGCTTTGTTAGAAGCAACTACTCAAGTTTCAATCTCTTGTATCCAACCCGATAGTGGTTTAGTTCCTTCTTCAATCTGGGGTCGTCAGGTTGTTAGGAGAAGACTTGGCTTGTAGGGTCAAGGTGGTTAGTTCCTCAAAAGTCTGGGGTTGTCAGGCTGTTTGGGAAGACTGGCTTGGAGGGTCAGGTGCTATGTAATTCAAGGTTTTTGAATTAGTGGATTAAAGCCTTCTAAATGAGGGGACTGGATGTAGCCAAGTTAGTGGTGAACCAGGATAATTCTATGCGTCAAATTATTTATGCTTTCATTGCTTGCTGCTTCTAAATTCGATTGCTTCTACTCCAAGTAAGTCACCAAAATCAAACTAATTTTTTAATTATTTATAAATTATCAAAAAGGTATCAACTTTGTGCAAACACAATTCAACCCCCCCTTCTCGTGTTTGCACCTTCATTTTTGTTTTTTGAATTTTATCAAAACCAATACTAGCTTTATAAAATATTCCTACTTGAGATCCCATGATTTTTTTAAATGTTTCAATGGATTTGATAAAGTTTCTCAAGTCATTTTTGAGAATTTCATTTTCAGTTTTAAGAAGAATGTTCTCTTTTTGAATTGTAGAACATTCTTGGTTTTTAGTTTCATCAGTTTTCTTAAGCTGGGATTCCTTCATGTTATGAATGATGTTTTTTAGTTCATCAATCATAACCTGAGCTTTCTCTTTTTCCCTTTTTTCTTTGAAAACTTGGATTTTTAAAGAGTTACATTTTTGAACAAGCATGTTTGAATCATTAAGTAAGCTATCAAAAGCTATCTTTTTCCATTTGTTCACATATAGGATAGAGTTCAGAGATGGTTACCTCATTAATTTCAAGTTTTCCATTAAGCACATGTTGGCTTTTGACTTTACTTCTTCTTCCTCAATATTTTTCTCTAACACTTGTTAGGTGTTCAATTTTAGAGACCGAGCTTTGATGCCAATTCAAGTAGCAATGTCAATTGACAAGAAAAGGGGGTTTGAATTGTAAATTCACCATTTTAAAATTCATGTTAAAAACTTAAGAAAATAACTCAAGATTGATCTTGGTTGTGAAAACAAAAAACGAGAACGTTCTTGGTTTTAACTAGAAAACGGAGAACGTTCTTGGTTAGTTAAAATCAACAAATTTAACTTATCTATTTAACTTGATAATCAAACAGACTGAAAGTAAATAGATAGGGGAAGAGATACCACACAAGGATATATCCTGGTTAACCAAACTTGGGCTATGTCTAGTCCTCACAACTGTGAGATTTTCCACTAAGTGTTGAACCGGAGAACAATCTTGGTTTTACACAGTTTTGTTCAGATCAACCTTTATCTGTAACAACAATTCCTTTCCACCTATAAGGGATTCAATCAGGTCATCTATCAATCTTGAGAGGATTTTACAATTCATCTTTTAACCATAAAATAATTTTTACAAAACTACTCAAACTATAAACAAACCTTATAGGTTTGAGTTTACACAACAATGATTTAAATAGATTGGTAGAATTTGAGTATGCTTAACTCGTGTTTGAGAATAGATTCTTGATAAAAGAAATCAATAGTATGATCTTGATATATGGAGAGGAAATTAGAACTGATTCTTTTGTAGTTGAGAGCTTTCAAGTATGTAAGTTTATGTGATTGATGGATTTTCTTAGCACTTGAAGTTTTGCATTTTCCTTGAGCTTTCATATTAAGATTGCCTTTTAATTAGTGCAAAACAGACTGGAGAATGATGTAAAAAGGCTGGAGAATGATGGTCAGTAAGCTGGAGAATGTTTGTATCATTCTGGACTAATGACATCATACTGGAGAATGATGTTGTTCAGTTGTTAATCATATTGGAGAAAGATGTTTGCTGCTGAAGCTTATGTGTAACATGCTGGAGACTGATGCTACACTGTTGGAGAATGATCATTTGTCACTTTCACTTTGAGTTGTGCGTTTTAATCTTTGATCATTTTGAGTGATTCTTTTACTCATATTAGAGTTGTATATTCCTAGTATATGAACTGGAAATCCATTCGCAATTTCCAAGAACTTTACTTGCATTAAAAACTGATTTGATCTTGCTTGATGAAAATGACAAAACGTGGAGAACGTTGTTGGTTTTGCTAGAATTTGTCAAAAACGTTCTTGGTTCTATTTTGTTCATTTTTTGCTCTTTTTCAAATGATCTTGCTTGTTGTATTTGATCATATTCTTCATGAAGATGCTATCTTGAAGAAGTAATAATCATTCTCTTGAATGATTGATATATGATACATTCCTTTTGAGATTATTTCATTATTGAGTGGAAACTTATGCACTTTGATGAAGTGAATAGTTTCTTGCTTGTTTACTTATCCAATTCCTGTTCCTTAAACAAAACTCAAGTGCAATCATAGACCACCATTCATAAAACTTAATCTTTTATTTTATCAGGTTTGTTGTCATTAAAACATACATCAAATAGATTTTTTGCCTCAACAATTATTATTTCGTAATATTAAATTTAAGTATTGTTGAATAAGAGAAAATGAGAGACATATGGTGAAACCGTGTGTCTGAACTACACAACAGAGTCGGTTTTATATAGGCTCAAGGCAATAAATACAATAATAAATATGGGAGATATTATCCCTATCTACATGGTATGTAATAAATATAAATATATTTTCAACACTTCCCCTCAAGCTGAAGCATATAAATCATATGCACCAAGCTTGTTACATATATAACTGATTCGAGGACCTCTTAGGGACTTAATGAATACATCTGCCAATTGATCATTGGAAGTAACAAAGCTAGTGGTGATGTCGCATGATTCGATGTTCTCCCTTACAAAGTGACAATCTCTTTCAATATGTTTGGTCCTCTCATGAAAAACCGGATTAGAGGCAACGTGCAATGTTGCTTCATTATCACAGATTAATGTCATTTTGTTGCGTCTTCAAATTGAAGCTCTTTGAGTAATTGTTTCAACCAAATGAGCTCACATGTCACTAATACCATAGCCCTGTATTCAGCTTCAGCGCTAGATCTTGCAATTACTCTTTGTTTCTTACTCTTCCAAGATATTAAGTTTCCTCCAACAAGTATACAATACCCAGAAGTGGATTGCCTATCAATGGGTGAGCCTGCCCAATCGACATCTGAATAACCAACTATCTAAGTATGTCCTCTGTTTTCATAAATTAGACCTTTTCCTAGAGCACCTTTAATGTATTTCAAGATTCGTATCACAACATCCTAGTGTTCCTAACAAGGAGAGTGTAAGAATTGGCTTACCACATTGACTGTAAAAGAAATGTTTGGACGTGTGACTGTGAGGTAGTTTAATTTACCAATCAATCTTCTATATCTCCCTGAATCCGAAAATGGCTCCCCATGATTAGGTAGAAGTTTGACATTCGAATCCATACGAGTGTCAACCGGCTTGGCATTAAATAAACCTGACTCTTCAAGAATATCCATAGCATATTTCCTTTGTGAAATTACTAAGCCGTCCTTAGATTGGGCTACCTCAATACCCAAGATGTAGCAGAGGTTGCCAAGATCTTTAGTTTGAAAATGATGAGATAAATGTTGTTTCAAATGGAGTATGCCCTGCTGATCACTACCAGTTATGACAATATCATCTACATAGACAATCAAGTAAATGCACCCTTGGGTTGAGTGGCGATAGAAATGAGAATGATCAGCTTCACTTCGAATCATACCAAATTGTTGCACTACTGTCCTAAATCGGCCAAACCAAGCTCGATGAGACTGTTTAAGACCATAAAGAGACCTTTGAAGTCGACAAACCACGGTAGAAGACCCCCTCTGAGCAACAAACCCAGGTGGTTGCTCCATATACACTTCTTCTTCAAGGTTACCATGCAAAAAAGCATTTTTAATGTCAAGTTGGTGCAGAGGCCAATGTCTGATGGCTGCAATAGAGAGGAGTAGTCTAACAGAGGCCATCTTAGCCATAGGGGAAAAAGTATCACTATAATCGAGGCCAAAAATTCGAGTGTACCCTTTTGCTACCAAACGAGCTTTAAAACGATCAATCTTACCATCAGTACCAACTTTCACTGTATAAAGCCAACGACATCCTACTAAAGATTTTCCAGATGGTAAAGGAACCAATTCCCAGGTACCACTACTCTGAAGTGCACACATCTCGTCAATCATTGCTTGTCTCCACTCTGGGTGGGATAAAGCTTCACTTGGAGATTTAGGAATAGAAACAGAAGACATGGAAGACAAACAAGTATAACCCAAAGGAGAAGACGATGGTAACTAATAGAGTAGGGAATATTTGGACAATGCCAATCCCTTGAGATTGTGTTTGGGAACCATTAGCTGAGACTATCCTAGGTAAATAACCAGAAGTTGTGAGAGAGGAGAAAAGAGCCTTATTACCAGTAATGTGGTCAGATGCACTAGAATTGAGAATCCATGGGCTATGAGAAGGTGATATGAAAACGAGTGAATTACAACTTTGTGCGGCCGAAATAGTGGAACTCGAGTTTTGACAATACTCTACCCACCGAAGATAATCTTCATAAGTAGCCATAATCAATAACAATTACCTAAAGGCAGCAGCGAAATAGTGGCGGAAGAGGCAATTTTTTTTTGTGTGCGATAAACAGTACCGCGCACGATGAATAATGTCGGCGCGATGAACAGTTCTGCGACTGATCTACTGAAAAATAAACGAAAAACGACAAAAAAGGGGTAAACTAGAATTGGAACACAGTTTACCAGAAAAAAAAAATCTCACCGAAGGACAATGGGTCCCGGGGTAATCACGGTATAGGGTAGTCTCTCTTAATAGGCTCTAGATACCATGTTGAATAAGAGAAAATGAGAGACATATGGTGAAATCGTGTGTCTAAACTACACAACGGAGTCGGTTTTATATATGATCAAGGCAATAAATACAAAAATAAATATGAGAGATATTATCCCTATTTACATAGTATGTAATAAATATAAATATATTTTCAACAAGTATTTTACATTTTAAATCAAACCTACTATATTTTACTGTGTTTTTATAATATTAATAATTTTTTTTACAATTGTAATTTAGATATCAAAAAACCATTCCAAATTAAATTGCTTAAAATTGGATCGGATCGTATCGAAGTTTTTTAAACTTGTAATTCAAATTGAATTGCATGTAATTTTATCTTTTGATTTGATGAGTTTTTTCCTCAAAATTGATCCAAACCGCACCAGAAACACCCATATAAAATGGGAGATGGTTACAAAGAGAGAAAGGACGATAGAAACAGATACAAGGTCAATGTGAGACTAAAAAAGTATGGATAATCACTCACTCCTTAACAACAGACATGTGGAGAACATAAGTAGTTGACGGACAATCAACTGCGTAAGTAAGTTTTTGCCCCCAACTCATCTGGATGTGCAAGATATTAGCCTACTAAGTCTAGAACATGCATAAAGGAATATATCCTTGATATTAGGGCGAAGGAGGACATGGTGAGTTGATATGGAAATTAACAACTTAGTCGACAAGGTGATTTTTTGCTGTAACTCATTCGTTAGGGTAGTTATTTATATTAGTGTAGGTAGCCATAATATTATATGATGTAATATGTGAATTATAAGTGAGTTAAGAACGTGACAAATATGTCATATTCTCAACTGATCAAACAAATCAATCAAGAAAAAGGCTAATCATCTGATATACGACTAGTTAGCTAAACATCAAATTTCGTACAATGAAAACAACTCTAATTAAACTTTTTGCAGTATAATTTAATTTGAAAAATAACATTGAATATACATTAACAAAGTTAGGTAAATGTAATTTAATTTAATATGTATATATAATATTTTTATTGACAAATAAAAAATCGACCATATCAAACTTCATCACCATTATGGTAAATATCAATAAATGAAATAACTTCTATCAAAATTTGAGCGGCTACATGGGTTTTCTTCTTGAAAGCTCTATCGAACTTGTTAAAACAAGAAAATAAAACACTCTTACAGTATAAAATAATAAATATATCATCTATACTCTTACCGATTAATTTCTATGTCATCTACGATGTTCATATATGAGCCTTAGGGCTTTCCCTTCATGCAATTGAAGTCTGGTATGAATGACTATAAAATTTAGCCTTGGAGAAGTGTAATCATCAAGGAAACTATTTCCAAAATCACTTGAATTCATCATGGTTTTTGTGCAACATACGAAAGAACTTGACATCTACCAATAGTTTTTACTACTTTATTATTTCTTGAATAAAATTAAAAAAAGAAAGAAGAAAAGTGAAAAAAATATAACAAGTGATTTTTAATTCCATGCTAGGCAATTAAGGATGAAAATTGTGTGCATGCTACTGATAACTTATCGCACTTATTAGCAGACATCTCATCCACTACATCCAAATCCACAACTTGGGAGTTACTTTCTTATTTTATTGCAACGTTTATTTATACACACAAAGGCACTAACAATTATGTCACCTTCAACATGGTCAACACCTTGTCTTCTCACTTTCTTTTGCTCTAGGCGTTGAAATATTTTCTTATGTGAAGATGCATCCATTAACTCCATGATAGCTGATGCCCATTGAACACATTAGAGGTTTCTTGATAGAAACATATTCAATCATTGGAGATTTTATTTTGCTAGACTTAGTTATTTCCTTTTGCAACATATGTTCTCATCTTAGAATACAATTTCAGATATCTGTTCACGGCGAGTACTGATGACCAAATTAGAGGATAACTTAGTATTTTTTAATATGTACAAAGTCTGTGCTTCTCTTTATCCTTTATCCTTTTATATGTATTTTTCTAGGTTTATATCAGTTAGGGTTTTGTTTCTATATTAAGATTTTTGTTTTTTTTTTTTATTTATTTTTTTTATCATGATTAGGATTTTGATTTAGCTATTTTTTCTGCTGCTGAGTATACTAGAGTTTTTTTTTGCATGTTTTTCTATATTAGGGTTTTGATTTAGCTATTTTTTTTTGCAAGATTAAGGTTTTGTTTTTATCTCAGATAGGGTTTTGTTTCTATATTAGGGTTTTTTGTGTGCATGTTTTTCTATATTAAGGTTTTGTTTTCTATATTAGGGATGCAACCGCTACTGAGTTAGGTTACAAAAGAATAAGTTTAAGAGCTTTTTGAATACTCTCACAAGAGGGTATTTACATTGGTGTATTCTTAGAAAAGATAGAGAGTAAAAATGTAGAGATGGCTCTATTGTGCGTATTGCAGTGCGTAATTATTGTTTGGATCAATGGGGGTTGCTCATCTTTTTATAGAGAAATTTAAAGGTTTTTTTTTGTTGTCCTGATTGCAAGAAATCAACATGTATCATTAAGTTCGTATCAAATCTTCATTGATTGATTCGCCATTAAACCTTGTCCAAAAATAGTCTTTGCAATTGATTATTCATATCTTGATATTGAGACTGAAGGTGCAAACACGAGAATGAGGGTTGAATTATGTTCGCCAAAGTTGACAACTTTTTGATAATTTATAAATAAATAAAAAACTAGTTTGGTTTTGGTGACTTACTTGGAGTAGAAGCAATCGGATTTAGAGACAGCAAACAATGAAAGCATAACTAATTTGACACGTAGATTTATCCTGGTTCACCACTAACTTGGCTACATCCAGTCCCCTCATTTAGAAGACTTTAATCCATTAATTCAAATACCTTGAATTACAAAGCACATGACCCTCCAAGTTTGTCTTCCCAAACAGCCTGACGACCCCAAACTTTTGAGGAACTAACCATCTTGATCCTACAAGCCAAGTCTTCTTCTAACAACCTGACAACCCCAAATTGAAGAATGAACTAAACCACTATCGGGTTGGATACAAAATATTGGAACTTGAGTAGTTGTTTCTAAAAAGCTAATGATAATAATAACTCTCACACACTAAGAAAAGATCACTTAGAAAATATTTCTATCTCGAACAAGTGTTTCTCTCTTTGAACTCTAAGACTACTCTTTTCTGCTTTTGATGATTTTCTTATTCAGCATGGAGTGTGTATTTATAGTTAAAATTTGTGCTTCAATTTAGTCCTTGTTTAATTCTGAATTGTATTTTGTTCAGATTGCGTTTGTAAATTATTCAAATTGATTATGTTCCTTTTTTTGTTTAGATTGAGATTGTAAATTCTTCAGATTGATTCTGTTCGTATTTTGTTCAGATTGTGTTTTTGATTTCTTTAGATTGATTCTGTTCATATTGTGTTGTAGATAAATCTTGATCAAATCTTCTTCAAATCTTCATCAAATGTTCTTCAAATGTTGATCAAGTCTTTTTCAAATCTTGATAAAATCTTCTTCAAATATTCTTCAAATATTGACCATACCTTTTTTTATACTATTTGAAATCAAATATATTGTTCTCGTAAAATACTTTTGTTATCATAAAAACTCTTAGTAAAAAAATGAGTTTGGTTTCAACAATCCCCCCCTTTTTTATGATGACAAAGCTTGTAATTTTTATAACAAATTTTCTTTGTATTTCTTTTACTCCCCCTAAGTATCATTTTCTCTTCACTTTATCAAATATATTTTGCCCTCTTTTGTCAGCAGACAAAAAGACTTGAAAGTGAAACTTTTTTTTTCTTTCATTTTTTTTTTCTTTCTAAATAACATGAATATAATATAGTACAAGAAAATATAAAAACTAATGTAAAGCTAAATTACTTTAAAGTTATCACAACATCAGTCAGGTATGAAGGTAAGATTTAGGTTTTTCTTGATGAAGTCAAACCTATCTTCAGGTAGTTGTTTGATGAATATGTCAGCCCATTGGTGTTCAGTGTCTACAAACTGAATGTTTAGTACCCCTTTTTGAACAAAGTCCCTAATGAAGTGGTGTTTGATCTCTATGTGTTTAGCTCTAGAATGTAAGATAGGATTTTTGGTTAGACAAATGGCAGAAGTATTATCGCAATAGATGGGAATGTTAGATTTTAGGGTTTTGTAGTCTTCAAGTTGATGCTTCATCTAGAGTAGTTGAGAACTACAGCCAACTGCTGAAATGTACTCAACCTCTGCTGTTGACATTGCAATGGTGTTTTATATCTTACTTAACCAAGATATTATGTTGTCACCTAAAAATGTGCAGTTGCCACTAGTGCTCTTTCTCTCAAGTTTATCTCCAGCATAATCAGAATCACTGTATCCACTAAGTTTGTACTTAACATCCACTAAACATGATGCCAGGTTTGGAACTGGTAAGGTAAAGTAGGGATCCTATCATTCCTCTATAGGTTTTTTGGTCAACATTTTCGCTTGAATAATCTTTTACAAGTGAACAAGTAGGGTGCATTGGTGTAGCCATATGTTTGCAATCACTCATCTTAAACTTCCTAAGAAGCTCTTTTTTATATTTAGTTTGATGAATATATATACCTTTTTGATTTTGCTGAATTTGTATCCATAAGAAGAACTTAAGTTCTCCCATCATACTCATTTGAAATTCAAGCTGCATCAATTTAGAAAATTCTTTACAAAGAGTGCCATTAGTAGATCCAAAAATAATGTCATCAACATAAATTTGAATAATTAGAATGTTATCTCCTATTGATTTTCTAAAAAGTGTATTATCTACTTGTCCTCTAAAAAGTCTATCATACCATGCCCTAGGTGCTTGTGTTAGACCATACAGAGATTTCCTAAGTTTAAAAACATGATTTGGAAATTTAGAACTTTCAAAACCTGGGGGTTGTTTATCATAAACTTCTTCACTTATATAACCATTTAGAAAAGCACTTTTAACATTCATTTGAAATAATGTAATGTTATTATTTGCAGCAAAAGAAAGTAGGATATGAATAACTTATAACCTGGCCATTGGAGAAAATGTCTCAGTGTAATCAATGCCCTTTTGCTGACTGTAGCCTTGGGCGACATGTCTTGCCTTGTTTCTGACCACTTCACCTTTTTCATTTAGCTTGTTTCTGAAAACTCACTTGGTTCCAATAATGTTCTTCTCTGGTCTAGGTACTAGACCCCTAATATCATTCCTCTCAAATTCATTTAACTTTTCTTGCATTGCAAGAATCCATCCATCATCTGCCAATGCTTCATCAATAGAGGTAGGCTCAATTGATGAGAGTAAGCCAAACAAACTTTAAGTGATGATGTGGTCCTCAAAAGATCACTTGCACTTCTAATGATTAGAGTTTTAGGATGAGATGACTAGTACTTCTATCCAAATCTATCTTGTGACTTATCTTGACTATTTTTGACTTGATCTGATTCATCCTTTGATGATTTGTCATATTCTTCTGATTTGCTTGTATCCTCTGATTTTTCAAGTTCTTTTGGTTTGTCTGCATCTGCTACCTTTGGTTCCGATAAACCTGCACTATCTTCATCTTGCTTTGACTTTTCAAGGTCAAGTTGTTTGTCATCAAATTTAAAATGTATGGATTCTTCCACATTATGAGTTTCCCTATTAAACAATCTATAAGCATTGGATCTTTCAGAGTATCCAATGAAGGTACACTTTTGAGATCTAGAATCAAATTTACCAAGGTTATCCTTAGTGTTTAACATATAACAAGTACAACCAAATTGTTTAAAATACGAGAAGTTAGGCTTTTTACCTTTCTACAATTCATATGGTGTTTTATTCAATATAGATCTAATATAGACTCTATTTGAATATAACATGCAGTATTAATTGCTTCATCCCAAAAGTGTTTTGCAATATTCATATCATTTAACATGGTTCTGACCATTTCTTGGAGTGATCTATTCTTTCTTTCTACAACTCCATTTTGTTAGGGTGTTCTAGGAGAGGAGAAGTTGTGAGAGATTCCATTCTTATCACAAAAACTTTCAAAGAACTTGTTTTCAAGTTCTCCTCCACGATCACTTCTAATTGTTACAATCTTAAGACCTTTTTCATTCATTATTTGTTTGCAAAATGTGATAAACACTTTGTGGGATTTACCCTTCTTAAAAATTTTACTCATGTCCACCTAGTGTAATCATCTACTATAACAAAACCATATTTCATTCCACTTAGAGAGGCTGTTTTCACTGGCCCAAAGAGATCTATATGTAAGAGCTCAAGGGGCTTTGAGGTAGAGATTGAGTTGTTAGGGGTAAATGAGTTTTTTGTTTGTTTTCCCTTTTGACAAGCTTCACACATAATTTCAGTTTTGTAACTAAGCTTAGGTAGACCTCTAACTAGTTGAGATTTATTTAGTTTTGAAATTAATCTAAGGTTTGCATGACCTAATCTTTTGTGTCAAATTAGTTTCTCTTCATTTACTGACACAAGACACTTAACCTCTTGTTTCTCTAGACTAAACAAATTTATCTTATAAATGTTGTTTTGCCTCTGACTTGTAAAGAGTACAGATCCATCCTTCTAACTTATTGCCTTGCATGTTTTTTGATTGAATATAATATCATGATTATTATCACTTAACTGACTAATACTTAAAAAATTATACTTAAGGCCTTTAACAAACAAGACATTTTTAATGGAAAGGGAAGTACCATTACCAATTGTACCTTGACCAATGATCTGGCCTTTCTGCTTTCCTCCAAAAGTCAATGTGCCTCATTTGCTCAAAGTTAGTTCTTGGAACATAGAATTTTCTCCCGTCATATGTCGCGAGCATCCACTGTTCAGGTACCATGATTGGTGTTTTAAATTGATTGTTGAGGACATCTGCAACAAAGATTATTTTGTTCTTAGGTACCCAAATTTGGTTGGGTCTTGGTTTGTTAGTCTTGAAAGGTTTCTTGTCTTTCCTTGTATTTAACATGGGACAAGATAATTTGGAGTGGCCTTTCTTAGAGCAAACAGTATACAAGACATCAGAGGGAATATGTTTAGGTTCAGTTACAGTTTCTTCAAATCCTATAACTTTTTACCATTTCTACTAACTCCATAAATCATGGAAGCATATTTGCTTCTTTCCATACCGTTAGCAAGAAAATCTTGAAATACTTGTTCATGATTATCAGAGTTACATGTGGTATTTTCAATTGGTGTTGAACTATGATTGCATTTTAGAGTTAGATTTTTAGCCTTAAGTTCAACAATATCAGTTTTCAAATTTGCATTCTCTCTTTTAAGTTCAGTAATATCAGTTTTCGGAGTTGCATTTTCTGTTTTAAATTCAACACTTTGATTCTTTAAAGTATTAACTTTTTCAGTTAGATTTGTGTTTTCTTTCCTAAGTGTTTTCAGTTTTAAAGACATTTTTTGTGATTATTAATTAAAAAATCATTTATAGTAGTAATGAAATCAGATCGAGTAAAGTCAGAAAATACCTCCATTTCTTCATCTGCAGATTCACTTCTAATCTGTGTTGGATCCAAAGACAGAGTTGGTATGAACTATCATAGCCAAATCTGCTTGTTCATCGTCAGAGGATTCCTCAAAATCATCACATGTAGCCATCAAACTCTTCTTCTTGGGTCTGGAATCTTTCCTCCGGTGTTTCCCTTTCTCCATATTTGAACATTCTGACTTGATATGTCCAGGTTCATTGCATCATAAAAGTGAAGTAACAATGTCAATTATAAGGAAGGGGGTTTGAATTTTAATTGCCCCTTTTTAAAAATTCATGTTTAAAACAAAAATGTTTAACTCAAGATTGATCTTAGTTACAAACGAAGAACGTTCTTGGTTACTGAAAAAATAGTAATATTAATTTCTCTATATAAAAACTGATTAAGAGATAAAAAGTAAATAAAGATAAGGGAAGAGATATCACACAGAGATATATCCTGGTTCACCCAACACGAGTTACGTCCAATCCTCACAATTGTGAGATTTTCCACTAAGTGCTTAAAGTAAGATCATTCTTGGTTTTCACACAACTTTTACAGATCAGTCTTGATCTGTTACAAAGTACTACCTTCCTACCTAGAAAAGATTTCCACAGTTTACCTTACACTCTTTCAAAAAGGATTTGTTCAAACTACCTTTTAAACATAAAAGGATTTTTTACAAACTTCTCAAGCTACGTCAAACAGTATAGCCTTGAGTTACAAAGTAATGATTTTGAGATTGTTAGAATCTAAGTATGCTTAACTCGTGGTTGAGAATAGATTCTAGATTTTAGAACTCAATACAAACTGATTTTAATATCAAACTAAGAACATAACTGCAGCTTAGAGATGATTGAGAAGCTCAAGAGGATTCGATTATGATTTAATGAGTGATGTATTACTTTGCACTTGAAGCTCTGATATGTTCTTCTTCTTGAGGCTTTATTTTTAGGCTTCAATAGGGCTTATGACAACTCATTTGGCTGTTGGAAATAGTCCAACTGTCATGAGTAAGTGAGTGGATAAGATCAGCCATAAAGCAAGAATGTTCTTGTTGAAAGCAGGAATGTTCTTGGGAACCAAGAACGATATTTGATTTTTCCTTGAGATAACCTGAATTTTAAACTCTTTTTAATAGTTATCTGAAGTGATCCCATGCCTTGAATCACGTGTGTAGGTCTCTTTGAAAGTACAGCAGAAGTGTCTTTTCCAGCCTGTCAGACTTGTACTTCAGCTTGCTTAACTTGGAGAATGATCTTGCTTTATGAATTTTTTAAGCATAGTCTTTTGCCTTCAAATCTTAGAGTGATTCTTGTATTGGATTGATCCTTGTATATTACTGGTGAAATTCTGGAATGGATTGCAATTCCTGGATCTAATCTTTTCTTGAAGAATTTGATCATTCTTGTTAATTTAGAAATGTGGAGAACGTTCTTCGTTTTCCAGAATTCTATCAAGAAAGTTCTTCGTTTCTCTGAATTAACTTTCTTTATTTTAATATGATCTGCTTTGTAATGATTGGTACCTATCTTTGATTAACACACTCAAATACACATGTTAAATACCAAAACACTTAGAATCATAATTAGAAGTCTTAATTAACCTTTGTATTATCATCAAAACATTAATTTGGGATTTTGTCTCAACAAGAAGATGATGCTTTTCTTGTCATATTTATCATCATTCCCTTTGTTGGATTGTTTGGAATATCTTTGGGGAAATTTCTTCTTTCTGTTGTGCCACATCTTTTGAATTTTTCTGGATATGAAAGCAATCTCTTCTTCCTCTGAGTTTAGATTCTTATCATTTGAATCACTATTCTCTGATTCTGATGTTGCCTTCTTCTTCTGCTTAGATTTCAAGACCAGAGTCTTGTTCTTCTTTTTGGGCTCATCTTCTTCAAGCTTGAGAGAGCTAATTAATTCTTCCAGCTTTAGAGTATTCAGAACATTTGCTTCCTGAATGGCAGTGATCTTAGGTCTCCACTTGCTTGTCAGACTCCTAAGAATTTTGCTCACATGATCAACAATAGTATAACTCTTCTCAAGTACCTTTAATCTAGAGACCAGGGTCTAGAATCTGGAAAACATTATTTCAATGTCTTCATCTTCTTCCATCTTGAACAACTCATACTTTTTGACTAGGAGGTTGGCCGTTGCTTCTTGAACTTGCTTGCTTCCTTCATAGGTCAGAATTAGACTATCATAAATACTCTTTGTTGTCTCCTTGTTGGTGCACTTGTCAAACTCCTTGAAGGTGATTGAATTTATCATGAGTTCTGGACTTATGATGCATCTTGTACATCTTCTTCTGATCAACATTCATCTCTTTTCTTGGAATTTCAATACCATCAGTATTCTTCAGAGCAAAATAACCATCTTCCACCAAGTCCCAAAGTTCAGGATCCTGTGAAATATAGAAACTTCTCAGCCTGTCTTTCCAATACTCAAAACGTTCTCCATCAAACAGAGGTGGTCTGTTGATGTTTCCTCCAACAGCTTCTTCATTGAATCCAGACATATTGAACCCTTGAATCTTTTCTCAAACATTGTAAAGTGCTCAGTCTTGAGACCGAGCTCTGATACCAATTGAAAGTGCAAACACAAGAAGGGGGGGTTGAATTGTGTTTGCAAAAGTTGACAACTTTTTGATAATTTATAAATAAATAAAAAACTAGTTTGGTTTTGGTGACTTACTTGGAGTAGAAGCAATTAAATTCAGAGGCAGCAAGCAATGAAAGCATAAATAATTTGACACGTAGATATATCCTGGTTCACCACTAACTTGGCTATATCCAATCCCCTCATTCAGAAGGCTTTAATCCACTAATTCAAATACCTTGAATTACAAAGCACCTGACCCTCCAAGTATGTCTTCCCAAACAGAATGACAACTCCAAACTTTTGAGGAACTAACCACCTTGACCCTACAAGCCAAGTCTTCTCCTAACAGAATGACAACCCCCGATTGAAGAAGGAACTAAACCATTATCGTGTTGGATACAAAATATTGGAATTTGAGTAGTTAATTCTAAAAAGTTGATGACAACAATAACTTTCACCCTCTAAGAAAAGAACACTCACAAAATATTTCTAACTCGAACAAGTGTTTCTCTATTTGAACATTAAGACTACTCTTTTCTACTTTTTGATGATTTTCTTCTTCAGCCTTGAGTGTGTATTTATAGTTAAAATTTGGGCTTCAATTTAGTCATTGTTTAATTTTGAATTGTATTTTGTTCAGATTGCGTTTGTAAATTATTCAAATTTATTTTGTTCCTTTTTTTGTTTAGATTGAGATTGTAAATTCTTCAGATTGATTCTGTTCGTATTTTGTTCAGATTGTTTTTGCAATTTCTACTGATTGATTCTGTTCATATTTTGTTGTAATCTTGATCAAATGTTGATCAAATCTTCTTCAAATATTTTTCAAATCTTGACCATATCTTTTTTCATACTCTTTGAAGTTAAATATATTATTTTCATAAAATAATTTTGTTATCATAAAAACTCTAAGTAAAAAAAATGAGTTTGGTTCCAACAGAGACAACTAGAGCAAATGATATCATGATAAGAGTATGTCACATAAACCTTTAGACAAATAACAGATTCGAAGTGTTGAGTAGAGAATGCACAAATTTTTCGTCTTCAGTGCGTTGACTTTTTAGAATATTGACTTTTCATCAGAGCATTGACTTTTAGATAGAGTCAGACGATCAGAGGCAGACAATATCTTGCTTTTTCACACTTATCAGAGGAAGACAAACACTTTCTTTTCAGAGGAAAAGTGATCAAATGCTGGTTGTAGTCATCAAAGTCAGACTAATCAGAGCATTGTTGGGTTAACAGAATCACCAGAGACGACTGTCAAAGCGCATTCATTAGACTCAGAATATGGAAATCAGAGCAGAGTCATAGTGTTCCTTTATTTTAGTTTAAACATCAAATGATGCAACATAAAGTCATCTAAAATAAATTTGAACTAGAAACTGCACACTAAAACATAACATTAGTGTGTTAAATTGTTCCCATAAAATATGCTTCTAAATGTATGTTTTCTTTTTAACTTGTATGTTATCTTTTTAAGTTAAGTTTGGTGTGTATGTTTCTTTAATTTAGATGTATGCTTTATTTTTAACTTGTGGTCGAAGTTTATGCTTTTGTTTCAAATGTATCTTTCATTTTTGAACTTGTATTTCAATTGTATGCTTTACTTTTAACTTGTAAAAGTATACTTTTTTTTTCTTTCTAAATGTAACAATTGCTTCAGTTTTTCTTAATGCATGCTTATTTTTTGTAAATATATTCTTGTGTAATATATATTTTTTATGATTCTGTTTCATGTATATATATCTTTCAAATGTATGCTATCTTTTTATACTTATAAATGAATGTTTTCTTTTTAACTTATATATATGTTTTCTTTTTAAGATGTGTTTAAAGTTTATGTTTCTTTAATTCAAGTGTATGCTTTCTTTTTAACTTGTGTTTGATGTTTTTGTTTTTTCTTCAAATGTTTGCTTCCTTTGTATACATTATTTTTAATTTTTTTATACGCTTTATTATTAACTTGTAAAAGTGTGCTTTTTTTTTCTAAATATAATTAATGCTTTAATTTTTCTTAATACATGCTTTTATTTATTTGTAATGCATCAGTTTTTTTTAATGTATGCTTATGTTTCTTTTTTATACATTCTTTTAAATTTCTTTGGATTCCTTTTTTTAACTTGTAATGTATGCTTACAAAGATATATGCTTTTAAATTTCTAAACGTATTATATGCTTGCTTAAGTTTTTTTTGATGCATGCTTCTCAAATATATGCTTATTCTTTTTCTTAATGCTTTTTTTTCCCCAATATTATTCTACTACTGTTTAATGAGTACAGTGTGCTAGTTACACGCTAGACACTGTATTATAGCTACCCTCAATGAGTTGAGTAAGTCTAGTGTGCACTATACTATTGAATTATAGTCACTTAAATAAGAATTCAACCCCCTAAAATGTTAAATTACAACCTCTTAAATATTTATAACTCCCCTTAAATGTTTAATTACAACCACTTAAACAATAATACAACTCCTTGAATGTTAAATTACATCCACTTAAATTGTAATAACCTTTTGAATGTTTAATTACAATCCCTTAAATATAAATATATCTCCTTAAAATATTATTATAGTCCCTTAAAAGTCAATAAACTTAAAATAAAATGTTCAATGTGGTTGGTATTTGGTGATTAAGGTTCCTTCATGATTTCAGTGATGAACCAACCTATGCAAAATTACCACCTCTAACTATCAACAATAATGAAGCTGGTGCAACAGTAGCATTAAGTGAAGCTGCTGGACCTGAATTAGCTAATGATCAAGCTAAAAAGAAGAGAAGAGTTAATGCAAGTGGTTCTAACCAGTCAACTAAATGTTGGAAACACTTTAACAAGTTTCATTCTAGTGAAGTTGAGGTACAAACTACAACATGTAAACGCTGCCACAAAACATCTTCCTTGAGTCTTAATTGAGATGGTCTATGATTTTTAGAAGGTGTTGAGTAGAGGCCAAACTTTTTAGAGACTTTTTATCATACAATAAATTTTTATTGAAAGTGTGATGGAATAAAGTGCTAATTCGTATGAAACATCGCTTTTAAATTCAATTTGTATTGCAATTAATCGTTCCAAATTGAAAAGAATATTTTACACAAGATAAACACTTTGAATGAATCAAGTTAATTGAAAGTTAACTAGAAGTTTAATTGATTGTTCAAATGATATGTAATCAAAGTAACCAGAAAATTCAATATCAGACACAATTTACAATTGTTGATGTAAGTTCAAAATATTTTTCTAACTCAAAAATTCAAATCATGAAAATATCTCAAAAACATATTTTTAGTTAACCTTAGGAATTATTTAAATAAATTGTTGTCTTTTGATTCTTGATCAATTCAGTAGTTATGTTTTTTAATTGGCACAATTGCTCCTGCGGTCTTTTAACTTAATTTCAAATAACACGTTTGTACTTTATATTTTTTTTTTTCTCGATTTGATCATTTCTTTAATTTTAAGTAAACAATTTGATCTTTTATGTTTTAAAATGTTAACAATGTTATGCCTTTTTTACAAAAATTCATCAAAATTTTCAAACAAAACCCATAAAATTAATTATCATCTTCAATATAATGCAAATTTCATCAAATTAATAACTCAAATATTCAAATAAACTCATATTTTCATTCTTTATATTTTCGAATTTTAGTAATAAAATTAAATAAATGATCAGACCGAAAAAAAAAAAGATAAAGGACTGAAGTGTTAGTGTTCCTTTAACTTAGGTTAAACATCAAAGGATCCGTTAGATGGAGCCACCCCTAAGGGATATGCCACCCTTAGGAGGAAAGGGCTATCAATGAGATGAAGCCGCCTCTTGGTTCTCAATAATTGGTATTTTTTCTTGTTTGATTTTCTATGATGATTTTAATGTTATTCATTTTGATTTCGCTTCGCTATTAATTGGATTTTTAATATTTCTATATGAACGACAAAATTTATAAATTTAATGATTTTATTATGTGTATAACATAATCGTCTCAAGGTTGTAAAATAGTTATTCGTGCCTTTTTTGTTTCCCTTCTAGTTGATGGTGATTGTTGTTTCCTCACTAAGTCTTTGTGACTTACCCTTTCACGTTGTTTATTTTTTTTCAGATTCACAGGCATCTGAGTAGCAAGCTGTTGGTAAATTCAAGTCTCGATCATATTTTCTTTGGTAGGCCTCTTTGATCGAGAACCTTTTTTTTGTAAAGTCTGTTGAGTCGTGTTGTACTTTGCAGCTATTTTGAGTCTAGAAAGTCTTTTGGGTAATGTACTGAATGTTTAGATTATGCTGTTTGAATTTGGCTGAATTTGAACTTTAAACAGGGATTTTGTAAATTTGGAAACGTTGCCATTACAGAGGATACTCTGTCGAAATTTCATGAAAAATTATATATACATATTTCTTTTGAAATGATTATTCAGAACTATTTATTTGGTAAATTGTTAAGTTTGTTGATAGGCTTGCCAGGCTAGGAGTATAGCTTGTGCGCCGGTCACGGCGTTTAGTTTTTGGGTCGTGACAAAAGACTTGACTCTTAATTTCTCATGAAAAGGATATGAGACAAGGGACTTATCAAATGTGTCATATTTATAATTCGATCAATGGTACCGATATTTCATAGGTGAGCTATGCAGACTTGTTTTAATGTATGAGTGGTTGTGATGCTTAGGTTAGACAAAATATGGCAAAAAAGTGCACCTACTGACTTACATTTGAACATTATCAATATATTACCGTTTCTAAGTCATTTCTTCTTTTCTCTAGCAGACGAGAGTAATCGAGGGAACTTTATTTTATAAAATATTATTGATCGATATACTTGATGTGAGGGTGCAATTCATGTCAATAATTTCAAAGTATCTTGAAGGGAATTCGCCGGTTAATCCGTTTGCATCCAATAGATATATTAGTTAAGACCAATCTAACCTAAAGCTTAGTGTTATACACACGTTTTGGAATTTATTTGTACAGCTTCTTCATGTTATAGCTTAGTGTCATCATTTTCATCTTCTTCATGTTATAGATTTGTAGCATACCCCAACACAAGATCCAACAATTCTATCTTAACCAAATTACTCTATTCAAGCATTTATATCAAACATATCATATCATGTATTAATATAAATAATTAATATAAACATATCATGTATTAATTAATTTCCAAAATACATTTGGAATATCGCAATCTAAGGAATATTGATATAATGAGGCTAAAGGTTTAATTTGGTTTGATGGTTGTGTCCTCCTTATTAGAACTATGTTGATTCGGGTCCATTGCATTTCTTGTATTATTTTTCGAATATTTATGATATATAACCGTTCGAAATCAATACAACCGAATTTTTTTCAAGAGTTGTTTCTCTTCATCAATTGGTATGAGTTTTTCTATAAATAGAGCTACCCCATAGATAGAAAGGAATCCAATTTTCATGCATTACATGAGTTAAATTTTGGTCAAAAATATTTTTGAATAATTTCTTTTTTTCTCTAGTGTACGAGAATAATTGAGAAAACTTTTTTTTTTCTTCTGTAAAATAACATTAATTAATTGAAAACGATTCACAGATTAACGATTGTAGTAATTCTAAACTATCTTGAAAACGATTCACTGATTAACTCATTTGAATCCAATATATAGATTGGTGGGGCGAATCAAAACTAAAGTTTAGTGTGATACACGCATTTTGTAATTTTATTTGTATAACATTCATCGTCATTATTTTTATCTTCTTCTCTTATTCAAAATTTGTAGTATACCTCCAACACAAGATCTAACAGTTATGTGGATCACAAATGTCCTATATGAACTTCGCATAAATGTCCCTCGCTCGTGGAAACTTCTATGTGACAATGTAGGTGCTACTTATATTGGTTCAAATCCAATTCTGCATGAAACATATCTCTATGGACTATCATTTTGTTAGAGAACTCACGTAAGTTATGTCTCAACCAAGGACCAACTTGAAAATGAGCTTACTAAACTGTTGGCACCGTCTAGATTTCGCTAGCTTACAACCAAGATGAAAGTCCCAAATGGTACCTTCATCATGCGAGGGCGTATTGTAACCACTCAATCAAGTCAACGATTACATAGTGATTCTTGTATCTTTGATTGGAAACAATTATCATTAATGTAATATTATTTGTTTCCTTCCTTATAGAGTTATAGTATCAATTCTTTTATTGCCTTTCGATTGCCACGATCTGCTCCAATTTGTTGGGGCACCTTGGCTAATATTTGTTCTTGTATTCTCTCTAAAATCAATACAAAAAATATACTCTTCATACTTTTAATGGCACTAAACTTATCCAATTGTGATACTAAAATAGCAATCACGTTTTCGTGTTTATATATGTCACCAACGTTAAAAATAATTTTGTTTTAATATATGCTGACTTATGTTATTATTTTTACTAAAATAAAATGATATGACTTCATTCAAATTGGTAGAATATAACACAAATCAAAGTTCGCTAAAATTTAAAAGGATAAATTTGTGAACAAACTCATAACATTTTAGTTAATAGCATAAAATGACAAAATAGAACAAAACAACAACATTACTATAAATATAACAAAATTCAAATGTCTAAAGTGTTTATGACTCTGAATTTGTAGCATTGATGACACAAAAGTTATTGATTGAAATTTTAACGGGTCAAAGCTACTATGTCAATTTGGACCACACAAATACAAGATTAAAAAACTAAAAAGCGTCACAACAAGACGACGAATAAAATAATGACGCACTGAGAAGATAAAATCAAAGAAAAATATGAAAGAAAAACCAACGTTGTATGGAAATCACTTATTTAAAAAAACTGAGGAAAGAAAATGTAATACCCTAATTTTTAACAGTGAGAACGTATTTTCTTTCAAAAACCATTTCTCAAATATAATACGATAAAAATATTTTTCTCTTAAAATACCCGTAAATTTTTTCTTTTAAGGTTTAAATAAAACTAACAATGTTTTTGCACACAGTTCAACTTTAAAGATCCTCTGAAATAACATCACACAAAGATTAACTGAATATAATATTAATATATAGCATAGGTTCCTATAGACAAAAGTAGTCTGAAACATAAACATCCCCCAAAATATACATATGAAAATACTCTAGGGCTATGAGATAGAATTTGTCATCGCTCATACCTCTAAGGTATTCTAGGCAGACATCTTCGCAGAAGTGCTGCCACAAGAATTCAACCCATTCACGAATACCCAAACACTGAAAAATAGAAGTACCAATCAAAGTCAACTGTCAAGTTTTAGAATAGGTATAGTCATCCAAAAGTATAAGATGATCACATCAAAACAAAAGTGGCATAGAAAGCCCTATACAACCAAACACTGATAATGGACTAATCACTACAATAACAACGACATGCCCTACACACAACTCAAATCAAAATAGACGCGACCTCTCTTGATGATACCTCTGCCTCCGACTCCTCTCAGTCTAACTCCTTTGTGATATGTCATGACGATACCTCTACACTGATATCTCGGGCCCAAGAATCCCATAACAAGATTTGTCCTCTACTGGCTCTGGGTCGGTAGAAGGGAAACATGCAGTCCACTCACAAAAACATCTCTATTCCTAAGAATGACTAGAGATTAATCAACACTAGTGAGGAAGAAATGGGAACAACTACTGGAACAAAGATGTCAACACGGACAGGAGACATATCTATCATCTGCTGGGATGATTCCCCACCCTCAAATACTCTATAATTGTCGATTTGGTACGTCGGTGTGCCACTAAGATCAAATAAGATGGTACTGGAAATTCTACTTGTAACACCATAAATTTCTAATTAATATATATTAGTAATATTATAATAAATTTTTATATTGTATGCGTGTTTGTTATGGTGAGATAATTTTCTACTTATTTTTTTTTGTATTTATCTTAATAATTTATTTGAATTACTAATATTAAATATATTTATTTGTTTGATTTTAGGAAGAAAAATAAAACGAAACCACATATAAAATTGTGTTATTGACACGCTAACCTTTCATATGTAGGCAAAGTCTGCTACTAATCTTACTAATATATATACAAATAAGTTCATTAGGTTTTGTTTCTTAGCCTTGGTATCCGCTTCTGGAAACAAAAGCTCTCGTCCCTGTTACCTCTAACATACTAATCTTTCGATATAATATTAATAATGCCACACTCATGAAACCAAACACTTCAGTCTCATTCTCAAAAAAATATTTGTTGGGGTAATGCTGCAAATCTTAAACAAGAAGAAGTTGAAATTGAAGACGATAAAAGTTGCACAAATAAATTACAAAAAGTGTGTATCACACTAAGCTTTAGGTTCGATTCGCACTCACCAATCTATATATATTGGTTGCAAACGGGTTAACCAGCGAATCCCCTTATGGATACTCTGGATTCCTTGAAGTTAATTGTATATTCACATCAAGTCTATCGATCAATGATAGTTTACAAAATAAAGTTTATTCATTTACTCTCGTGCACTAGAGAAAAGAACAAATGACTCAGAAATATTTTTGACATATACTTTACTCATGTAAACATGAAAATTTTGTTATTATTTCTGCCTCTAAAGTGTCTCTATTTACAGAGAAACTCATACCAATTGGTGAAAGAAAACAATTCTTGAAAAAATTAATAGATGTATTAGTTTGATGGCTAACAAATGAATTAAAACCAAACATTACAACCACTTAACCAAGTGATACATTAAGTTATTTCATTTTGCTACATTAATATAGCTATTAGAGAATTCCAAATGTATTTTGGAAATTCCCCTCACAATCCCCCACCATTTTTAAAATATATCTAAAACCTTTAGTTTGGAAATCCATGCTTTTATATAAAGGTATCTTACGATTTGAACCACTACTTAGTAAATTATATTTTCATTTATCACTGAATAGATTGGTAAACAAGCTTTGAACCAACTATTCATTAGAACAAGTGTGCATAACGTACACATGAAATCACGGTACCATTGATCGAAATATAAATATGACACATTTGATAAGGCTTTGTGTCTCATGTCCTTTTCATGAGAATTTAAGAATAAATCCCTTGAACTCTATGAACCGGCTCACTTCATTCTCATATAGATGGACTTATCAGAAATGCACTCATAATTATACATTCTAGCAAATATATGTTATATGTCCATTAAGAGGAGATCTCATCCTACCACTTTTATTTTATGGTCAAAGTAATTTTACCCTTTGGGATGTATCTATTAGTATTTCAATCATTCTATTAGTGTACTTTCATAATTGAAATCAAGACTTGTTGTTACTCATCTGTGAGTTGATCGTTTCCACCATTGGTGATTATTTATATATGAGCTTGTATCATATCCCTAATGATGTTTTCTATGACTTCAACATCATCTTCGAAGACATTATATCTTTGTCAACTTTTTCGTCAAAGAATTACAATATTCCTTTCACCTTTAATAAACTTTGAATAAACATTCATCCATATAGCTACACCTTTTATATATTCTTGATAGTGTTGACCAACTATCATCAAACCATGACACTTTTGCCATTTAATCTCTTCACATTGTATCACACACAATTAGTAAGCATCTCAGTTATCACTTACAAAAACTTTTATGTCATTGTACCTTTTACTATATTTAATAAGTATCTCAATTTAAAAATCTAATTCTCTTTTCAATATATCCAAGTCCAAGATATAATATATTGAATGTATTAAATATATGTTGGCACAAACTAACAAAGCATGATCATAAAAATTTCTCATAATCAAATATCATAAGGTGGGTTCAAATATGTAAGTCGTCTACTTCTTAATAAATAAGAATTCATTTCATTTCTATTAAAGAAACCATTTATTCATAGTTATATTATAACTAATACATGCATCATGAATTCTATTTGTTAATTCAAGTTTCATATTTAAATATGTTCTATGGTAAATCCAAATAAGTATCACAATAGAAAATAAACAATGAATAAAATCATTAAGATTTTTTATTACTTTCTTCTATGAACATTTGCCAACGTACAATAGTTTTTAAAGTATATACCCAAATCATTTTTAATATCAAAATAAGCAAGTAATTGACAATTACTTTCATACTATTATGCTCATATAAATAAAATTATCAATTCTAAATTTCAGACTTCTTGCATGAAACAACAATATCATTAAAACATGAACTTGATATTTATAACAATTTAAATGCACACTCCTTTTAAAATAATACAACATACGAGCGGACATCATAAACCAAACATATTCATACTTACCAAGATTCACATCTAAATTATTATAAATTGATTTATAGTGAACTTATGAAAAAGATCAAACAACTTTTAAAATCCAAAATGTAGTTTTGAGCATGGCAACAAATTCAAATAATTATATTGTTTGATACCCACTTCAAAACAATTCAAGCATATAATAAATAGATACATGATTGAGTAATTTTTCAAAAATACTATAACAATAATCATTGTAAACACTTATATAAAGGAAGCGTTGCCTTGTATCACCGAATGTTTCATGTAGTGCATTCTTACCTCATGATTCATACGTGTCTAGAAAAAATACAACACACCTTTTTCATTTTTTTTTATATTTCAAACTTTAAATAATATACTATTTAAAAGAAATTATAACTAATATTCTTGGACTTTAAATAATTTTGAATTTGCAAATCCCGAGATTAAAACAGCAGATACAACCACTAGGCGAAATGTGTTTATTCATCACTGTTGTCATTAATTAACCATTAAATCATTGTAACTTTCCAATTATATACCTTCCAAACGTATATTTTTAAACACGTTTGGTTCACATAGAAAAGTTTAAATCTTCAAAAATAAGTATCTACCATTTTCAAATCATTCAAAAGTGCAAAATTATAATATTAAATTTATTCGTCTTATATGAAAACTTTAAACTAACAATCATGCATCAAAATAAATTTAAACGCAAATATCATAAACTATCATAATCACATGAAATGAACATTCAATCTATTTGCATATATTTGAAACACATGTAAATAATTTGTGTACCTTTCATAATGGTCGTGAATAAATAATTATGTAAGTGTTTATCTTCTTTAAAATTACAGTCATAAATAAGATAATAAAAAATTGAACCTAAAGATTGTTAGATCTTTTGTTGGGGGTATGCTACAAATCTTAAACAAGAAGAAGATAAAATTGAACACGATGAAAGTTGCACAAATAAATTCCAAAACATGTGTATCACACTAAGCTTTAGGTTCGATTCACTCCCACCAATCTATATATATTGGATGCAAACAGATTAACTAGCGAATCCCCTTCATGATACATAATAAAGTTCCTTCATTTACTTTCGTGCACTAGAGAAAATAATAAATGACTTAGAAATATTTTTGACATAAATATTACTCATGTAAACATGAAAATTTTGTTCTTATTTCTACATCTAAAGTGTCTTTATTTATAGAGAATCTCATACCAATTGGTGAAAGAAAACAACTCTTGAAAAAGTTTGTAACCCTTGGTAACTTAACAAATGCATTTGTTTGATGATTAACAGATGCATTAAATCCAAGCATTGCAACTACTTGACCAAGTCATACATTAAGTTATTTAATTTTACTACATTAATATAACCATTAAACAATTCTAAATATATTTTAGAAATTCCCCTCACAATATTAAGCTACATCTTTTAAAAGAACGGGGAGGAACACCATCACTTTTTACCTAATTTTCTAAGGTGAGTGTATTTTGATACCCTTCCAAATTTTCTATCATATTATTTTGAAGTTAAATTTTGTATTGATAAAATTGATGAGTTCCTTATGAAATTAACATGAACCGTAAATTTTATTTTAGGACGGTCACTTCTCATATTAGTCTTTATCATATAACTTTTATTTTCCAATTTTCTTATTCTATACGTACAAACTCACAACCTTTTATGTATAAAACCCCTACTAACTTCAATTATTATTTTAATCAATATAATAATAAACTTATTACTATTTCAATTTTTGATAACTTTAAATTTGTAAAGATTAAATTTAAACGTCTAATAAGTAACAATTAGTTTCTAATAATAGATCAACGATTCCTAACAATTACCACGTGAATAAAAGCTAATAAAAACGAAATAAAACAACAAATATCGTTTCATGACAATGTTTAGTATATCCCCTCCCCTATTTTAAGTTAAGATAGTATACTCTGTTTATATATCCTTATATACACTACGACTTAAATTTTATTTTATTTTATATTATGGAGTCTAATTTTGTTTAACATCCAAATGATTAGTTTATTTTAATTACAATCTAAAATTGTGCACAACAATTAATAAGTTGTAATAAAATATTATTAGTTGCATTTCACGTGATATATATAGTTTACCTATTTAAAAATCAAAATTATGTATTTGTATATGTTATATATTTTTTATCCTCTTTGGTTTTAAACAAAAATTTGATTATATTAATATGTATGTTTTAATAATATTAAATATATTTTTGGGTTATATTATAAATAGTAGATAATTTATTTATGTATTTTAGTAAGTAGTTTATTTGTATTTGGTTATTGTGTTGCTTTATTTTTTTTCGCGTACTGTTAGAGATGACGGTCGACGAAGATGTGACACATTAGCATATCAGATTCGTTTGGCGAAATCTCAATCGAGATAAGGGGTGAGAGGAGGTTCAGTTTTTATGAGTATAATATGATGTGTGGGATGAACATGAATGTCGTAATTCCCAAAGATTTATTCGAGGCTTACCACAGATGGTCGAGCCCTATTGAGTAATAATAATTAATTAAGAACATATGAATAGTAATAGTGGGGACTAAAATATGATTAGAAACTTGTAGAATTGTTGTGAATTAATTTATGTCAAGATTGTATGATGTATGATTCTTATGAAATCCTACGGTAACTGTTATTGTATGGATGATTTATATTTGAGTGTTGTTGTTTGCTTGAATGAAATTATGACTTTACTTGAATGCGCTATTTGTTTGATTTCATACTTTACAATTAATACAACTAGATTGTTTATTGTGATTGGTGTGGACGGAATGTTGAGAATTGATCGGAAGGACTTAGACGTAAATGAGGGTTGTCGAGTTGTAATCATCGAATAAAGACTGCCAGGTTCTTAGCACTTGTAAGTAAAGTGGGGGATAGTCACACTTCCAGAATGAAGAAATGGTGTGGTGATCACACATGTAGTTGGTTTTTGAATAATAGTTCGACAAATTCTAAGTGGATTGCTAAGGCTGTTGCAGATAAGTTGAGTAGTTATGACAATATAAAGATTGGTGAGATCGTTTTTGACATTAGAAAGGACATATTGATCGTCCATGTCCAACACTTCAACAATGATTTAGTAGTTTTTATTTTTGCTTTAATGTCTATAAGAAGGAGTTTTTGAGAGGTTGTACGCCGTTTATTAGGTGGATGGATGTCACCTAAAGACAAAGTATGGAGGAACACTTCTAATTGTTGTTGGTAGGGACCCTGAAAGATCAATATTTTCCCTTAGCTTTTGAGGTGGTTGAAACTGAGACTAAGGAGTCTTGGAGATGGTTTCTCACTTTATTACTATAGGACATTGGTCACGAGAATAGATGGGTGTTCATATTTAACAAACAAAAGGTACTTAGTCATATTTTTACATTGTTAGTTAATTTGTTATATTTTAATGTTTGATTGAATACTACAATATTTTCATTATTAATTTGGTTTTGCAGGGCTTGATCCAAGTGTTTGAAGAAATGTTTGAACAAGTTGAGCATAGGTTATGCTTGACGCATTTATATACCAACTTCAAGAAGAAATTTGGTGGAGGAGAAACTGAAAGAATTAAAAGGTGTAAATGTGAAGGCTTGGGAGTGGCTTACTGCAGTACCCATCAAATTGTGGTGTAAGCATGCTTTTACGTTTTATCCAAAGTGTGATGTTTTAATGAATAACTTGTCTGAAGCATTTTACGTTTTAGTTGCTAAAGATAAGCCTATTTTAGAATGTGTGAATGGATTAGAAATCATTTGATGAGTAGGATCTCAAACCTAAGATGTAAGCTTGATATGAGGCAACATAGAATCATGCCTAAACCTAGGAGGAGGTTAGATCAAGAAGTGCACCATAGTGGTAATTGGGATCCATTTTGCTACTGCTTCTGATGCTACTACGTACTAAACTGTGTTTGTTGATGATTTTGCAGAAAGTGAAGAAAATGAAACTAAAAGTTGCAAGGAAAGTAAATGTTAAGAATGTGAGGAAAAGTAACATATTGAAGACTATTTTTAAAGGTGTCAACAATGGTTCTGGAAGTGATTCACGAAGTCCATTAATAATATATGATGATGATCAACAATCAAGTCCATTAATAGTTAGTGATCAAGGAAGTTCACAACCTATTTTGCATGATCCTAAACTTGGAAGTTGACTAGGTGAATTAAGAAATTGGGATAACATTTGTAGGATGATGACTTAGTGACCATTTTGAATTTAATTATGAATGACAATTGTGTCTATTTTGGTTAAGACAAGATGATTCTATGTGTCTTGGTTAAGACAAGATGCTTCTATGTATTTTGGCTATGAATGTTATAAATGGTAGTAGTTTATTTTAGTTAAATTAATTCATTTTGTTAATCCTTTTTACCGGTTAAATCTATTTTGGTTAAATTATGAATGTTATAATTTTCAACAAGAGGAAGCTTCATCACCAGAGGATGATGCAGCCAGAGAATGTTTCATCACTAGAGGATGATGCAGTAGACATCAGCAAAGGATGATGCAACTAGAGGATGCACCATCCTCTAATGATGATTGTCTTATCATCCTCTGGTTGCATCATCCTCTAGTTGGACGACGATGAGAAGATGGAGAGATGCGCGACGATGACAATGAGAGAATAGGGAAAACACAGAAAATGATAATGCTCCAACATCAGTCACAAAAGAAGATCACAGAGACAAGCATACATGATTTGGCAAAAGAAGACAACAAAGAAACTCTGGTCGCCGTCGACGACAAGCATACATACTTGGTCATCATCGATGAGATACAACTTGGTCGCTGCCGACGAGAAACGATGAAGAAAAAGAAATTCACAATTTAGGGTTTTTTAAGGAAGAAGAATGAAACATTTGGGGGTTATAATTTTAGGTTAAAAACCGTCAATCGCGAACACCTTCTCCTTTTTTCAAATAGATGTTAATAATGTGAGGAGAATGTGGTCCTATAAGTGATTCACGAAGTCCATTACTAATAGTTGATGCTGATTATCATTGAGCAAGTCCATTAATAGTTGTTAATTCATGAAGACCGTTTTGAAGTTGTTAATTTTAGGTTTTTTTAGGGAAGAAGATTGAAACACTTTGAAGGATGATATGAGAAACGATGCATGCGTTCTTAGGGAAGAAGACGATGTTAGAGTCTTTGTAATAGAAATTGGATTGAAGGACTATTTTAAAATGAAACTATATTTGCAGAGATGTTAACCATACAAAAAAAACTTACGAGGATCAAAATAAAAATAAGTTATAATTGAAATGATTAAAGACATATTTGAACCTAATTGAAATAACTGCCTTATAACTGTCAAAAAGGGATTTTACAGGTCGTGTAAATCAACTTACAAGGTTGAGATTTTATTCACGAGATTCCTTAAAGTCCATGATCTCATCTGAAGCTGTTTAGGTCGATTCGCATGAGTGTGAGTCGACATACATAACCTCCTAAAATTGTGTGAGTCGATTCTCAACTTTGGTGAGTCGAGCCACAAGGTCTTGAACATCAGGAATGCGTTTATGATTGCTAGAACCAATTTTGTTTGATGAACAATAACTCTTAATAATATTTTGATGATAACAAAATGTATAAGAGAATAATTTATTCACTAATGTTTGCTCCAAGTGTGTAGATCATATTCTAATCTTGTGGTGATATCCTTTGATCCATTTTGCACTAAAATCATTGGTTAGATCTTCTAAACACGAGAGTGGACAACTTGTGTTTGCAATCGTTTGGTGAAGTTCTAATCCTCTGATGAGCAAGACTTAGCTCTGAAGTGTATCATCTTTTTATTTGTTCCATCTTGAAGAAACATGAAGAATTCTACAAGGCACTCTCTCTCAAGCAATACATTTGAATTCAGCTTTCTGCTTTGAGTTCGTACAACATTGTGCAAGCTAGACTACAACTATTGAGCAACATTCAAAATTATGCACAGAAACTTGAGTTAGTTTTTCTCAAGAGCATTAGTGTACTAAATTAGAAGCTTGAGAAGATTTTTAGTGAAAAATCCTTAAGGTTGAATGGATAGAACATAGCTTGAAAAGATTTATAGTGGAAAATCCTTCAAGAGCTTGTCTATTGTATTAGCATGTATACCTCAATCATTCTTCCATTGGGGATGAAATCCAAAAAATGCTTAATTCTTTTTGGCAGGGTTCAAAAATTGCAAAGCTTACGTGGTATTACATGGTTATCATGCAACAAACTATCCATGGCTAAAAAGTTTGGAGGCAAGGGCTTCCAGAATCAATATGCCTTTAATTTAGCTATGCTTGGAAAGATAATGTTGGAACTTCATTTTCAAACTTTTTACTTGTGTCTCTCGGCTATTCAAAGCCAAGTATTTTCCTAATTCAAATTTCTTGGAGTCATCTATAGGTCATAATTCTTCTTATTCATGGAGGAGTATTTGGTCACCGAAAAACCTTATCCATTCTGGCCAAAGGTGGTCTATTGGATATGGTGAAAGTATACTTGTTTGGAATGCAAGATGGTCTACGAATGGAGATATATTTCAATGCCCCAATTGTGAAGAAAATAGTATAGCATCGATGTGTGTCAAGGGTCTCTTTATGCCAAATAAAAAATTGCAATGTTGGAGCAATTCATACTCTTGGAACGTAGAGTATGTTAGCGTGTAAATTTAAAAGTCTCACATTAGAAAGTTTATATATATTGAGTAATTTTCAACTCTATAAATATTAAACTCTCACATTGAATAATTAACATATGTGAGTTTGCTTCTGTCATTATATAAAAAGTATATGCACTTCTGAGCCACTTTTCCTATTTCTTTCTGTCCCTTCGGTTTTTTGAATGGTCATAATCCCATTATTCTTTTAGAGCGGATCATTGTGCTTTTAGAGCGGTTTTTGTGTTGTAATCATTTTGATTTATGAGTGGTCATAGTACCATATTACAAGTGGCTATAACCGTTAAATTGAGAGTGACTTTAACTGCCATATTGAGGGTGTAATTCTAGAACGGTTTTTTACAGTATAGTAGAACTTCTGAACTCTTTTATCTTAGGACTTCATGGTTGATGGTCTGTATTATCCAATTTGAGCAGTGACGCGAAACGTTTTAAAGAGAGTGACCTAATCCGCGACTCAATGTCTTAACCCAGTAACATCTTCGGTGGCTGAAATTTATGTTAAAAACAGTTTTTCGAAACTCAAAAACAAAACATACTTTATTTAGTCAGGTAAGAGCAGACAAAATCCTTAAGACCCCTCTTGTCATGACTGTTAGGGAAGACGAAAGAGTTTGGTGCTATTCAAAGGATGGAAAGTATTCGAATAAGAGTGCTTATTACTATTCTTCTAGTTTATGCATGAAAGGCGACTGGAATGCCATAGGAGCTTGAAGGTTCGGTGAAAGTGAAAGTATTCATACAACTATGAATTTAAGTCGTCGCTGCATTGACTGTCCAACATGTGTTTGGTGTCGACACAACCTAGAGGATGCAACCCATCATTTTTCAATTTCCCAAAAGCATTGCAATATGGAGAATATCCCATCTTTGGAGTTTTGTCCTCGCCGCAGTTCAGTCAGCGGGTTCATGCCCACCCATTGTCTTCAAATGTCAAGCATCAATGAATTCTGAGCAACGTGTTAGCTTTGCATTGCAAATTTGGAGCTTGTGGAAATTTTGAAACTCTCACATATGGAAGGAAATGGTATCACAGCACAACAAATTTGTGCTAATGTTGCTAATTTTTTCCAGTATTGGAGTTCAATGTAGGATGGCCCCCACAGCAGTAGACAGCATCACCTGAATGGTGCAAATGTCATTTGGGAACCGCCACCTGAATTGGATGCAATTTTTTTATTAGCAATAGTGGAGACGCCTTCAAATATTCTAACATTTACACAGTACCCCAATGTGTTCTTGTAACAATGGGTGAAGATTCATGTCTTTTATATACTCTACAATGGCTAGTACCCAGTCAAGTAGGAAAAATTCTTATTTAAATGGATTGTAACTCTATGGTTGACCTCCTACAATTCCCTGGTAATTATGTTATGGAGTTAGCAACACTATATAGATAAATGTAAAACTCTCTTTAATTTTTAGTAATTTTAACGTGGACGTGAGATTTCTTAAGAGAGACAAACAAATATGGTGGTTCATAATCTGCAGAGCTCAGTTATGACAGGGAATGGCCACCCTAAAATTTTCTAACCAATGTCTCGCTAATAATATTGAATTGTGGAGTGACTTAGTTTGTTTGACAAAATTGTAAATACTTAGATTCGAAACAGATACTTTTAATACATCTAAAAATTAGAATTATCACTATACCAAAATCAAATATATAAGATTAATTGAAAATATTTTATATGTAATCTATTTTAGGTTGGCCCTCCAATAAAACTTGTCAAAATCCGCCACTACACTGACCTCCATGTATTACATTACTATGATCATTTGTTAAAAATATCACAAATATAGCCTTCACTCAAGCCCTCTATTCCTATTTTTATATTTTTCTGTTGTTGTATTCACCTTAGAGTTAGTAGTTTGTTTTACCTTAGGATAGAATTAGTCAAGTTGTTTACTAATCTTTTAGTTACCACTTCAGATTTCATATAAAAGGAGTACCCTCCTCCTTCAATTGTAATCAATACATTCTTATGATTCAATGATAATGAGGTGCATTCATGAAATTAGTTTCTGATTCTCAAGTTAATAAAAAATAAAGTATCGCGTAGAAATGTGAATCCATGCAGGTAATACAATAACAGTAAAATAAGAGCCTCAAAAGAAAAAGTAATATTATTGAAACTGAAATCTGAATGTATACAATGTCTACAACCATGACTAAAGAACATCTCATCTCTACCTCTAAAAATACTCAAAATCTTCATAAGAAGAATCATGTTGCTGCTGCGTTTGACTACTATTTTTATTATTATTATTATTATTATTATTATTATTATTATTATTATTATTATTATTATTATTAGTAGTAGCAATTTCTGCAATCTTCTTATCAACAGTTTCCTTACTAACATACTGAGAAAAATCAAACAATTCAGGAATAATAGGAGGCGTAGAGCTTCTAATCAAAGCCCAATTAACCCCTTCAAAAAAAGGATGCTGTTTAATCTCAGTAGCACCTCTTTTATAAGCAATTCTTTTATGAGGCTCTTTAACCAACAACCCTTTAATAAGATCCCTAGCAACAGCACTACAAGAAGGATTCTCAGGAAACCTTAAAGGCTGTCCCACAACATTAAAAAGCGTAGCACGGTTACCATTACCTTTAAACGGCGTCGTTCCATGTAAAAGTTCGTATAAAAATATCCCAAACGTCCACCAATCAACAGCACTTCCGTGTCCTTCGCCACGCACAATTTCCGGAGCAAGATACTCGTGGGTTCCAACGAAGGACATTGATTTGACGTTTGTTGGTTCTGCCATCAGTTCCGGAAGTCGTACGAGGCCGAAATCTGATTTTGATTTTCGGTTCTTTTTTGAAGGGAGGATACGTGGGAAGAAGAAACTTGAAGGTTGCATGCAACCGTGGACGACGTGTTCGTCGTCGAGGATTGCGGACGAAGTGGTGGTTACGTGGGCGGAGGAGGATTTGACGAGTGTTGGATTGACGGAACAGCGGAGGGATAAGTCGAAATCTGAGAGCATTATGTGGCCTTCGTCACGGACTAGAACGTTTTCTGGTTTTAAGTCTCTGTATACTATTCCTAACATGTGGAGGTACTCCAGTGCTACTAAAATCTCTGAACAATAAAACCTGAAACAATAATAAATTAATTAATTACCATTTAGTAATATTGGTTTTGGTAAAATTGTTTTAAGGCAATATTTGGATAAACAATTTATTAAACAATTTATTAAAAGATAATCATTTATTATGTATAAGTTATTTTAGAGAGTTTATTTTAAAAATAATTTATGAATATGTGGTAGGTTGTTTTGATAAATTCTTCTTAATTGTTTCACAAGTATTTATATTAGTAGATCATAACTTTATCATCCCTCCTAATTTTTATAGTTGAAATAATGATGAAAACGAGTTATTTGAGAAAAAATAAATAAACACAAATGAATTTTGAGCACACATCTATTTTTCTTTATTTTTATCAAACGAGTACTAATCAAATCAGCGTCTCAATTGCAAAGACAATAAGATCTGACTGATTCTATTTCCAAAAGACCACATTTGTAATTTTTGAAATTTCAATGGTTTGTCATAGAACTTTTCTAATTTTATTTGTTTCAATGTTTATTAGGGCAACTAAACCAAACAACAATAAGAATATAGTTTGTTCCAGTTATATGGTTTATTGCATTCTTTTCAGATGCAGTTACATTTTTTAGTAATCAGGAAAGAAACAAACAAACAAATCACAACTACTTCTGAAATTTTTCATCAGAATTATATAGAAACATAGAATGATGCAGTAAACAAATTTGGTCCCAAAGAGGAAACAAAAGAGTCTCAACTGCTAGTGATGTAATCTTACAGCCTTAATTAAGAGTTAAGATGAAGTAAGAAACAATAATAGTGAACTGAATTTGTTTCACTGAAATTGTCTAACACCTTATTTCATAACAAGAAATGATAAAACTGCCACATTTAATCATTTATTTCCATGTCACATTTTTTTACAGATTTTACTATAAATTGATAAAAGATAGCCATCGTGCTGCAAATATAACCTAGTCTAACGCAAGTGGTGGGGAACAATGAGTATAAGTGTTATAAACTTTAGGGTACAGAGTTCGATTCTACTCATCAAAAACAAATGTCACGTTTATACCACTTTGTTAGAATTATTCCAAATGATATGAAGCACCAACACATACATTGACTCCGATCATGACACAGACACCAACTCTAGACACGAATTCCAAACACGAGATTGACAATTTAAGAAAATAGAACTAGTTGAATATAACTACATGTGTTGGTGTTGTGTGAGACACACATTTGGTTCAAAGTGTCGGTGCTACATTGTTCTTCAAAAAAAAAAAGTGACTAACCTTGCAGCTTCTTCAGTGAAATGCTTGTTGGGTTGCCTCAATCTCAAGGAATGCAAACTACCACAACTACAGAATTCCATAACCAAACAGTAATACTTTTCAGTTTCAAAATAAGAATACAAAGTTGGCAAGAAAGGGTGATCAAGAAGTCCAAGAATCTCCCTTTCAGTCTGTGCTCTAAGAAGCTTATTCCTACTAGCAAGAGAAGCCTTATCCATCACTTTCATAGCATAGAATGTACCTGTCCCTTTAAGCTCAACAAGGTACACACTTCCAATGTCGCCGTACCCAACACGCTTCACGAGCTTAAAATTACTAAGGTTAAGACTTGAATTACACCCTCTTGAAACAATGTTGATTGCATCCCATCTAACATCACCTCCTGTATGTGGCTTATGTGATGCACTACTCGTGCTCTCTAGACTATCACTACGTGAACTTGTACCACTAGTCTTTGTTTGTTGTGTTGGAAATCCCCTTGTTACCCCTGATAATATGTCTGAATTTGAAGGGGTTCTTGAATGTGGACTTGGTCTTGGAGTAGTGGAAAATTCAGAGAAATTCCTCATAAGTGATTCTAACTTTTGAGGCCTTGATGATGATAGTGGTTTATTATTACTACTTGTGTTCTTCTTTGCATTGTTTTTAGAATTTTGGTCTATGTTGTTGTGTTCAGCTACATTATTTGTATTGTTATTTTTGAAACTATCTTGATTATTATTCAACTTTCTAGCATCATCACTTTCTGTATGATGATCATTTGAACAACTTTGATCTGTCTTCTGAGCTTCTTCTGATAAAATGTTGTTACTCATCTGCATTTATTGTGTAAAATAGAAGGTTTTTTAATCATAATCACTTCACATAATCATAAATAACTAATTTTGTCCGTTACAAAACAATATCAGGTTTTTCTTAGGACCAAATTATTCCCTTTTCAAATTCAACTGATATATGAAATTCTTACTTGAGGCAAATCAGCAGGCATTTTGATTGGCTTTGATGCCGTCAATGGATAACACAATAACACCCCTCAGGAGGAATTTCTGCAAGAGAACATGAAAATTACGAAATGTTACATTCAATGCCCATTAGAATGAAAATAATTTGAAGAACTTATGAATCGTCTTAATAATTAGTCAAAAAGTGAGTTTCATGTAGTGTTTAACACTTTGTTTATGAAAATAATATTGAATCATCATAATGTTAAATGTATTTTTTTAGATCTGCCACAATTTAGGTAACAAATACATAATAAAGTACTCACTCATTGCACTAAGTCTCCCATATATCATTATTTATGGCATGAAGCCTTGTTATCAAATGCTTGAGACCAAATTGCACAAAGGTTTTAGGGTGTTTGCAACGGCATTGTAATTGTAATTTTGGCTACATCAGTAGTATTTGTCTATTTTTTTTTTGCAATATATCAAAATCACAAATTAAATATGAAATTTTTTTAATCTATTTCTTTAATGACAAGAAAAACCATTGTGGAATATATATATTGTATGTACATTTTAGGGATAAGAAGGGAATAGAAACCCTCAGAAAAAATGTATCAAGGGGAATGCAGGTCAAACCTGAAAGCAAAAAAATATCAGCATAACTTGATAACTTCTCAAGCTCTCAAACATTTAATCATTCTTTGAATTTTGCAACATTGAGAATTGAACAAAAAAGGAGAGAGAAAATAAGAAAGAGGAGAGAGATGTGATTAAATGTTGATGATATTAGGCAGGAGATGGAATTTGCCTAGTTCTTGATTGGACCAGCACCACACCAAACATTGAGGAAAATGTGGGTTAAAAGGGAGAAGATCATAACAAACCCAATTTTTTTGGAAAACACACATTTATATATCTATGTATTAAAATAGAAAATTAACATATTATAATGTGTTTATAAGCAAACAATACACATACATCAAATGAAAGAAGAGAGAGAAATTAAGGAAATGGTCGTTGCCATGATTACGGATGGATAGGCGTCTTATTCTCTATGAAGTAATGGTTTTGTTTTTGCTAACCATCTTCCACTTGTCTAGTTCTAAAGCAATTTGCATCATCACATTCAAGTATAGTATAGTGTTGCCACAGCTAAAATTGAACTCCATGTATACATGAATTTTAGGAATTATATTATATTAATAACGGCCACTTCTTTGATATTTTTAGGGGCCGTATGGGGGTTCTCATCTTTTATTTTATGAGAAAAATAAAGATTGGATTAATTTTGTACTTAATTCTGAAATAATTTTTGTTTTATTTTTCGACCTCTACTCCTATCTCATTCCATCGTAATCATCACCGTTGACCACCAAAAATATATATCAGATGTGAGAATAAAGTGTGATTTATACGATATCAAATTTAGAAAATTGAAATTTATATATATTAAAATAAAAGAAATCATATACTTAACGGGTTCTAAAGTTAAAAATTTAGAGAATGAACAACTAAAAAGAAATAATGAAATAATATATTTTGGATAAAAATAATGAAAAAAGTGAACACCATTATTTTAATGAAATCGACTTCTCTAGTGATGTAGATTGTAATGAAAGTAAACATATTCTCGCTTTTGTTAACGAATAATCTAATGAGTGTATTTCATTAGACATTTATGATCCAAGATCATGGAATAACCTTAGAAGTAACTTGAGAGATAAATTGCTAAAAAATGATCATAAATGAGATTTGTCAATTGTGAATGGTCGTAAGGACATTCTTAAGAAACACTTATCATCGTCACATTATATTCATTATTTTTCTAATGGAGAAGACCGACATAGAAGATGACTATTATTCAAGAGAATTGGATAGTTTTTTAGTTTTTATTGTAAGTTATTTGGTAGAAGTCATAAAATAAATCACTTAGTAAATGAAAGTTTTAATCAAAAGGCTCATCTTTCAAAAATACTAATTACAAATCCGATTTTAGAAAAACATAACAATTGATTAACTGTCACGACCCGAAAACTAAACGTCGTGATCGGGGCACAAGCTATACTCCTAGCCTGGCAAGCCTATCAACTAACTTAACAATTTACCAAATAAATAGTTCTGAATAATCATTTCAAAAGAAATATGTATATATAATTTTCCATGAAATTTTGACAGAGTATCCTCTGTAATGACAACGTTTCCAAATTTACAAAATCCCTGTTTAAACTTCAAATTCAGCCAAATTCGAACAACATAATCTAAACATTCAGTACATTGCCCAAAAGACATTCTAGACTCAAAATAGCTGCAAAGTACAACACGACTCAATAGACTTTAAAAAAAAAGCTCCTCGATCAAAGAGGCCTACCAAAAAAAATTATGATCGAGACTTAAATTTACCAACAGCTTGCTACTCAGCTGCCTGTGAATCTGAAAAAATAAACAACATGAAAGGTTAAGTCACAAAGACTTAGTGAGGAAACAACCACCACCATCAACTAGAAGGGAAACACAAAAGGCACGAACAACTATTTTACAACCTTGAGATGATTATATTATTCACGAAAAAAAAAAAATCATCTAAATTTTATAATTTAACCGTTCGGATAAAAATATTAAAAATCCAATTTATAGTGAAGTGAAATCAAAATGAATAACATTAAAATCATCATAGAAAATCAAACAAGTAAAAATACTAATTATTGAGAACCAAGAGGCGGCTTCATCTGATTGATATCCCTTTCCTCCTAAGGGTGGCCTTTCCCTTAGGGGTGACTCCATCTAACGGATAGCCCTCTCCTATCAATCCCGCAACACATCATCACGCATCAATTAGGGAGCTTACATCTCGTTTATAGCCCTCTCCTCCTACGGAAGACATTTCACATAGGGGCGGCTCCATCTAAAGGGTAACTCTCTCTAATCAAAACGAGGTAACTAGGTGCACCTAACGCCGTTAAAAATTTAATAATTATAACACCGATTTCCCAAAACACGTATTTAAAATCATCTCCCATTTCATCGTAATTCATGGAAAACATATTCAATCGCATAACAATTTAATATTTAAATACTTTTAGTTCATACGTAAATCAAACTAATAACGTATTATATAACAAAGATCATTAAAATAAATAAATGACAAAATTGAGATAAATTTCAAAGATTGTGTTCCCCAAATTTTTAAATAAATACTTTAACATAGGAACGAATAAAATAATAATTATAAACCCTTATCAAGAAGATCTTGAAGTTGCTCCCTTAACTCCTTAAGTTCTGTTGGGGCCATACGATAAGGAGGTTTGGATATAGGATGTTTGTTTGGAACCAAGTCTATAGAGAACTCAATCTCCCTACCAGGTGGTAACCCAGGAAGTTCTTTAGGAAAAACATCTGGAAATTCACATGCTATTGGAATTTTTTCCAATTTCTCCTCAGCCATTTGTGTATCCCTTACCAAGGCTAAGTACGCTTGACAACCTCTTCTCATTAACTTGCAAGCTCTCAAGGCTGAGATTTGGTTATGTGGTACCCAACAATGTGCTCCTTGAAACGAGAAGACTGATTGCCCCGGTATCTCAAATTTCACCACTTTGTTATGACAATCCAAAGTGGCATGATGAAAAGCCAACCAATCCATACCCAAAATCACATCAAAATCTACCAAGTCAATAACTACTAAATCTACTGGCAACACCTTGCCCTAAATAGTTATATCACAAGAACGATACACCGACTTAGCAATCAAATTTCCTCCAACGGGTGTAGCTACCACTAAAGCCTCTTCTAAAGAAGATGAACATTTACCAAGTCGAGTAGCAAACCACGAGGATACAAAAGAATGAGTAGCTCCAAGGTCAAACAAAACATGAGCATTTCTCGAACAAATAGAAAGTATACCTGTAACAACTGCATTAGATGTCTAAGCATCCTGACGAGTCAAAGCAAACACTCGAGCCTGACATCTTCCTGCTGGTAAACCTACCACAAACAGAACACCGCATAGTTGAAACACCAGAATGTCTCTAAGGGAAAGTGGATTGTGATGCCGCCCCAGAATCTGGTCTATGGCTCTGCACTGTCCCAGAAGATTGCCCGATATGACCACCTCTTTGAGACATGAGTCTTTGTTGCCCCTAATAATCAAACATAGATCCACTACCGCGATTCGGATAGTTACTTTCGGATTCTTCAACCCTTTGTTTTCTAGGTGAATCTTGTCTATTGCCTCCTTTTTCCTTATGTCGTTGCTCAATCTAAAGGGCCAAACTCAAAACCTCGGCAAAATTAGAACAATTCGACCCAACCACAGATCTAAATAAGTAATCCCTCAATCATCTGATGAACCTATTGACACGCATTTCTTCAGTGATAGGGTAAGGAGCGTATCTAGAGAGCTGTGTAAAACGAGCACTATACTTTGAGACTGGCATACCCTCTGTTTGCTCCAATCGCTCAAACTCATGAGCTAATCCATCTCTAACACTCTCCGAAAGAAAACGAGCCATAAACAACTGAGAGAACTCTCTCCATGCTAACGGAGGTGACCCCACTTGTCTACCACGTGACACTATATCAAACCAATCTCGGGCCACACCTATTAGCTGAAAGGATGTCAATTCCACTGCTCTTACCTCAGAACAACCCATTGCTCTCCAAAGCCGCTATAGACTATCAATGAATTGTTGTGGGTCATCAGTCGCACTAGCCCCAGAAAAGGTAGGGGGTTTAAGCTTCATGAAGTCTGGTAAAGTAACCTCAATACCCCTCGTTGCTTCAGTTGTCTGATGCTCAACTTGTCCAACATCTTGTTGACCATTGGGATTTTCATGTCTTTGATCACCCTCTTGTTGTTGTCCGACGACAGCCCTAACAAGTTGTTGCACAACCTGTTATAATCTCTACAGACCAGCAGCAAACTCTTCCATGGCTGGATTTCCACGCCTCCTCCTAGGTACCTCAACATTGGCATCCAAGCCACGTCCGCCAACATTAGCTCTACACCTATTTCGAGCACGACCTCGTTGACGAGCACCTTGGGCTTGGGCAATTGACTCATCAACAATTTCCCCTATAGTAGGATTCCTAGTCTTGAGTGGCATTCTCACCTAATCAAAGAACATTGATAAAAAATTGAACAAGACGACAAGAAAATGTGGAAAGATATTGATGAGGAATTTAAACACAGATTTAGACAACACATGAGACTCTGATAGAGTGCTAATAGCCCTTGTAAGTAAGTTGTGCTCGGTTACGAAATTTGCTAACAAGAATCTACTATCACCCTATGTTTGCAGCTATTAGGACCTACGACCGAGCTCTGATATCAACTTTGTCACGACCCGAAAACTAAACGCCGTGACCGGCGCACAAGCTATACTCCTAGCCTGGAAAGCCTATCAACTAACTTAACAATTTACCAAATAAATAGTTCTGAATAATCATTTCAAAAAAATATGTATTTATAATTTTCCATGAAATTTCGATAGAGTATCCTCTGTAATGACAACGTTTCCTAATTTACAAAATACCTGTTTAAACTTCGAATTCAGCCAAATTCGAACATCATAATCTAAACATTCAGTACATTACCCAAAAGACTTTCTAAACTCAAAATAGCTGCAAAGTTGAACACGACTCAACAGACTTTACAAAAAAAGGTCCACGATCAAAGAGGCCTACCAAAAAAAATTATGATCGAGACTTGAATTTACCAACAACTTGCTACTCAGCTGCATGTGAACCTGAAAAAATAAACAACATGAAACGGTAAGTCACAAAGACTTAGTGAGGAAACAACAATCACCATCAACTAGAAGGGAAACACAAAAGGCACAAATAACTATTTTACAACCTTGAGACGATTATGTTATTCACGAAAAAAAAATCATCTAAATTTTATAATTTAACCGTTCGGATAAAATTATTAAAAATTCAATTAATAGTGAAGTGAAATCAAAATGAATAACATTAAAATCATCATAGAAAGTCAAACAAATAAAAATACTAATTATTGAGAACCAAGAGGCGGCTTCATCTCATTGATATCCCTTTGCTCCTAAGGGTGGCCTTTCCTTTAGGGGTGACTCCATCTAACGGATAGCCCTCTCCTCTCAATCCCGCAACGCATCATCACACATCAATTAGGGAGCTTACATCTCGTTGATAGCCCTCTCTTCCTACGGATGACATTTCACATAGGGGCGGCTCCATCTAACGGGTAACTCTCCCTAATCAAAACGAGGTAACTAGGTGCACCTAACGCTGTTAAAAATTTAATAATTATAACAACGATTTCCCAAAACACGTATTTAAAATCATCTCCCATTTCATCGTAATTCATGGAAAACAGATTCAATCGCATAACAATTTAATATTAATATACTTTTAGTTCATACGTAAATCAAACTAATAACGTGTTATATAACAAAGATCATTAAAATAAATAAATGACGAAATTGAGATAAATTTCAAAGATTGTGTTCCCCAAATTTTTAAATAAATACTTTAACATAGGAACGAGTAAAATAATAATTGTAGTATTATAAAAATAAATGACGATGACCATTGTCAACTCACAACTATGAAGAAACTATGGAGAATGGGCTACGTTTGTTCTCCAACAACTCCCAGAGTAGCCGGCAGGACCTCAGCTGACAGATCTGAGTATCAAAAATATTCTCAAGACTTTAGAAAATTATTCTAAAGTTTAGCTAACTCTAGGAAACCATAAAAATTTCATTAAATCTACTATAAGCACAAAATAGGATTTTTAAACAAAACTACATTTCCTAAAGATTTATTATTAGCATAAGAGTTGTGTATTTACCTCAAAGAGTCTCAATAAACAACTCTCTAGAGATGGGTACCCCCTCCTTCCTTAGAGCACAAACCCCAAACCCAAAAATCATACCCAAGAACTTGTATTCCCTTTCTAAGGGTTTAAGATTTAAGGAGACTAACTTGTGATTTTAAGTGAGAAGAGGAAGAAGAAGAAGAAGAAGAAGAAGAAGAAAAGGAAAGAAAAAAAATGAAAAATGGGGGTGAGGGTTGTTGGCCGAGAGGGAGAGAAGAAATAGGGAGGAGTGAAATGGTGAGAGAGAGAGTGATGGTGAGGTGGAAAGAAAGTGGGGAAAATTGGTTTTAATTTATTTAATAATATAAATGTTATTATTAAATTATTATTTATTTAAAAAAAAACGAAACGGGGCGTTTCATTAACATCTTCAAGAGCTTATAAGAAAAGAGAAAGAACATTGAAAGAGTTTTTTATTTATAATAATTTATGTCATTAGATATCTTGTTGTTTAACTTTTAGTGGAGCAAACGAGATATGTAGAAAATAAGAATAATTTTTTCTCTTGTTGAGATGATTCTTTAAAATGCAAAAGCACCTTGAATGAATCATGCATAATAAAATTCATAGATTTATAAGTTGGTGTTGTTGCTAGTATTAGATGTTACTATTACATGTTTGGGTTGAAAAATACTTGTATAATTAATTTTTCTATAACTTATAGTTTTGGATTGGTATGGACTTTACAATGTTGATGTCAATTTTAATTTTTTTTTCCTCCAAAAGTATGCTCAACTTAGTCACCTATTTTTGTTAAAAAAAAATAAAAACTTATAATTTGATTATCTTTATATCTTATATATAAAATTTAATGTCAATCTTAAGCAATATTTTTTCTCGAAAAGTGTAGTCAACCTAGTCAACTATATTATCATAAACAAATTAAAAAACTATAATTTGATTATCTTTGTATCATATATATTAAAATTGATATATAAAAGTTGATGTCATTCTTAAACAACATTTTTCCTCCAAAAGTATGGTCAACTTAGTCATTGGATTTTAAAAACTTCTCGTGAAGAGATTTAATCATTTAGTTATTGTTTTAACAAAAAATCATATCTTGATCATAAAAATAGTAACACGATGTAAAAACATATATAAAATATATAAAATGTACTTATGAAAATCATATTTTGAACCAGATTTAGTCACTCAAAATTAAATTAAAAAAATTATAATTATTGTTTTTATATGATTTTGATAAGTTCACCTCCTATATATTAGGTAAGGGTTTAGTTTTTCGTCTACAATGCATTATTTTTCCAGTAGGTCTTGGCAGTTGGAATCATGATTTTAAATTGAGGTTGTAGTTTTAGTTAAGCTGTAAACCTTTAGATTGAGAAAAAAATACAATGTGGTCGATGTAGTCAAAATTGCAGTTGTGATGTCATTGCAGAGACTTTAAAATCTACAATATTGTAGAAGCCATTGCGATCGCGGACTGCAATTTAAAACCATTGTCAAGACTGTTAGGACTAGCTTAATGTGGTGGACAAGCTTGTGAGCGATGCAGAAGCTTTGGATGAGTGAAGTCGTTTCAAGAGGAATCTTATTGGAGGCAATGTGCTAAGGCACTGGCTTTGAGGTGATGACCTAAAAACAAAGTATTTTCACACTAGGGCTTCTACTCGTAAGAAATTCAATGTCATTAGAAGTTGGAGGATGAAGAAGGGCGTGTGGTGATAACCCAAGGGCAATGTGCTAAGGCACTGGCTTTGAGGTGATGACCTAACAATTATTTTTTCTTTTTCTTTTTTCATGTGGTAGTAATAACATTTTATAGGTGATAAACTATGTCCCTTACAAAATTTTGGAGGTTCACAATACAGCTCTACTAGCTTCATTTAGAGATGAAGAGTTCAAAGAGTCCTTAGACCAAATGGGCTCTGACAAATCTCTATACCCTAATGGTCTTAATATTTCTATTTACAAGAAAAGTTGATTTACTTATGGTGTGGATATTCTAGCAGCTTGCACGAAGTGGGTGCAATTGAGTGTTTTTGATAGGAATAAACCTTTACTGGTTTATTACAGGAAAAACAATAGAAAATAATGATGTTTCTGTTTTATGGTTAGGTTGTTAGTAGTTACTGTTTTGTTGTTAGGTGGTTAGTTGTTAGGTAGTACTCTTGGATCCTATCCCTTGTATAATCAGCATATAAATAAAGGCCCCCACCCCTTTAAAAGGATCTTTGGCAAAAATAGAAATTGAGTGGTTTATACCATTGTAGGAGCGTAACCGCTCTTGTGTATCATTTTCTTTCAATCAATAAAAATCAGGGACGAATAATTCCCTTTCGCTATTACGTTCTTTCAAGGATCCTAACAATTGGTCCGACCTGCCGGATACTCAACAACCACGGGAAGCACCATGGAATCACATATGACAACAATGGAAAAATGGACCAGGGAGCATGAAACAGCCTTTCTTGGAAAGCGAACAAATATGGAACAATTGAAGGAGGGCGTGGCAGAATTGAAAAGTGCAATGCAAGAATTGATCATAGTAACAAAAAGAAAGACCCAAGAATCGTCCGAGATGTCAGAATCGGAGAAGAGTGTGAAGAATTCTGAGCAAGATTCGATGAGGGGGAATCAGAAGAGGAAGAAAAGCCAGCCTCACGTGTGTGGTTAAAGAAGGTTTAATTACCCACTTTTGAAGGAATCGATCCTTTTCGTTGGTTGAAAAGAGTTGGAAAGTTCTTTACGATTCAGAAAATAAAAACCGAAGAAAGATTAAATCTTGTGCATATTAGCATGGAGGGCGACGCCTTGCATTGGTTCCAGTTCTGGTTAGACAAGAACAAGAATGCGACTTGGGAGGGATTCTCCGAGGCACTTTTGCGTCGTTTTGGTGGGGAAATGCGCGGATCTGTTTTTGAACATCTTGTAGGTTTAAAACAACGTGGAAGTGTGGATGAATTCATTCGTGAGTTCGAGTTACTCACGACGCAAGCGAAATCGGTTCCCGAAGAACAACTATTGGGATATTTCATGATTAGGCTACGCAAATGGCTTCGCGGCGTTGTTCGACCCCATGACCCAAGAACGCTGGTTCGGGCAATGGAGGTGGCAAGAGACGTGGAAGAATCGCACAGGGAATTGTGCCCTATGGAGTACGATGTGAATCGCAGCAAGAAAATTGGGTCGCGCTACCAAGGTACCGGGTCGAGTGTGGTTCGGGCCAACTCGGCTTCTGGAAAAACGTTGCAGTCACGGAATCTGGATGAAATGGTTATGGGGCATCACGCAGTGGCTCAAATTAGGCTGGAGGTACCAGGGAGATTCGGAATAGAGGCGTTAAACACCTTCCTTATCCAGAATATTTGAAAAAACTTGAGGAACGAAAGTGTTTTCACTGCAATCAATCGTTTGGGCCTGGTCATCGTTGCACAGAGCGTAGTTTGCGTGTAATTCTGCTAATAGAAGATGAGGAAATCAATGAAGAGGAGGAGTTGGTACATGTTGAGATGGAGAAGGACTCTGAAGAAGAGGAGGAATTAAAGGAGGGACCATAATGCAAAGTTATGGACCTGTCTAGATGCTCTGCAGGGGGTATGATGCAACCTCACACTATGAATTTGCAAGGGGTTGTTCAAGGTACGACGGTGCTGATATTGATAGACAGCGGGGCAAGTCACAACTTCATATCAACTAAATTGGTGAAAGGTTTGGGATTGTCCGTCGAACCGACGATCGCATACACCGTCAGATTTGGGGATGGACAAGGAAAGGATACCCGGGGATGTTGCAAAGGATTTCAAATGTGAAGCTACACGGCTATTGAAGATTTTTTTTTTGTTCGAATTAGGAGGAGTGGATTTAATATTGGGTGTAGCGTGGTTGGCAACCTTGGGTGAGGTCAAGGTCAATTGGAGAACCCTCACTATGAAATTTATGGCATAGGGAGCTGCGGTAGAAATTAAAGGTGATCCTACGTTATCCAAGGCGCTGGTTTCACCTCAAGCCCTCATGAAAATGACCGAAATTGAAGCAGTTTCATTATTGTGGGGTTTGGAAACAAAAGAGACATGTCAGGAGGTTAAAATACAACTTCCAGAATCATAGAGGAAGGAGTTACAACAGATTCTGGATGATTTTCAGGGTGTCTGTGCAGAACCTACAGGACTGCCCCCTAACCGTGACGTATCCATTGTCGAACATAAACATTTGGTATATGGAATGTCAGGTTGCAAAAAATCTAAGTTTTTTGGATGCTTACATAGGGTCCAAATCGTTATGAAACCAACGGATACACCAAAGATTTCCTTCATGACTGATGAAACTAATTATCACTACCAAGTCATGCCTTTCAGATTGAAGAACGCAATAGCTACCTATCAGAGGTTGATGGATAAAGTATTCATTAAGCAAATCAACGATAACATCGAAAACTACATGGCAACATGGTCATAAGAATATGAGGTACAGAATCTCATTCTAAAAGTTTGGGGACAATATTTGAGTAGGTTAAACTGAATGATATGCCGTTGAACCTTGAGAAGTGTACCTTCACTTTCCAAGAAGGAAAATTCCTTGGATTTATGATTACCCAGAGGAGAATAGAATAAAATCATGACAAATGTAAAGAGATACTGGAGATTCTTGGTATGAGGTCAATCAAAGAAGTACAACGCCTAGCAGGCCGGATAACATCCCTATCTCTGTTTTTATACAAGTTGGCGGATCGTTCATTACCACTCTATCATGTTTTTAAAAAACTAGAACAATTTCAATACACCCTAGAGTGTGAATAAGCCTTTAACGACCTAAAAAGGATCTTATCGTCTCCTCTAGTTCTGACACATCCCAAACCTGGAGCAAGACGAACCGTTTATTTAGTAGAGATAGAGGATGTTATTAACTTAGAATCACTGGAAGAGAGAGATGTTTTTTGGCACATACTACTTTTTTTAAACGTCCAAAGTTAGTAATTTGTTTGTTATTATGTTAGCATTTTTTCCTTTACTGAATTTGAACTCAGGTCCTCCACTTTTTCGGCACCCAGACTACTTTATTAGTAAATTATTACATGGAGTAGAAGTGAGGTATAAGAAATTAGAAGAAAAAAAGCTAGTTGTCAATCACATACGCTAGTTGTCAAAATGGATTTTCCAATAAAAATATCCTTTAAAATCTAGAAGGCTCTAGGAGTAGGTCTGGACAAAAAAACTGCGGCCCGAAACAAACTGGACCGCCTGCAGCCCAATATCTGCAACTGGTGGGCAAGAACGAGTCCGTGGGTCAACATAAACGGATCTGTGTGGTTTATAACGGGCGGGTTCGGTTCAAGATTTTTGGACCACGGATACCCGGACCCGCCCATTTCAGATTAATAATATTATATATATTTTAAAATACAAGGCTTTCTCTAATCTAGAAAAAAAAGCCCAAATTCAGATAGGCCCAAAATCTGAAAGCCTAGTCCTCACTCAGTAAAAATCTAAAACCCTAACTTTCATTCATCTCATCACCCTCAGTCCTCACTCACAACTCATACGCTCACTCAACATTCACATCCACATCCACCGTTTCCACCATTTCCACCGTTTCTGCCTCGAAGCCACCACCACCAACTCCACCGTTTTTGTTTTGAAGCCACGACCACTGGTTCTTCCGCAAAGCCTCAAGACACCTCCACCAACTCCAGCGATTCTGTTTCGAAGCCACCACCACCGGTTCCGTCGACATTAATACCCTCCTTCTTTTTGTCTATTTCTTCTCTTCAACTGTAAATGGAGAAAAGATGCTTCACAAACGCACATAGGTACATGCAACATGATCTGAGTTTCTTGTGTTTGTTTTTAACGATCTTAGTTAGGGGTTTTAACACGTTTTTTTACTTATTCAAAGTACACTAAGTTTTTTGTTAGATTTTTCATTTCTCTTACAATCTAGGTTTGAATAAATAACTTCGTTTTTTTCATCTATGTTAAGGTACTGAATCTACTGAGCGTGCCATTATTTCTGTGTTGGAAGGTCGTCATCACTTTGGGCAAGAACAAAAAGGTTAGGGTTGATTGCATAATGGGTGTAGGGTTTTTGAAATTGTTTTCAATTTTTTTGTATGTCTTTGGGATTTGAGATAGATATCTGTATTCATTTTTTAACTATGTTCCCTAATTTCCTTCATATGGATTGAGGTGTAAGTTGCAACAAACCAACCCCACTTGGTTGTGTTTTCACTTTACTTTTTCTGGATTTCTAAACGTGTTTATTCTGATGAGTCAGATCTATTCAGTGCTAAAAGACAAATAATTGGTAGGGATTTTGTAGCTATTGTTTGATTTTAAAATTTGGGTTTGTAATTTTGTAGTTGAAAAATTTTCGAAAAGTTGCTGATTTTTTAAACTTTTCGAAAAGTTGCTGATTTTTTAAACTTTTCTATCTTATCCTTTTACACGATGTGCTCTGTTCTTGGATTTTGCTTGGAAGAATTCTTTTTTAATTTCAAAAAATTTATTTTTTTTATTTTAAAATAGAAAAAGAAAACTTGAATTGGTATGTGTCATGTTTTGTGGATTCATGTTTGAAGCTTAAGCTAGAATATGGTCCTTATTTTTACTGATTCTAGTACAAATTTAAACATTGTGCTAAACTTTCTATATGGTACTTTCTTATGTTCTTTGTTTTACTTTATAATTGGGATGAAGAATCGAATTGAAATCTTTTCAATAGCATTTAGTAGCTAAAGTTTCCTTGCCTATAAGCAAATTAGGAATAATTACAAAGGTTTCTTAATTTATTAAAAGGTTTCTTAATTTATTAAAAGGGTTCTTATGAATAATTACAATACAGTGGACTGATTATTTTGTTTCTATTTTTTTTTTAATTTATTTTCGTACTTTTTTTCTTTTGTTTACTGTTTTAAATTTGGTTATCTTTGGTAGCATTGAAAGAGAATTATAATGTTGGTGCTTCACTTTCAATACTATTTAACTCATTTCCATTATTGGTTTTTTTCTTCATTAAGTGTAGTTATTATGGTTAGTTACTTGCTAAGAATAGTAGCAGTTTTTTAGATTGATTTGTTATCAGTTAAAAAAAAATAATATTTACATTTAATAATTTATATATTTATTATTAGTTATTTAAACATGATATAAATCACATTTTTTTAATAAAAATATATCTTTAAAAATAATTTTTATGAAGAACTTCTAAAATGATTTTGACTTTAAATTAAGAGGTGTCATCTATACAAGCAATCTCGAAAATTGGTTGGTTAACATTAAAAAATAAATTTACATATCTTTGAAAACATAGAGAGTTTTACACATAGAGTTTAGAACTATCTTGTAATCTTGAGTGTCTCAACGTTCTCACAAAAACTTGTATATTTACATTTGTCTTTCTCAAAACCATTTGTGAGTTATACTTTTGAATAAAATTCAAAATTCTTTTACATATCTTTGTGCATTCAAAACTAAGTATGCTCTGCACTTGCAACTTCGGTTGATCTTGTGCATCAGAAATCATCCTGCTGCATATATACAGTATATCGGCTGGAAACTGTAACTGAGCGTCCTTTGGATCATTGAACACTTGTGTTCATTGAAAGCTCGACTTCAGATAGAACAACGCCACGTACTGTTACTCTGATTTGTTGCCTTCACTGGTTTTTATTGTTATGGTTTTTGCTGTTTGGTTTTTATTCTGGTTGGTTATTAATTCTGGTTTTTATTTTGAGGAGTAATGGAGCAAGGAGAGGGTAACAGTCAAGGAGAACAGCAAGGAGTGATGGAGCAAGGAGAGGGTAACAGTCAAGGAGGACAGCAAGGAGTATTGGAGCATCATCACTGTAAGTTTGTAACTAATTTTTTTCTTAATATGTATACTTGCAACTGTTTTTGTTTAATATGTATCCTTTATGCCTAAATTTTATGTATTCTCATGCTTAATTAGTTTTTATTAGTTTTTATGTAATATTTCTTAGTACGTATCCTTCTATTACTACTTATTAATTAAACATTTTAATTATCTAAAAAACTTTAAATAGTTTAATTATATATATAAAAAAAACTATTTAAAAACTACACTTTAAATATTAAAAAAAATTAATAATTAAACTCTTAAAATATTTCAGTAGTGGAGAATTCTTAACCAACACTGTAACACCCCAATATTTTCATATATATTATATATGTGTCTTTTTAGTAATTGTCATGATTTATTTAATTAATAATTATTCTATGAATAAATAAATTAAATTAAATTTTATCATCCTCAATTTTACCTGAATAATTACAATCTTTATTTATATTTAATTGTTTTGGTGTGATAATTACATGGGGATGATTTATGATGTGATTATTTCCTAAATGGACTATTGTGCCTTTTATTTATTGGATTAGTTTCGATAATCATGAAATTGATGTGTTAGATACGTCTATTTTATTTTGTTATGTGTGACATGTGATATTCTTGTTTTGCTTGATTTTTTTAGTTGATAAAATATTAGTTGAATTATTTAATTAAATTAGAATTTATAGAAGTTATATTGTTTGTTAGTTTATTTTCGACCAAATAATTATTCAATTTAGGAGATAGTAGAGTTAGTAAAACTCGGTATAAGTGTTTAAAAATATTTTTGGTCAATTCATCTTTAGTATAAAAAAAATAGAGACTCATTATTTTACTCTCCTTAATGACGAGATTTTATGGCAGTTAATGGTGTTGTCTTGACATAATGTAGACTTTATGTACTTGTCTCAACCAATTAAGAGATGAAATAATGTAGATTCCCTCATTCTTAACACATTTAATTCATTTTTTAAAGAATGGTTATAAATTTAATAATGAGTTTTTGTGCAATTAACAGAGGACAACAAAAAAGACTACTCTCATTTTTTATATCTGATGCATTCTTCTCTTTTAAACCAAAATTATGATTTTATTTTAATGCTCTACAAAAATTATTCTATGCAATTTTTGGTTTCGTAACTATTGGATAAAAAAATTAAAAAGGTGATGTGACACCCTCTAATTTATTTATTTAATTAAAAGGGGTGGTGTGACATCCTACAATATAGGGTGAACTCTATTAGTTAATCCTAATTAACTCATACACATAAATACACATGATTTCAATTGGCTTTGTAACAACCTAATAAAATTAAAGAAATAGTAACCATTGGTAGCATAATTTTGGAATTAAGTGCACTTCAATTTTAGACAAGAAATCAATGGTAATATTGCAACGTAAATAGCTATTGAAACCCCCTTATTTTAACAATCTCACGACTGCTTCTTCTATTCATTCATTTCCATTAGGCTATCTTGTTGTCACACCTATTTGTCGTTCGTACACTCCCAAAATAATTTTCTAAGTCGTAAATCCCAATGTCTATTCGTGTTGAATTCGTCATTGCCTCGTGAGCTAGTTTTCGTGCGAATCTAGAGGTGTTAAGAAAGAAAGTGCCTAAGGTAAGGGATTTTCCCCATGCAATATTAGGCTAGATGTTAAATTAATAGTTTGTAAGATATTGATATGACGTCTTGATGTATTAAAAGAAAAATGTTGATTTTATGTTTGCCTTAAAGAATTTAACTATAATATCTTGTTTTTATGAGTAATATGTTTGCCTTGATAAACTTAATTATAAAATTTTGATTTTTATTATTATAACATGAGTAATATGCTTGTTGTCATATATTTGATGTAAAGTTGCAATTTTTGTATTTATCAAGTTATGATTTGTATTATGATCTCATGAGTAATATGTTTGTTAGGATGTTTTTAATTTAAAGTTTTGATTTTTGTGCTAATTCATTTTAAAGTTTTGATTTTTATGAATAATATATGAGTCTTGGGGGAATTGATGAAAAGTTATAATTTTTAATTGTGATAACCTGATTAAGTTGATTTTTGTGACTGGTTATTTGTGTTTTAAATATTATTATCTTTGTGGTTGCCTACGTGGCTGGTGATTTAAGGTTTGAATAGTTCTCTCTTTGTGGTTGCCTAAGTGGCTGGTTATTCGTGTTATGACATTTTCTTTGTGGTTGCCTAAGTGGCTAGTGATTTGTAAATTTCGAGCATCATTATCATTTCATGACATATCATATGCATCTTTGTGGACGCCTGTGTGGCTGGTTTAATTTTCCCCATTGGTATGGGTGACTTCTGTGTGGACGCCTGTGTGGCTGGTTATATCCGGATCATATACATTTAGGAGCATGCATATCTTGCATACATTTTATTATTTTTATTTTGATCTAATTATTTGCTCTGCAGTGAGTTGCTATTTGATTTATCTAGATGCATTTTATGACTTTTAATACATCTTGGTGAATTATTAAAGAATCAATTTATTTGAATCTTTTATTACGAAAAGATTTTATATTTATATTTTATGGCTTTTAATTTATTATTTGGTTTAATTTTTATTGTGGGATGAACTGACCCCTTACACCAACATTTAGGTACTAATGATCTCAAAGAGTTGCATGAATGATGTTTGCATGAATGATGTTTGTTTGGTGCAGCGCGTGGGAAAATGGGACTTTTACTTAAAAATAATGTTTTGTATTAATAAATTTTTTGTGGTACATTGTAAAGTCATTTACTCTTCATCATTAACTTTAAATAGAAATTTGGAAGTGAGTTTCTATTCGCTAGTAAATAATTGAATCGTCATTAATTTCAGTTAATCTATTTTCTTTTGAATTTCACCTAAAGAGAATCTATTTTATTTTGGAGCGTAAATGAATATCGATCTAATAACTGAAAGATTAACTTTGCAAATAAATAAATAAATAATATTTTAGTAAATTGCATTACATTCTTTTAAAAAAAAAAACATATCAAATCTTTTTAGACGCACCTTCAATTTATTACATAATGAACCACTCCTAAAGAAAAAATTATAGTTGTTTCTAAAAGAAAATAAAATTTTTTTAAGTATTGCTTTGGAAAAAAAAAAACTGGGGCGTTACAAACACAAGCAGCTATTGCTGCAGATGGGCTTCCTCCTCTTCCTATGGGTAGTAAAAAAAGAAAACCCAATGCTAATGGTCCTAGGAGAACCTCTAAGGTTTGGTTGGACTTTAACATTTTACCCGATGAACCTATCCCTACCGCTGCTTGTAAACATTGTCACCAAAGATACCTTTGTCATTTTAAAACACATGGAACCTCGAACATGAAAGCTCACTCTGAGAAATGCAAAAGTAATCCAGCCCACATTCTTAATGACCCCACTCAAACAAACCTTTCTTTTGGTGATGGTGGTAGTTTGGTTCCATCAAGCCAAAGAGTCAATGCCCAAGCATGTAGGAATGCCATTGTCCTTTTTGTTATTCTTGATGAAAATTCGTTTAGAGTGGTTGAAGGTGAGGGTTTTAAACAATTATGTAGACATTTTCAACCACAAATGACCATCCCATCAAGGAGGACTATTGCTAGGGATTGTTTTCAACTATATCTTGCTGAAAAATTGAAGCTTAAGGCATTGTTCAAATCTGATTGCAGTCGAGTAGCTCTTACTACGGACTGTTGGACGTCTGTTCAAAATCTCGGTTGAATGACCCTTACCGCTCATTTCATTGATAAAGAATGGAACTATCAGAAACGGATTATAAGCTTTAGTTTAGTGCCAAATCACAAAGGGGACACTATTGGTAGGAAAACTGAAGAGGTGTTGATGGAATGGGGTCTTAAAAATGTGTCTACAATTACTGTTGACAACGCATCATCCAATGATGTGGCTGTATCTAATTTGAACAAGAGACTTAAAAACAAGAATGGACTGATGGGTGAAGGGGATTATTTTCATATGAGGCTTTGTGCCCATATCTTGAATCTAGTAGTCCAAGATGGGTTAACAGAACAAGATTTATCTATTCGTAGCATTCGCAATGCAGTTCAGTTTGTTCGTTCTTCTCCACATTGAGCTTTGAAGTTTAAGGAATGCATTGATATTTGTAATATAACATGTAAAAAACTTCTTAGTTTTGATGTTTCCACAAGGTGGAATTCAACATACATGATGCTGAAAGCTGCCGAAAAGTATCAAGCAACTTTTGATAAATTAGAGGGTGAGGATTCTGGGTATTTGACTTGGTTTGGGGTTGTTGGTCCTCCTACTTCTGATGATTGGGAAAGAGTTCGAGCATTTGTGAGATTTTTAAAGATTTTCTTTGAAGCGACAAAGGTTTTTTCATCGTCGCAACAAGTGTCTCTTCACACAGCTTTTCATAACTTGGCTTCTATTCAATGTGAGCTTGACAAAACATCAATGAAATTGAGTACTATTGTGGTTGTAATGGGTTCATATATGAAGGGAAAATATGATAAATATTGGGGTGACATTGAAAAAATCAACAATTTTCTTTATTTTGGAGTGATATGTGATCCTCGTTATAAATTAAGGTATATTCAGTGGACTTTTGATAACATGTATGGTGAGGACGTTGGTAAGGTGAAAACTGAAAATGGTAAGGATAATTTAGTGAAATTGTACACTTGGTACAAATCTTCCCATGATCGTAGTGTTGTATCTGTTGCTGTCCGATCTGTTGAACAATCTGCCCCCCTAAAAATCCATCATTTTTTGCACGGGTAGATGCCTTTAAACAACACTTGGAAGAAAAAGATTCTATTGATAAACAAAACGAACTTGAGAGGTACTTAAGTGACGCTTCTTCAGTAGATTGTGAGAAATTTGACATTTTGATTTGGTGGAAGCAAAACAGTGCTCGTTACCCTATTTTGGCAGCAATGGTAAGAGAAATTCTGGCCACACCACTGTCAACTGTAGCTTCAGAGAGTGCATTCAGCACAGGTGGAAGGGTTTTAGACACTTATAGGAGCTCCTTGAGCTCAAAAATGGCAGAAGCTTTGATCTGCACTCGGAACTGGTTGAAGCCCTCTTTCTCATACTTTAAAGACCTGATTTTGACAGAAGATTTTGAGATATTCGAGAATGTTGTGACAGGTTGTGTAATTTGTATAAGTACTTGTTTAATTAGATTATTTCTTGTTATTGTAAATTAACTTTTAATTTAAACTGTTTATTCATTGTAGAACTTCAACAAGGCTCAATAACTAGTGGTGGAAGGCAAGAGTCTATTATTGGCGGAGCAGCTGCTCTTGGGCCTGCTTAAGATTTTTAAGTAAGAAAAATTATACTTATGTTTTATTTATAAAGTATGTAAGTGAGCTTTAATAATGAACCTAACAATTATGCTAATTCAGTTTTATTTAATTACCTCTAGGTTTCAGATTTCAGACTTTTTGAGTTTTTTGAAGTCATATATGACTTATACTTGCACAACACATGCCTGTATTTTGGCTGAAAACTGCGCTTGTGCGGCATCATTTTGAACATGATTTGTAGATGTTTGTTGGGCTGGTTGCTGCCAGCAATTTATGTGTGGTTCATGTTTGATAATTGGTAGGTTTTTGTATGTTGGACTTATTGAGTTATATTTAGTGAAATTTCTGAATTATTGGGTACTAATTTTGTGTTTGATCGTCACCAGCTTTTAAATGAACATCACTGTTAGGAACCAAACAAATTTACTCATGTCTCCACATGTGAAAGGGTAAGTTGCTGCCTTGATATATTTTTTTTTTATGTATCATTAAATTTTAGTTAAATTTGTAATTGAAACTTTTATTATTAACTTAATACTTAGTATGAATTTGATATTATTTTTAACTTATTGAAATTTGTATCATTGTTAACTTAGTAATTAGTATTATTGATCAGCCATACTTAGTAGTTTATATTATAATATGAACTGATTATGTTGTATTTAAATTGATAGAATGAGAACTTAATTGGTTATGAACTGGTTATGTTGTATTTAAAGATAGAATGAGAACTTAATTGGTTATGAACTTGTTAGGTTGTATTTAGTATTTAAACTGATATAAGGAGAACTTAATTGGCTATGAACTGATTATGTTGTACTCAATCTTTTATTTTTCCAATAAATTAGTGGCAAGAGACTTGGCAGTGGTTCATTTTCAACCTCGAATTGGTTATCTCACATTTCGGGAGCCGATTTTCAAGGTTATAGTTTAAACTTTATATATTTATGTTGGTGTATTCTACTTTACTTTATCATTAGGTTATATTCTTGATATTCTTATGAAATTAATTCCATTTTTGTTATACGTACAGCTACTGCAACATCAACCATATGCATACTTCTCATCAAGTTCCAAAATATTGTTTTAATATGTTTGTTAATAGATTTGGGTTGGAATATATAATTATTTAAATACTTCTGGATGACTGTAATATATAATTATTTAAATACTTCTGGATGACTGTAATTATAAAGTTTGACTTATTCTGGACGATGTTGGCAAGTTTTTGATTTGGATGAAATCCTGAACATGAATTTGTTATATATTATTTAGGTTTGTTACCAAAGATGAAGGTCCTAATATGTTCTTAATTGATGGCCCTGTTAATATGTTCCATTGATCATTTATGTTTATAGGTCAAATTTTATTTTGAAGGATGTTTGATGTAAACTAGTGTTTTAAAAAATGGGTCTGGTCCATACAAATAAAAATGTAAACTAGTGTTTTATGAGAAATTTTTATAGATAAAATTGTTAATTGGACTACAAAGTTTTCAAAACCCATACAAATTGAAATCGGTTTACCCGACCCGTAGAACTGCCCAAACCGTAACCCGAAAACCGACAAACCCAAATACAAAATGGGTCGAAATTGGGCCTGAGATTACCAACCGCGGATTGGGCTGGATTGGATATTTGGACCCGAATCCGTCCGGACCCGACCGTTTGTCCAGCACTATCTAGGAGGATGGTAACCTAGTTTGTTGAATTATCGGAGTTACGAGATCATTTTGAACCAACGAAGGGAATCAAATCTCAATATTTGACAGATTTTGTCGCATAAATGACACATCTACCACGGGCTGATGTGTGGGTTTTGTTCGTTGAAGGACCTAGATGCCTTGAAGGACCTAGATGTATTAGTTTCCAATAGGCATTGAGATTTAACTTCATAAACAGTAACAACCAAGAAGAATGTGAAGCCCTCTTATTAGGTCTACATCTAGCCTAGGAAATTGGAGCACACATCTCCAAGTTAACAATGATTTTCAACTGGTTGTGAACTAAGTTAAAGATTATCCTCAATGAATTAAGAAAAGACTGGACCCTACAAAGGGAGTATAGGCAAAAACACTCAATGGCGTACTATGGGCATTCAACACCACAACTCATTAGCAAGTAGCAACACAAAAGACACCTTTTTTATGTTGTATATGGCTCAAATGCTATGATACTAATAGAACATACACCCACATTCCTGAGAATAAAATTAGTTGACAAATCCACCTCAGATGCAAGGAGACTTAATCAAACCAAGAAGTTTCAACACTAAAGTCAAACCAAGTTTCAAAAAAGGAGACTTAGTATTGTGAACGGGATATAAAGTAAGGATAGAAAAGCAACACTAAAAACTTGCAGCCAAACGAGCATATCATTTTGAAGATTTAGTAGGAAACATTTATCTGAGGTCGTGGAATACCACGAAACATAAGTTTTATTTCTAATAAATCTTGTAATGGGATGATGTACTATTTTTCCTACTCAGACTTTTTTTTCCGTTAGGTTTTTGGTCTTTAGAGGTTTTAAGGAGGCATGTCTCATTTTTTATTAGTCATTATTTGATACAATATGTCTCTCCAGAAGTTCATTACATAAGCTTGATGCCTTGCGTTGGCACCATGATGTAGCAATTCACCAAAGGGATTAAATAAGCACAATGCCTCACATCGGTAACCTGGCGTGGCATTTTGTTAGTGGAATTGACATAAGCTTAATGCCTTGAGTTGGCAGACAGTCAATTTGACTCTATAAGCCTGATGTCGTGCAGCCACTTGCTGACATAACAATCTATTAGTGGTAGAGGGGACAACGAGGTAGATAGGGCGGGTTTGAACCCGAAAAGCTCTACCGGGCCAAACTGCAGTTGAGTAATATAAGACCAATTTTTTCCAACCAAGAGCTTGGGTTTATTGGGTCATAGGTACATCGGGCCACGGGTTAAACTGATGGTTTCAAATGGGTTGGACAACTTTTTGGTCCAATAACATTTTTGGTCATTGTTTTGACCACTTTTTTTTTTGTTAAGAATTTTTGGACCACATTTCTTGATTCATTTAAAATTGAAAGTTGTGATAGAGTTATCACTTGAATTGGATCTTAAAGGTTGTGGTTTTATGTGTTTATGAAAGTTTGAGATGTTAATTATTAATGGATTATTGTGAGATTGAATTGAAAGGTGAGTCATTGTTTTTTTTAGATTTGTGAGAGAAAGATAGAAATATTTAAAAGATTGAAAATTTAATGAAGGGAAAAATAGGGTGTAGATTTTTTGTGTATTGTTATTTGATGCTACTCATTAGTTTGTAGGTATTGGTGAATAAATGAAAAGAGTGAAGGGAGGGATCTCGAAGAATGTGTTGAAAGGTTATTTTGCAATTTAAAAATAGTAACATATATAGATAGAGATAATTCTTTGAAGTTCTCGCGAGTGACCTTTGTATTTTGTGTTGTGATAATGAAACTTTTGTTCTCTACTTGTACTTTTGCTGTATGTTTTATATCGACATTCATTTTATTGCATATTTGAATGAACTTGTAGTGAAAATAGGTGAATTATATTGTTATTGTGTGATTTTATTGAATTCATTGTTGATTAAACTTTTGATTTAATAAAGTTTTAAATATGTCTTTGGTCCCTGCAAATATACTACTTTTTGATTTTAGTTCTTGTAAATTTTTTTGTTTAGATTCATTCCCTGTAAAATAAGAGGCAATCGATTTTGGTCCCTAATAAAAGAGCTAATAAACTGTCATGACACATGAGCCTATAAATACACACCAACATATCATCTTAAAATCTTTTACATTATTACTTAATGAATTTATTTATTTATCATTTAATAGTTAGTGTTATTTTATAAAGAAAATATGAATAGAAATTAAAATAAGGGTTTAAGGATTTTTAGAAAATTCGTCATTCTTTTAATGTTGATTTGTCGTTATGGACCAAAGTTGATCGTCTCTGATTTTACAAGAACTAAATCCAAATAAAAAAACTTACAGAGACAAAAATTAAAAAGTGGTATATTAGCTGAGACCAAATACATATTTAAAACTTTAATAAAATAAAATTGCACATGGACCGATTTGGATAAGTTATTTAAAAAACACAATTTAAATCATGAAACGTAAGAGTGGATTGATATTTCAATCAATCTAACTTTTTTATTCTCTAACAAGAGCATTTGTAAACATGACCTATAACTTTATTAATCCCTCTGAATTAACAAAAATTGATATATTTAATCTATATTATAGACTATAGATCAAATACATCAATTTTTATTGATTCAATTTCTGTCTTTCAGTAGTATTATTTACTCAATATTTTATTATTTTTATTCACATCAAGAGAAACGAAAAGATGTATGCATGTCGGTGTGTTAATAACGAGGATTTCTAGATGAACGTGTTGGAAATGCGTTGAAAGTGCAGTTTTGGGAGTTATGATGTCAATGGTGGTGCTACATGGATCATGGATTCTCTTATTTGACAAAAATCAATTCCACAAATCAAAGTCAAAACCAATTCCACAACTTTGATATAACAACAAACCGTCAATTTGACTACATAAGCCCGATGACTCGCATCGGCTTGCTGACGCGACAATTTGTCAAGGGTAGAGGTGGACAACGAACCGAGTAGAGCGGGTTCGGGCTCAAAAAAAACCCTATATGTTTAAACTGCAGTTGAGTAATATAGGCCCAATTTTGCCTAAATAGGAGCTTGTGTTTTGCTGGTCACAGGTATACCAGGGCACGAGTTAAACAAGTGGTTCCAAACAAGTTGGACCATTTTTTGTCCTAATAATATTTTTGGTCATTTCCCTAGCACAAATTATATAAGCATATAGAGGAAATGCCCAAGACATACAACATATGTACATCAAAATAACATCCTCATCTCAAAAAGAAACCCTCAAACAGTCAAAAGAAGCAAAACAACAGTAGTGGTGACCTGAAGTTAGTTAGCCTCTCGGGTGTACCAACTGCTCTACAACATAGGTTGATGTGGTCATCATCTCCTTTTTATTCATGTCATTCCTCATTGCATAAGAGAACTTCATTTTCAATACAACACAACTTTTACAATTGACCCCAAAACACACCAAGTACATTACAAGCAGTTTCAAAAGTAATGTCTTCCAACAATTAACTTCAAACATCAATGAAACCAATAAATAAACAATAAGCTATACTCTATCACATGAGAGGAGACCATAGATTCCCTAACTTTTTGCACACGCAAAACTCCTACAACATATCAGCACAAACTTCTTAGCCTTATATGCTGCAATTTGTGGCCAAAAAGGGAACAAAAGAAAGAAACTAAATGAAACTAAATGTATAACAAAAAACCATCAATTTGACTACATAAGCCCAATGTCTCACATTGGCACACATACATAACAATCTATCAGTGATAGGCATGGATAACATGTTAGGTAGGGCGGGTTCGGACCTAAAAATCCTACCGGTCCAAAACACAATTGAGAAATATAGGCATAGTTTTTCTCACCAAGAGCTCGGGTTTAGCGGGCCAGGGGTTAAACTGGTGGTTTCAAATGTGTTAAACCACTATTTGGCCCAATAACATTTTTGGTAATTTCTTGGCCTCTTATATTTTTTAGGCTTAATTGCAGTTTCAGTCACTATATTTTTACTGATTCACGAAATTGGTCCTCCTATTTTAAAAGTCGAAAACTTAGGTCCCTCCCTCTGATTTTTTAACTAAAAAATGATGACGTGAGATATTTTAAGTAACATGACATATGATACGATGGTGTAGAAACTATATCATATAATTGTATGTCATGTGATTTAAAATATGTCAAATCGTCATTTTTTAGTTCAAAAATATGAGGGAGGGACCAAAACTGTCAACTTTTAAAATATAATGATCAATTCCGTGAATTAATAATAATACAAGGACTAAAACTACAATTAAACTTTTTTTAAATAAGAATTTTTGGGTCACTTTTCTTGATTCATTTGAAGTGATAGAGTTATCACTTGAATTGGATATTTTAGCTTTTAATTCCTTGGCTTGTTGATCCTTGTTGTGAACTAGGGGTTTAATGATGACAACAAGTTGTTACGAGACTTGATAAATGATATCATGGATATGCATATCAATATGTTATATGATGAAAGACATGGTCATGACCACTTGCTGCTCAGGTTGATCCACTAGAGGACCATTAACGTTGGTGTGAGAAACCACATCAATCAACATTCCTAGAGTTTAGGGTGGTTCATTTGAACGTTTGGGATTTGTCCTTTTTGACGTTTATGTGATATCCATGCTACTAAGACTTTTGTTGGAATGCAAGTGCATACATCAAATGTAGCCGTGACCTAAAGAACTGAACTTAGTAATTTTGCAAGTCGTATTGTCCCAGTAGGCGTGCCAAATTTATTGTCAAGTTGGAAAGTCTGTTGAGGATATTGGCTTATAGCTCTCAACAATGATTCCCTTATCTTTAAGCGATTACACCAAGAAATGAACTATGGTTCTTGACTATGAGTACTTTAACTCCTCAAAAGAGTGTTTAGTGTGGCTAAGGTTGTTTTGAGAACTAAACGGCTTATAATTCATAAAGGGTAAAAGTGAAAAACCTAAAAGATCAAATGCAAGTAAATAACTTGTTTTATTTATTGTGTGTTTGAATGAAATGTTACAAGTGATATTTATAGACAAAAAATCATAACCTTAGGCACTATAAGCCACTGCGTTAGGCCAACAAATAATAAGTCTGAACTATTGTGACTCAAATAAACTTGCTAGAAACGTGGTTTTCATAACTACTGTTTATGTCTATATGACAACCCACATCTTACCTACACAACGTGATACACAGCCTTAATTGTTATCCACAACAACACTATTATCTCTATTTAAGCAAACCTCTTATTTTTTAGCTGCATTTGTTATGCTTCAACTATGAGTAAGGAAAATGAGCATAGGTTAATTTATTTGTGCTCACGTGTCTATTTTCCAACTATAATATTCCTAGACCCATTTTCAGCGGTTGTTGGCTCGAATAATTTCTCAATCAACTGCAAGGGCATCAACTCATACATTTTTTAGCTACAAGTTGTATCGGATAACAACTTAATTTATTTTGTGTAAACATTTTAATTCAAGATTCTGCATAAAACCTTTGACAAATTGGTAATGTTGGTTTCTAATGAAGTCACCACAACTCGCATGCCTATAAGTGTAAGTTGCATGAGAACTACTAGCGAAAAACACTCTAGCAAATGCTAACAAAAAAATGTGCGTATATAATGCCACATCTTCTTTTCATTATACAATATACTTAGATATGTTAGAGAAAGGAAGGTATTTCTAATAGAAAACTCACAATTTGCTTGATGCTTGATGTCAAGTACAATGAGATATTTATCGGTAAAAATAGAAAACTCTAGACATATTTCTATGAGCTTCCTAATTAATACCCACTTCTAGATACTTCCCACATTTTTCTATAATTAAAGCACTCCTAGATTCATACATAGAAATTCTACATGGTTCTAGACTTATCTAATTTCAAATTAGTAATAACATTGCTTCACCTTAATTTGAAATTTTCTTCTTCATTCCAAGTCTTGCTCTTAGCCTTTGAAAGTCTTCAAGTTTTAACGGCCTTGTAAAAATATATGCAATTTGATCTTGAGTCTTCACATATTTGAGCTCAACTTCTTTCTTGGAAATGCATTCTCTAATGAAATGGTACCTTGTGTGTATATGCTTGTTGCGATCATGAAACACTAGATTCTTTGCAAGTGCTTATGCAGACTTATTGTCTATACAAATATTGGTAGCTTTCTTTTGTGGTATATGAAGTTCCTTTTGATAGCATTTCATCAAGTGTACTGAATCGTTGCAAGTAATAATTAAAACGGTAGTACCGAATGTCGAACTCAAGGATTGCGTTTTACTATTGAATTATATTTAATTACTAAAATTGAACAAAAAGTTTACGAATTGATTGAAATAATATTTAAAACTAACAACGGTAATAAAATTGATCCTTTATAATAAGAAAAATGTAAGGGATGAGTTTCACTTCAAATCCAACTTTGGTTTCTAATTTGATCCTAGTTACTGAATTCCTTTATTGAATTATTACCGAATTCTCTTTATTATTCTTGCCCTAATATCTTTGTGACATAACGTTTAATTCCAAAGTAACCTCTAATTCCTTAGTGGATTTAAGATTAGAACTAAGCCTTACAGTACAAGAATTCTCTTATTAAACTAATGCCTTGGCAACTAATTTATTTGGTTTCATGACCTGCATCTATCCCTAGACTACAATATCATGAATTTCTCATCTCAAGCATTCGTAAAGTCCAATTCCGTTTCAAAATACGAATCGTAGAACATTTTAAAGTTGATCAAGCAATAAAAAGCATTAAGCACAAAGATGAGAAAAATAATTCAATAAACTCATTCATATAAACAAATAGGGTTTAGTTACTCCTAACAGAGATAGAAAAGATAGAGACAAGAGAAGAATTACAAGAAATATTCATGAATGATTCAGGATAAAACAGCTCCAATGGTGTTAGAAATAGCTGTCTCTGAGTTTCTCTACTAAAAGTGAGAGAAAAAAAAACGTGTTTTATTTTGTTCTGTTGCGAGCCGCACGCCCCAGGTGTGTTTCAGGCACATTGCGGCGTAAAAGAGACAGATTGTACAGGAAGAAATGCACCTCAGTCGCAGGCTACGTGCTTCAGGCGCAAAACCTCTTCAGTCTGGCATTTAGTGCATTTTGCTCCTCTTTTGAGTCTGAATTCGGTTCCGGTGTATTCCTGAAAGTTGTAGCTATGGGTCGTAGCTTTCATTTGCACTTAGTTTGACTCCAATTGGACATCTAAAACTCCAGATATGGCTGAAATACTCCACATAGGTCATGTTTATTTCTCACCAAAATTCAGCATTGTACTAAAACAAAGAAACAACGCAAAACTACAAAAAATCTCTACTTAATCAAGGAAATAAGAACATAAACATTTCATTAAAGCCAAGAACTAAAATCAACAAAATATATCAAATAACTCCTTAAATTAACTAATGATTAAAGATAAATAAGACTAAAAACAATGAAAAATATGCATATGATGAAGAGTTATCAAATCTCCTTAGCCAAATGGCATGACAAGTGCAAGATGTTGCTGCTACATACTCTAACTCACATGTTGGAAAGTGTGACAATATATTGCTTCTTTGAGCTCCACGAAAAAGCATAGTCCCCCATGAAAAACATAAAGCCACTAGTACTATTTCTATCATTAATATCTCCCGCAAAGTCGCTATCACAAAATCCAAAGAGCTTAAAATCATTAGAAGGAGAGTAAAACAGTCCATAATCAAGCGTACCTTTAAGGTAGCGGAGTATCCTCTTAGTGCCTGTCATGTGTGTAGTAGGAAGAGTTTCCATGAGACGACTCATTACTCTAACCACATATAGAATATCAAGCCCCGTGCATATTAAGTATCTTAGGCTTCCAATGAGGCTTTTGAAAAAAGAAGGATCCTCCTTTTGTCTATCTTCAAACTTTAACAACTTTAATTCGCTCTCCATTGGTGTGTTCACCAAATTGCAATCAAACATTTTAAATTTCTTCAAAACTTCCTTTGCATAGTTTTTTTGAGAAATACATATACCTTCTTCCAATTGCTTTATTTCTAGGCCTAAGTAGTATGACATGAGTCTAATATCAATCATCTCGAACACAAGTGCCATGGCCTTTTTGAACTCTTCAAATAAACTTGGATTGTTCCCAGTGAATATAAGATCATCCACATAGAGACAAGCAATCAAAATATCTCCATTATCACAAACTTTGACATAAAAAAGCAAATCCATTAAGACAACGAGCAAACCCATTGTCTTGGAAGTATTTATCGATGTGACTATTCGATGCTCTTGGTGCTTGCTTTAATCCATACAACGCTCTCCTCAATCTCAAAAAATTTATCTTCATCACCTTTAATCACATACCTCATTGTCTGCTCAACATAGACCTCTTCTTCAAGATAGCCATTTAGAAATGCCGATTTTACATCAAGTTGATAAAGTTTCCACTTATTTTGAGTTGCTACAGAGATTAGCAAACGAATAGTGTCCATGCGAGCAATTGGTGCAAAAACTTGTTCATAGTCAACTTCATGTTTTTGTTTGTAGCCTTTGGCAACGAATCTTGCTTTGTATTTTTCAATCTCTCCATTAGCATTCTTTTTAGCCTTGTACACCCATTTAACTCCAATTGCTTCATGGCCTTTTGGAAGACTTGCTAATTCCCAAGTGTTGTTCTTCACAGTTGATTTGATCTCCTGATCCATGGCTTGTCTCCACCTTTTATCTTTCATTGCTTCTCCATAAGTTAATGGCTCACTATCCGCCAAGAGACAATACAACTCTTCAAGGTCAAGAGTAATTTCAATTGATCTTTCATAAATGTCTTCTATATCTTTCATCTTACTTGGTCTTTCGCTTAAACTTTCATCTAGAGAAGTAGGTGAAGGAGAAGGTGGAGTTGCATCTTAAACTGGTGTTGTGGCCTCTTGATCTTCTTCAAAATATGGAAGGAAATTATAGTTTGTTTCTTCTTGATCTTCGCTTATAGTTTGTTTCTTCAAAATATGGAAGGAAAATATGCATCTTAACATCACGACTCACCACTACCTTATTGTTGCATGGGTTGTACAACTTGTAACCTTTAGAATGTGGATCATAGACAACAAAGACATGTTTGATGTTTCCATCATCAAGTTTGGATCTTTCTTGTTGTGGCACATGTGCATATGCTATCCTCCCAAAGACACGCAAGTGATTAACACTAGGCGTCCTTCCATTCCATGCTTCTAGAGGGGTTTGGTCTTTGACATTTGAAGTCGGAGAGCAATTTTCCAAATAGACCGCACAAGAAAGTGCTTCAGCCCAAAACTTCTTTGGCATCCTTTTGGATTTTAGCATGCTTCTTGCCATGTTCAAAATAGTTATATTCTTTTTCTCGGCTACTCTATCTATTGCAGAGATCTTGGAACTTTCAACGGACGGCAAATTCCATGAGTTGCACATAATTCCTTAAACTCCTTCGAAGTGAATTCACCTCCTCGATCAGATCTCAAAGCTTTGATGTCATGATCGTTCTTCTTCTCTACAAGAGCTTTAAAGTTCTTGAAAGCAATAAAAGCTTCTGATTTTTGCTTTTAGAAATAAATCCAAATTTTTCTACTAAAATCATCAATAAAGAGAATGAAATATTTACTCATACCAAATGAAGATGGATTGATTGGTCCACACAAGTCGGTATGCACAAGTTGTAGTGGCTTAGTTGCTCCTGATATCAACTAAGCCACGAGGATACAAAAGAATGAGTAGCTTCAGGATCAAACCTAACATGAGCATCTCTTGAACAAATAGAAAGTATACCTGTAACTACTGCATTGGATGTTTGAGCATCCTGACGAGTCAAAGCAAACACTCGAGCCTGACCTCTTCCTGCTGGTATCTGACCTCTACCACCAAATCCTCTACCTCCCTGCTGAGATGTTCCTGGACCTCTGACATAAGAATTTCCACTTTGTCCCACAGATGTAGTATGAGCATGAGAAGATGCCAAAGTTGTTGGTGCTGATGCATAACTAGAGGATAGATCTGTCGTGTCTACAAGACAATCCCTCCTGATGTGACCTACTTGGCCACATTGATAGCACACCTTACCATTACCATCTCTGGAACAATTTCCAAAGTGAAACCTACCACAAATAGAACTTCGTGTAGCTGAAACACCAGAATGTCTCCGAGTAAAAGGGGATTGTGATGCTGCTCCAGAATCTGATCTACGACTCTGCACTGTCCCAAAAGACTCCCCGCTATGACCACCTCTTTGAGACATGAGTCTTTGTTGCCCCTGATAACCAAACATAGATCCACCACCCCGAGTTAGATAGTTACTGTAAGATCCTTCAACCCTTTGTTTCTTCTGTGAATCTTGTCTATTACCTCCGTTTTGCTTCTGTTGTTGCTGAATCTGAAGGGCCAAACTCAAAACCTCAACAAAAGTAGAACAATTTGACCCAACCACAGATCTAAATATGTAATCCCTCAATCCTCTGACGAACCTCTTGACACGCATTTCCTCAATGATAGGGTAATGAGCGTGTCTAGGGAGCTTTGTAAAACGAGCACTGTACTCTAAAACTGTCATACCATCTGTTTGCTCTAATCACTCAAACACATGAGCTAATCCATCTCTAACACTCTTCGGAAGAAAACGAGCCATGAACAATTGTGAGAACTCTCTCCATGCTAACGGAGGTGACCCCACTTGTCTACCACGTGACACTATATCAAACCAATCACGTGCCAGACCTGCTAGCTGAAATGATGTCAATTCTACTACTCTTACCTCAGAACAACCCAATGCTCTCCAAAGCCGCTCTAGACTATCAATGAATTGTTGTGGGTCCTCAGTCGCGCTAGACCTAGAAAAAGTAGGGGGTTTAAGCTTCATGAAGTCTGGTAAAGTATCCTGAATCCCCCTCATTGCAGCAGTCATCTATTGCTCCACTTGTCTAATCGCTTGTTTACCATTTGGATTTTCATGTCTTTGATCACCCTCCTGTTGTTGTTCGGCGACAACCCCAACAATTTGTTGCACCTAATTTGAAATAAGATAAGTCTATAACCATGTAGAATATCTATGTAAGAATCTATAAGTGCTTTAATTATAGAAAATGTGGGAAGTATCTAGAAGTGGGTATTAATTAGGAAGCTCCTAGAAATGTGTCTAGAGTTATCTATTTGTACCTATAAATACCTCATTGTACTTGACATTACGCATCAAGCAAATTTTGAGTTTTCTATTAGAAATACCTTAATTTCTCTAACAAAGTGGTATCTAGAGTTTGGTTATGAGAGTTGAGAAATGGCAACTCGTGATTACACTAGTTTCCACTTTCCTCTTTTAAAAAAAGAGAATTATGAAAAATGGGGCCTTCGCATGAGAGCGTTGCTTAGCTCTCAAGGTGTATAGGAGATTGTTGAAAAAGGCTTTGATGAGCTACAAGATGAAGAGTGTCTCAAGTTGAGAATGAGGTTTTGGCAAAGATAAGGAAGAAGCATCAACAAGCTCTTACTCTCATTTATCAATGTTTGGCTGATTCTAAGTTTGAGAAGGTTGTCGATGCTACGAATTCAATGGAAACTTGGAAGATTTTGGAGAAATCACTTTAAGGCATTGACAAAGTGAAGAAGATAAGACTTCAACCTCTAAGGGGAGATTTCAAAGCTTTGAAGATGAAGGATTCCAAATCAATTTCAGATTATTGCTCAATGGTGAAGACAATTGTTAATCAAATGAAAATATATGGAGACAAGATAGAAGATGTTCTTGTAGCAGAGAAAATTCTTCGTTCCTTGACTCCTAAATTAGATTATATGGTGTGTGTTATTAAGGAATCAAAAGATCTTGGCTCAATATCCATTGAGGAATTAAAAGGTCCATTGCAAGCTCAAGAAGAAAGAATGAAGAAAAGGCAAGAGTAGCCATTAGAGCAAGTTCTCAAGATCAAAGCTTCACTGAAGGATGACAGAGGATTCAATATTCAAAAGGCCATGAAGCAATTGGAGTTAAATGGGTGTACAAGGCTAAAAAGAATGCTACTCGACTTGGTAAATGTTCATCTTCTTTAGAAGAGGCTTTAGTTGTAGCTACACATGTTGAAGGAAATTTGCTTGCTAATTCGGTGTATCGTTCTTGTGATATAACTATTGAGGGAAAGGTGTTGCCAGTAGATTTAGTAGTTATTGACTTGATAGATTTTGATGTTATTTTGGGTATGGATTGGTTGGCTTTTCATCATGCCACTTTGGATTTTCATAACAAAGTGGTGAAATTTGAGATACCAGGGCAATCAGTCTTCTTTTTTCAAGGAGCACATTGTTGGGTACCACATAACCAAATCTCAGCCTTGAGAGCTAGCAAGTTAATGAGAAAAGGTTGTCAAACGTACTTAGCCTTTGTAAGGGATACACATTGATGAATTGTTTGACCAACTTCAAGGAGCTCAATGTTTTTCTAAGATTGATTTGCGGTCAGGGTATCACCAATTGAAGATTAAGAGGGATGATATAACGAAGACAGCTTTCCGCACACGTTATGGACATTATGAATTTTTGGTAATGTCCTTTGGGCTTACTAATGCCCCAACAACTTTTATGGATTTGATGAATCGCGTTTTTAAACCATTCTTGGATCAATTCGTGATTGTGTTTATTAATGATATCCTTGTTTATTCCAAGAGTAAAGAAGAACACGAGCGACATTTAAGGTTGCTTTTGCAAACCATAAGGGATAAACAATTATATGCCAAATTCTCTAAATGTCAGTTTTGGCTGGATAGTGTGGCATTTTTAGGTCATGTTATGTCTAAGAATAGAATAAGTGTTTATCCATGTAAGGTGGAAGCAGTGCAGAATTGGCCTAGACCTACCACAGTAAAGGAGATTTGGAGTTTTCATGGTTTAGCTGGTTATCATCGACGTTTTGTGAAGGATTTCTCAAAGATTGCATCTTCGTTGACTAGGTTGACCCAGAAGAAAGTTGAGTTCTGATGGACTGATGCATGTGCGGAAAGTTTTCAAAAATTAAAGGAGTACTTGACGTCAGCACCTATTTTGGCATTACCCATAGGTGGTGAAAGTTATGCAGCTTATTGTGATGCTTCTAGAGTTGGTCTCGGTTGTGTACTTATTGCCTATACATCTAGACAACTCAACAGGCACGAGGTAAACTATCCTACACATGATTTGGAAATTGCTGCAGTAATTTTCGCTCTTAAGATTTGGAGGCATTATCTATATGGTGAAACTTGTGAGATTTATACTGATCATAAAAGTCTTAAGTATATCTTTTAACAACGAGATTTAAATTTAAGACAGAGAAGATGGATGGAACTCTTGAAAGATTATGATTGCAAAATCTTATACCACCTAGGAAAGGCAAATGTTGTTGCAGATGCTTTGAGTAGGAAATCCATGGGTAGTGTCGCTCATATAGCAGAAGTAAAGAGGCCAATAGTTAAATAATTTCAAGAAATTGTTGAAAGTGGAATTCAATTTGAACTTGGTCATTCGAGGTTATTCTTAGCATATGTACAAATTCGTCCAACCATAATTGATGATATCGAGGAAGCTCAAAGTCAAGACCCATATTTGGTGAATATGGTAAATAATATTCAGAATGGTAAAATTTCATACTTTTCAGTTGATTCTGATGGTGTGCTGAGGTTGAAGTCTCGATTGTGTGTTCCAAATGTTGGTGGCTTGAGAAGGAAATTTTTAGAGGAGGCTCATCATTCTTCATATACTATTCACCCAGGTTCTAATAAGATGTATCAAGACTTGAGAGAATTGTATTGGTGGGAAGGGATGAAGAGAGACGTAGCAGATTTTGTCTCTAAGTGCTTAGTGTGCCAACAAGTAAAGGTTGAGCACCAAAAGCTAGCGGGGTTACTGCAACCTGTTGAAATACCTGAATGGAAGTGGGAAGGCATCGCTATGGATTTCGTCACATGATTACCACGAACCCAAAAGGGTTATGACTCGGTGTGGGTGATTATAGATCGGTTAACCAAATCTGCACATTTCTTGCCTGTGAAGACTACTTATACTGCATCTCAATATGCTAAACTTTATTTAGATGGAATTGTCTCTTTGCATGGTGTACCGATGTCTATTATTTCTGATTGTAGGACTCAATTTACTGCTCAATTTTGGAAGTCGCTCCAAACTTCATTAGGAACTCGTTTGAAGCTTAACACGATTTTTCATCCTCAAACAGATGGTCAGTCTGAAAGGACTATACAAATATTGGAAGATATTCTTCGTGCTTGTGTTCTAGATCTTGCGGGTAGTTGGGATCAACATTTGCCCTTGATGGAATTTGCATACAATAATAGTTATCAATCTAGTATTCAGATGGCTCCATTTGAGGCTTTGTACGGAAGACGGTGTAGGTCTCTGATAGGATGGTTTGAAGTTGGTGAAGCCTAACTAGTCGGTCCAGAGTTGATTCAAGATGCCATTGAAAAAGTTAAATTGATTCGAGATCGCTTAGTAACAACTCAAAGTAGACAAATATCTTATTCTGATAATAGGCGTCGTCCCTTAGAGTTTTCAGTGGGAGAACATGTATTTCTACGTGTTTAACCAATGAAAGGAGTTTTGAGGTTTGGTAAAAAGGGAAAACTAAGTCCAAGGTTCATTGGACCATTCGAAATTTTAGAAAGGGTCGGACCAGTAGCGCATTGTTTGGCACTTCCACCGGATCTCCCGGGAGTTCATCCGGTCTTTCATATTTTGATGCTTCGGAAGTATCTTCATGACCCTTCTCATGTGATTAATCATGAAGATGTGTAGTTAGATGAGAGTCTATCATACATTGAGCATCTGATAGCTATATTAGATCGCCAAGTGAGACGTTTACGCTCAAAAGATATCGTTTCAGTAAAAGTTCTTTGGCGTGGTCCATCCGGTGAAGAAATTACGTGGGAACCCGAAGAAGTCATCCAATCAAAGTACCCACACTTATGTTGATATTCAAGGTCGGTAGTATTTAATAAATAAATGAAAAGTCAAATAAATTCGACGGCGAATTTTTATAAAGGGAGGAGATTGACACGCCTCGTGTGTTTAAAAATAATAATAATAATAATAATAATAATAATAATATAATAATAATAATAATAATAATAATAATAATAATAATAAATAAATAAATAAATAAATAAATAGATAAAACAAACCAATCCCAACCCCACTCACTCTCACTCTCTTTCCATCTCACTCCATCAGTTCCCTTTCTCTCTCAAGGTACCCACTCCACCACATTTCCCCTTTTTCATTTTTTCTTTTTCTTTTATTCTTCTTCCTCTTCCTCTCTATTAAAGTCACAACAAACCCATGGAAAGGGTATACATTCCCTAAGCAAGTTTCCTCATATTTTCACAAGTTCTTGGGTATAATTTTTGGCTTAGGGTTTGTGCTCTAAGGAAGAAGAAGGGTACCCATTTCTTGAGAGTTGTTTATTGAGACTCTTTGAGGTCAATACAAAACTCTTATGCTAATAATGAATCTCTAGGAAATGTAGTTTTGTTTAAAAATCTTATTTTTGTGCTTATAGTAGATTTAATGATTTTTTATTGTTTCCTAGAGTTAGCTAAACTTTAGAATAATTTTTCTAAAGTCTTGAGAATATTTTTGATACTCAGATTTGTCAGGTGAGGTCCTGCCGGCTACTCTGGGAGTTGTTGGAGAACAAACATAGCTGACTCTCTGTAGTTGTGAGTAGACGACGATCATCGTCATATATTATTAATGCTATAATTATTATTTTACTCATTTTCAATGTTAAAGTATTTATTTAAAATTTTGGGGAAACACAACCTTTGAAATTTATCTCGATTTCGTAATTTATTTATTTTAATGGTCTTTGTTATATAATACGTTATTATTTTGATTTACATATGAGTTAAAAGTATTTAAATATTAAATTGTTATGCGATTGAATATGTTTTCCATGAATTACGATGAAATGAGAAATGATTTTTAAGCGTGTTTTTGAAGTCGTTGTTATAATTATGAAAACGTTAACGGTGGTATATGCACCTAGTTACCTCGTTTTGATTAGGGAGAGTTACCCGTTAGATGGAGCCGCCCCTTTGAGAAATGTCTCTGTAGGAGGATAGGGCTATCAACGAGATGTAAGCTCCCTAGGTGATACGTGATGATGCGTTGCAGGATTGAGAGGAGAAGGTTATCCATTAGATGGAGCCGTTCCTAAGGGAACGGCCACCCTTAGGAGGAAAGGACTATCAATGAGATGAAGCCGCCTGTTGGTTATCAATAATTAGTATTTTTACTTGTTTAATTTTCTATGATGATTTTAATGTTATTCATTTTGATTTCGCTTCGCTATTAATTGGATTTTGAATATTTCTATCCAAACGGCTAAATAATAAATTTAATGATTTTATTATGTGTATAACATAATCTTCTCAAGGTCGTAAAACAGTTATTCGTGCCTTTTTGTGTTTCCCTTTTAGTTGATGGTGATTGTTGTCTCCTCACTAAGTCTTTGTGACTTACTCTTTCATGTTGTTTATTTTTTTTTTCCAAATTCACAGGCAGCTGAGTAGCAAGCTAATAATAGACTCAAGTCTCGGTCGTATTTTTATTTTGGTAGACCTCTTTGATTGAGAACCTTTTTTTTTGTAAAGTCTGTTGAGTCGTAATGTATTTTGCAGCTATTGAAGTCTAGGAAGTGTATTAAATATTCAGATTATGCTCTATGATTTATGACTGAGTTAAGACTTTAAACAAGGATTTTATAAATTTGGGAATGTTGAAGTTACAGAGGATACTCTGTCGAAATTTCGTGAATATATATATATATATATATATATATATATATATATATATATATATTTTGAAATGATTATTCAAAACTATTTATTTGATAAATTGTTAAGTTAGTTGATAGGCTTGTCAGGCTAGGAGTATAGCTTGTGCGCCAGTCACGGTGTATAGTTTTCGGGCCGTGACAACAAATGTTGGACTCTACCAGCAAAAGTCATACACTAGGTTAGGTTTAAAAAATTTCCATTGTAACTTATTGTAAACATGAAGGTAATAATTCCAATTTCATAAGATTTACTTTAACAAATAGACATGTCAAATACCCTATAAAAAGGGGACAATGTAAAAGTTCAGAAAATTGGAAAGAATATAAGAAAGCTAAGAAAGAGACTAACAAGGCTTTGGGCTAAGGGAGATCTAAAGCTTTTGATGGGTTATTGAAATCCTTAGGCACTAAAGGATGGAGACAAATCTATTTATAAGCTTGCTAGAGGTAGAGAAAGAAAGACTAAAGACTTGGATCAACTGAAGTGTATCAAGGGTGAAGAAGGTAAAGATTAAGTTAAGGAATAAGATATTAAAGATAGATGGAAGAATTATTTCCACAATTTATTTAATGAAGGATATGAAATTTTATAGGGCTTTAGTGGGCTGGACAAGAATCAAAGTTATACCTTATATTGTAGAATTCAAGAGCACAAGGTTAAAGAAGCATTGAGGTAGGATAATGGCAAGACAGTTGGATTAGACATATACTTGTTGAGGTATAGAAGAGTCTAGGAGATAGCATGGCTTGGTTTTTAACAAGATTGCGAGGTCAATGAAAATGTTGGACTAATGAAGAAAAAATACATTAAGATATACAAAACTGTGAAAATTATAGGGATTAAACTTAAGGAATGGGGTGATTGAATGGAGAGTAAGAAAAAAAATCAATATTAAAAATCATATGGTTTTATGCGCGGGAAGTTAGACCTAGTCTAAAATTCTAAGATGATATTAGAGTCTATACAACTTGCAGATGTCCAATCCTAAATTCTATACACTTCTGAATTCCGTTCTTTGGCATAGAGTGTATTGAGATCCCACATCAACTAAAAAATATGACATTTTAGGAGTGACAATTCTCACCCCTTGAGGTATCTTTTGGAGTTGAGTCTAGCCTAATTCAGAGTGTGCTAATTTTTTGGTCTAAATAATTTATATTTATAGTAAAATTTACCACTTAATTATTAATCACTTCGATTCAATTTTATTATGCGTGATTCATTTTTACATTTTTACACCATCTACCTTCTTGTTTCATGGTTGTGTGCTGTGCTCGTTAGATTTGTTGGTCCATCGATAGAGCCATCAAAGTTGATCCATGTATTTTTTGTCACAAGTTTGTTTTCTTTATCAACACAGGTTCACTACACTTTTGTTAAAGGGAACTTGAAACTTCAGATGCCACCATCATATTCGTTGGTTATCCAGGTAACATTTTGCATGTGCATGATATTTGTTTGGTGTTGTCATGCTACAGTTCTTGCTGGGATGTGCAAAATTTCCAGTGATATGTACTACATGACAATCTAATATTTTTGTTCCGTTGGTCGGAAAATTTGGTGGAACCTTGTGAATTTCAACAAATCAAAATTAGTGTGATTGAAAAAGTGTGTTAAAAAAGTGTATTTCTAGTATTTTTCTTTTGACGTAATCCTAAGAAGAAATAACTCACATTGGTAAAGGATCTATATAGATATTCAAGTTGGATATCTTAAGATTGGTAATTGCTAGGGGTCAAGGGCATTGGCATTACTCTATACCTCTCTGAATTATACAATTTTAGAATTTTTGTTTTTCAAAAACTATTTCTGAATTCAATCCTAGGAGTAAATCTGAAAATATTGTGTTTCAGGAATCTGAAAAAGGATCACGGCATGTGCCTTTGGCACTGAGCAGTAGCAACAAGTCTTCGAGACCCTGGCTCTGCATTACGTGGACAAGTGTTGATGCTGCTGGCTGCTGCTACATTGCCAAAGCTTATTTGAGTTATCATTTGGCATAATTTATAATAGGACCTTATGAAATTATTTAATTCATGTTGTCCACCCTAGATATTATATAGTAAAAGGCATTGGTAGTTTTTATTTTTATTTTTAATGAAATAAATCTATTGAATTTCCTTTTCAATAATCTTTACAAGGCATTGAGGAATAGAATGAAAATCTTGAGAGCTAGAACATGATTGCTATCTTTGCTAGAGCGTGAGCAATCTGATTGACTTGTTAATTTACACATACAACATTGTAGTGTTGATAATGTTAAAGTCAAGATAAAACTTAGCTACTAAGTAAACTTACTAACTAAGTAAATTTAGTAACTAAGTAAGATTGCTTAGTCAAGAAGCAAGTTTCTTAACCATGAAGGAAATTGCTTAGCCAAGAAGCAAGTTTCTTAACCATGAAGGAAGTTGCTTAGCCATGAAGCAACTTGGCCATTAAGAAACTTACTCATGAAGAAAGTTATCTAAATCACCTATAAATAGAGGTGATGGATGAAAAGTGAAATTCATTTCAACCTGAAGAGAATCCAAACATTGAGAGAATTTCAAGAGAGCTAGAAAGATTTCTAGGAGTGACATTCTTGGGTGTAATTGGGTTTTGGGTAGTGAGAGACTGTGACTATTTGTAAACACTTTGTGTAAATTTCCCTTTTTCAATATAAAGGTCTGCAACATCCTGGAGATGTAGGCAGATTTAGCTGAACTCCGTTATCAATTTTGTGTGTTATTATTTCGCAATTGTACTTTCACTTTAATCTGACCACGAGAAATTTTGATAGGCAAGCTCTTGGTGTTATTCGATTAACTTTATCTTGTAATGTTGCTTTTAACATTGCAAAGGAAAAGACCGCAACAAGTCTTATGTCGGCTCTTTCTAGCATGTATGAAAAGCCGCCAGCCTCAAATAAAGTTCATTTGATGAGGCAGTTGTTTACGTTACGGATGACAAAAGACGCAGTTGCGGCGCAACATCTCAATGAACTTAACATCGTCAGAACCAAATTGAGTTCAGTTGGAATCGACTTTGACGATGAGGTACGAGCATTAATACTTTTGTCTTCCCTACTAGAGAGTTGGAATGCTACTATCACGGCTGTGAGTAGCTCGTCGGGAAACAAAAGATTGAAATTTGATGATGTTCGCGATTTGATTCTCAGTGAAGAGATCCGACGGAGAGAGTCGGGTGAATTGTCATCCTCTTCAGTATTACATACAGAGTCATAAGGAAGAAATTCAACCAGAGGAAATAGAAGCAGAAAATCAAAGGATAGGCGGTCCAAATCTAAAAATCATCGAAATTCTAATAACTTAAGAGAAGAAGAATGAAGCGAATGTTGCCTCCACATCAAGAGAAACTGATGCACTAATATTCTTCTTGGAGAGCAAGGAAGAGTCATGGGTGTTAGCCTCTGGAGCATCATTTCATGCTACTTCGCAGAAAAAATTCTTTGAAAATTATGTCCCCAGCAACCTTGGTAAAGTTTACCTTGGTAATGAACAATCTTGTGATGTTGTGGGCAAAGGTCCAGTGAAGATTAAGTTGAATGGGTCTGTATGGGGATTGAAAAATTATAGACGTATTCCCGACCTGACAAAGAACTTAATCTCAGTGGGCCAATTAGCCAATGAAGGCTACACAACAGTTTTCCACAGTGATGATTGGAAGATTTCAGTGCAATGACAATTGCTCGCGGCAAAAAGAGTGGCACTCTTTACAAAACAGCAAGAGCATGTCATTTGATTGCAATTGCAACAAATGAAAATCCCAATCTATGGCATCAGAGACTAGGCCATATGAGTGAGAAAGGGATGAAGATTATGCACTTAAAGGAAAAACTTCCAAATCTTCAGTCAATAGAAATTGACATTTGTGAAGATTGTATACTTGGAAAGCAGAAAAGAGTCAGCTTTCAGAGAAGTGGAAGAGCCCCAAAGAAAGAGAAACTTGAGTTGGTCCACTCAGATGTTTGGGGTCCATCAACTGTCTCATCCATTGGTGGGAAACACTACTTCGTGACTTTCATCGATGATCACTCTAGAAAGGTATGGATATACTTTCTTAGACATAAGTCTGAAGTATTTAAGGCTTTCAAGAAGTGGAAAGCCATGGTAGAAAATGAGACAGGATTTAAGATCAAAAAGCTCAGAACTGACAATGGTGGTGAATATGAAGACACCAGATTCAAGAAGTTTTGCTATGAGCACGGGATCAGAATGGAGAGAACCGTGCCAAGTACTCCTCAACACAATGCTGTAGTTGAGCGTATGAATCAGACGTTGACTGAAAGAGCTAGAAGTTTGCGTATGCAGTCAGGCCTACCAAAGCAATTCTGGGAAGAAGTAGTCAACACAGCAGCTTACTTGATTAATCGAGGTCCATCAGTGCCATTGGAGCATAGAATACCAGAAGAGGTATGGAGCGGAAAAGAGGTAAAACTCTCACATCTTAGAGTTTTCAGTTGCGTAGCTTATGTGCATATTAGTGATCAAGGTAGAAATAAACTTGATCCCAAATCCAAGAAGTGCACTTTCATCGGTTATGGAGAGGATGAGTTTTGATACCGCCTATGGGACAATGAAAACAAAAAGATGATTCGTAGCAGAGATGTCATCTTCAATGAAAGAGTGATGTACAAGTATAGACATAACACATCCACTAGTGATTCAAAACATAGTGGGCCTGTGTATGCACAAATAGATGATGTTCGTACAGTTGGAAGCTCTCAATCAGAATATTCAATTGAATCGAGTAGCGAACAAGAATATGACACATCAGAGCATTCTACTCCAGCTCCTTCGTTGAGAAGGTCTTCTCGAACTCATATGCCTAATAGGAGGTATATGGACTACATGTTGCTGACAGATGGAGGAGAGTCTAAAGACTATGCAGAGGCATGTCAGACCGTAGATGCAAGCAAGTGGAAGCCTTCCATGAAAAATGAGATGAAGTCTTTAATCTCTAGTCAAACATGGGAACTAGCTGAATTACCCATGGGAAAGAATGAACTTCACAACAAATGGGTGCATCGAGTTAAGGAGGATCATGATGGCTCCAAAAGATACAAAGCCCGACTAGTGGTCAAAGGATTCCAACAAAAGGAAGGAGTTGACTACAATGAGATTGTTGCTCCTGTTGTGAAGCTCAATACTATCAGGTCAGGGTTAAGTATTGTTGCCAGACCCAGATGTTTCTCGATTCCTCGATACCAATAAATTGAACTTCTCTTTGAAAGGGGGAGTTTAGAAATGTGTTTCTCTCAACTCAGCCAGTATGAAGCTATAGGTGGAGGTAGACGGGATTCTTGTGGTCGAAGATTTCCCAGAGGTATTTCTACCAAATGTACCAGGATTACCCCCAGTTCGTGATATTGAATTCTCAATTGATGTGACTCCGAGTACAGGACCTATTTCTATTGCCCCATATAGAATGTCTCCATCGGAATTGTCAGAATTGAAAAATCAGTTGGAGGACCTTTTGTCTAAACAGTTCATACGACTGAGTGTCTCACCTTGGGGAGAACCAGTTCTCTTAGTGAAGAAGAAGGATGGAAGGTCCAGACTTTGTGTCGATTACCGCCAGCTTAACAAAGTCACCATCAAAAACAGGTATCCCTTTCCACACATTGATGACTTGATGGACCAACTCAAAGGAGCAATCATATTTTCAAAGATTGATCTAAAGTCGCGGTACCATCAGATTCGGGTGAAGGAAGAAGACATTCCTAAAACAGCATTTAGAACTTGCTATGGACACTTTGAGTATTTGGGGATGCCTTTTGGCGTCACGAATGCACCAGCTATTTTCATGGATTACATCAATCGTATATTTGACCCCTTCTTAGACAAATTTGTGGTGGTCTTCATTGAGGACATATTGATCTATTCTAAGAGCTGAGAGGAACATGAAGCTCACCTACGTCAAGTTTTGCAAGTCTTGAAGGATAAGTGATTGTATGCTAATTTGGGGAAATGTGAATTCTGGTTGGAAGAGGTGAAATTCTTGGGACATGTCATTTCAAAGGAAGGTATCGTAGTCGACCCAACTAAAGTAGAAGTTGTGGTGGCATGGAAACAACCATAGACCGTCACAGAGATTAGAAGTTTTCTGGGCTTGGTTGGATACTATAGAAGATTCATTTAGGGTTTTGCTAAGATTGCAACGTCGTTGACACAACTCACAAAGAAGAATCATATATATGCATGGGCGAAGGAATGTGAGAGGAGTTTTCAGCTGATGAAAGAGAAACTAACTACATCACCAGTGTTGGTGTTGCCCCAACCAGAAGAACCATTTGAAGTTTATTGTGATGCCTCTTTACAAGGATTGGGTTGTGTACTTATGCAGAACAAACAAGTGGTAGCATATGCTTCAAGACAGTTGAAGGTGTATGAGAAGCATTATCCCACGCATGACATGGAGTTGGCTGCAATAGTTTTTGCACTAAAGATTTGGAGGCACTATTTGTATGGGTGCAATTTTGATGTATACAGCGACCATAAAAGTTTGAAATACTTGTTTGACCACAAGGAGCTTAATATCTGGCAATGGAGATGGATGAAGTTCATCAAGGATTAGGAGTTCACGTTGCATTACCCCCCAGGAAAAGCAAATGTGGTGGTTGATGTCTTGAGCAGAAAGCGAGCCCATATGTCATCCATAACATTGAAAGGATTAGAGTTGTTAAAGAATTTTCGTGACTTGGATCTTAATTTGGATTCCTTGTCGGGAAAAGTACAATGTGGAACGACCATCGTAGATAATAAATTGATGAATGAGATAAAAACCCTTCAAGCGACTGATGAGGCTATTTAGGGGAGACGAAAATTGGTTGAGACTGGCAAGGCTCCCGAATTTGAAATGGGTCCAGATAACATTTTGTGGTGTAATAAACGTATTTGTGTGCCCGATAATGCTGAGTTGAGAAAGACTATTTTGGATGAGGCCCACAAGAGCAAACTGAGTATTCACCCTAGTACTACGAAGATGTATAACGACCTGAAGTAGAGATTTTGGTGGCCAAGAATGAAGAAACAAGTGGCGGAATATGTGGCGTCTTACCTGACTTGCCAGAAGGCTAAGGTTGAACACCAAAAACCTGTTGGATTGTTGCAGTCATTAGATGTACTGTGTGGAAATAGGATAGCATGTATATGGACTTTGTGGTGGCATTACCTAAGACTCAAAAGAAATTTGACTCCATTTGGGTAATTATTGACAGGCTCACAAAATCCGCCCATTTCATACATGTAAGGACTACTTACAATGCATCTAAGCTTGCAGAGATCTACGTTGTTTAGATTGTTAGATTACACGGCATACCATCTAGCATCGTGTCTGATAGAGATCCAAAGTTCACTTCTCGTTTGTGGGAAGCATTGCATGAGGCATTGGGTACTAGATTGAGATTGAGTTCCGCGTACCACCTCAAACCGATGGTCAAACTGAAATGACTATTCAAACATTAGACTATTTGTTAAGAGCTTGTGCATTAGATAACCGAGGAAGTTGGGATGATCTATTTCCTCTTATTGAATTTACCTATAACAATAGCTATCATGCAAGCATCAGGATGGCACCGTACGAGGCTTTGTATGGGCGCAAGTGTCAAACTCCCTTGTGTTGGTATTAGGATGGTGAAAACTTGAGTGTAGGGCAAGAATTGGTGCAACAGACTACATAAAAGGTGCGTCAGATCCAAGAGCGGATGAGAACAGCACAAAGCAGGCAGAAGAGTTATGTTGATCGACATAGGAGACCTCTGGAGTTTCAGGAGGATGAACATGTATTCTTGAGAGTGACACCTACTACCCGAGTTGGTAAGGCATTGAAGTCTAAGAAGCTTACTCCGAAGTTTATTGGACCATACCAAATTCTTCCAGTGGCCTATCAGATTGCTTTACCACCGAATTTGGCCAATTTACATGATGTATTCCATGTGTCACAACTGAGGAAGTACATGGCATATCTATCCCATATTATCGCGCCCGATGATACTCAATTGAAGGAGAATCTTTCCTTCGAGGTCCCACCGATAAGCATCACAGACAGAACTACCAAGCATTTGAGGGGGAAGGAAATCCCTTTGGTTATGGTGATTTGGAACCAAACAAATGGAAATGCTACTTGGGAGTTGGAGGAGAAGTGAAGGAGCTTTACCCAGACCTTCTAGATACCTTTTAGTTTTGAGGACGAAACTATTCTAAGGGGGTAAGTATTGTAACACCCTTTATTTTAATTAATTAATTAATTTAAAACCCTTAGTTTTGTTTATTATGTTTGATTAATTTAGTGTGACGATAGTAAGATAATTATTCCTTGGATGTTCAATTATTTGATGAAGTATTTTTATATTAATTAATTATTGGGATTTTTATTATTAACTAATTAAAACTCGTAGAAATATCTGTCTTAGAGTGAACAATGACCAAGTCAATTTTGACTAAGTCAAAATTGAATCACCCACACTACTACTTTTGATAACTATATTTTATTTTTAATAGCATTTAGTTTATACAACCGTGCCTTTTCCCCTTGTGTCCATTCAAATGTGTAACTAGCAAAAATAAATACATGAATGTCAATTAATTCTTAACGGTTGGTCATTGAGTGGTATTATTTCAATTGAATTCTTTATTCATGTGTGCAATTAAACTCAATGAAGAGAATTATTCCTTCTCTCTTATCAGCTTCACGCCTCCTTTATTAGTCACATACACCTCTCATTCGTAGGACACGATTAAACTTGCAGTAGAGAAAAAGAAGTCATAATCACCCACACGCCATTTCCAACATTACATTTATCTCAAATATTTTCTAAGCCACTCAAAATACCATCCTCACATTCCCTCGCATTCTGATCGAAGTTCTAAACTTTCGTTCCTTCATCTTGGTGAGATTTTCGAGGGCTATATAGTGTCACCTGCAAGGAAAGCACTCAAGGTAAGGGCTTTTCCCCATGCAAGGTTAGGCCGGATATTAAATTAATAATTTGTAAGATATTGATATGATGTCTTAAAAGAAAAATGTTGATTCTATGTTCACCTTAAAGAATTTAACTATAATGTTTTGTTTTTATGAGTAATATGTTTGCCTTGATAAAATTAAATATAAAATTTTGATTTTTATTATTATAACATGAGTAATATGCTTGTTGTCATATATTTGATGTAAAGTTGCAATTTTTCTGTTGTTTAGGTATACTTAATTATAAAGTTATGATCTCACGAGTAATATATTTGTTAGGATATTTTTAATTTAAAGTTTCGATTTTTGTGCTATTTCATTTCAAAGTTTTGATTTTTATGAATACTATATGAGTCTTGAGGGAATTGATGAAAAGTTGTAATTTTTAATTGTGATAACATGATTAAGTTGATTTTTGTTATGTGTTTAGTGGTAAACCTTGATTTGTATGTCTAAATGACTAATAATGAGAGAAATTCTATAGTAGAAGAAATAAAGTTTATAGTTGTATGTGTTCTTCGTTATTTGAGTTTTGATGTCTATCAATAACACGTGGCTAATCCAATTTTATAGTTTATAAAATGAAAGTTGTGATTCTACGACATTTATTCACGTGTTTGTGTGTTATATATTTGGGATAGCAAAATTACTGATTCTCGATTGTAAGCATCCTTGAGAATAAAATGTTGATGTCATGTGTGATTAAAATTTAACCTTGAAAATTTTATCTTTGCGGTTGCCTAAGTTACTGGTTATTTGTGTTTTAAATATTTTTATCTTTGTGGTTGCCTAAGTGGCTGGTGATTTGTGTTCAAATATTATTATCTTTGTGGTTGCCAAAGTGGCTGGTGATTTGTGATTGAATAGTTTTCTCTTTGTGGTTGCCTAAGTGACTAGTTAATTGCGTTATGACCTTTTCTTTGTGGTTGTCTAAGTGGCTAGTGATTTGTAAATTTCGAGCATCATTATCATTGTCATGACATATCATATGCATCTTTGTGGACGCCTTAGTGGCTGGTTTAATTTTCCCCATTGGTATGGGTGACTTCTGTGTGGACGCCTTAGTAGCTAGCTATATCCGGATCATGTATGTTTAGGAGCATGTATAACTTGCATTCATTTTATTATTATTTTTATTTTGATCTAATTATTTGCTCTAAAGTGAGTTGCTACTTGATTTATTTAGATACATTTTATAGCTTTTGATACACCCTTGCGAGTTATAAAAAAAATCAATTTCTCTAAATCTTTTATTACAAAAAGATTTTATATTTATATTTTATGGTTGTTAACTTATTATTTGGTTTAGTTTTTTCCGTGGGATGAACTGACCATTTACACCAACATTTAGGTACTAACGATCTCGAAGAGTTGCATGAATAACGTTTGTTTGGCGCACGCGCGTGGAAAAATGGGGTACTTTAATAAAAAAAAAATGTTTGTAGTGATAAGACCGATGTGGTACATTTTTATAAAGTTTATTTACTTTTCATCGTCAATTTTTAATAGAAATGCGGAGGTGTGGTCCTTCCGTTAGGAAAAAATCTGAATCAGTTGTTGTTATTTCAATTAAGGAAAATTTATTCTATTTTAGGACGTAAGTGAACATTTTCTACAATTAGCAAATTTTCTTTACAAAAATAATAACAATAATATTCAGTAAATTGCGTTGTGTTATTTCATAAAATGAAATCAAACTATTTACTAGTGAAATATTATTGATTACATGATAAACTACTTCCTTTAAAATAAAAAATAGGTCGTTTTTGAAAGAAAACAAATACTTTTAAGTAATGTCTTGGATCAAAATCTGGGGCGTTACACAATGCGTGGCAAATGGTATTTATTCTTTATAGTTACTTTATTCAACTGCATATAGTCCACACATAACCGCATGGATCCATCTTTCTTCGTTACAAATAAGACTGGTGATTTCCAAGGAGAAGAACTTGGGCGAATAAAACCCTTATCAAGAAGATGTTGAAGTTGCTCCATTAACTCCTTCAGTTATGTTGGGGCCATATGATAAGGAATTATGGATATAGGATGAGTGTTTGGAACCAAGTCTGTAGAAAACTCAATCTCCCTATCAGGTGGCAACCCAGAAAGTTCTTCATGAAAAACATCTGGAAATTCACATGCTATTGGAATTTTTTCCAATTTCTCCTCAGCCACTTGTGTATCCCTTACCAAGGCTAAGTACGCTTGACAACTTCTTCTCATTAACTTGCTAGCTCTCAAGGCTGAGATTTGGTTATGTGGTACCCAACAATGTGCTCCTTGAAACAAAAGACTGATTGCCCCGGTATCTCAAATTTCACCACTTTGTTATGACAATCCAAAGTGGCATGATGAAAAGCCAACCAATCCATACCCAAAATCACATCAAAATCTATCAAGTCAATAACTACTAAATCTACTAGCAAAACCTTGCCCTCAATAGTTATATCACATGAACGATACACCGACTTAGCAAGAAAATTTCCTCCAACAGGTGTAGCTACAACTAAAGCCTCTTCTAAAGAAGATGAACATTTACCAAGTCGAGTAGCAAACCACGAGGATACAAAAGAATGAGTAGCTCCAGGGTCAAACAAAACACGAGCATTTCTCGAACAAATAGAAAGTATACCTTTAACTACTACATTGGATGTCTGAGCATCCTGACGAGTCAAAGCAAACACTCGAGCCTGACCTCTTCCTGCTGGTATCTGACCTCTACCACCAAACCCTCTACCTCCCTGCTGAGATGTTCCTGAACCTCTAACATAAGAATTTCCACTTTGTCGTGCAGATGCAGAATGAGCTTGAGAAGATGCCAAAGCTATTGGGGTTGATGCATAACTAGAGGATGGACGTGTCGTGTCTATAGGACTATCCCTTCTAATGTGACCTACTTGACCACATTGATAGCACACCTTACCTTCTCTAGAATAATTTCCAAAGTGAAACCTACCACAAATAGAACACCGTGTAGCTGAAACACCGGAATGTCTCTAAGGGAAAGTGGATTGTGATACTGCCCCAGAATCTGATCTACGGCTCTGCACTGTCCTAGAAGATTTCCCGCTATGACCACCTCTTTCAGACATGAGTCTTCGTTGCCCCTGATAACCAAACATAGATCCACCACCGTGATTCGGATAGTTACTATAGGATCCTTCAACCCTTTGTTTCTTTTGTGAATCTTGTCTATTACCTCCTTTTTCCTTCTGTCGTTGCTCAATCTAAAGGGCCAAACTCAAAACCTCAGCAAAATTAGAACAATTTGACCCAACCACATATCTAAATAAGTAATCCCTCAATCCTCTGATGAACCTCTTGACACGCATCTCCTTAGTGATAGGGTAAGGAGTGTGTCTAGAGAGCTGTGTAAAACGAGCACTATACTCTGAAACTGTCATATCCTCTGTTTGCTCTAATCGCTCAAACTCATGAGCTAATCCATCTCTAACACTCTCCAGAAGAAAACGAGCCATGAACAACTAAGAGAACTATCTCCATGCTAACAGAGGTGACCTCACTTGTCTACCATGTGACACTATATCAAACCAATCTCGGTCCACACCTATTAGCGGAAAGGATGTCAATTCCACTACTCTTACCTCAGAACAACCCAATGCTCTCCAAAGCCGCTCTAGACTATCAATGAATTATTGTGGGTCCTTAGTCGCACTAGACCCAGAAAAAGTAGGGGATTTAAGCTTTATGAAGTCTAGTAAAGTAACCTCAATACCCCTCGTTGCTGTAGTCGTCTGATGCTCAACTTGTCCAACCTCTTGTTGACCATTGGGATTTTCATGTCTTTGATCACCCTCTTGTTGTTGTCCGACGACAACACCAACAAGTTGTTGCACAACCTGTTGTAATCCGTGCATACCAGCAGCAAACTCTAGGTACCTCAACATTGGCATCCAAGCCACGTCCACCAACATTAGCTCTACGCCTATTTCGAGCACGAATGGAAACACGACATCATTGAAGAGCGCCTTGGGCTTGGGCAATTGACTCATCAACAATTTCCCTTATAGTAGGATTCCTAGTCTTGGGTGGCATTCTCACCTAATCAAAGAACATTGATCAAAAATCGAACAAGACGACAAGAAAATGTGGAAAGATATTTATAATGAATTTAAACACAGATTTAGACAACAGATGAGACTCTTATAGAGTGCTAATAGTGCTTGCAAGTAAGTTGTGCCCAGGTACACAATTTACTTACATGAATTTATTATCACCCTATGTTTGCAACTATTAAGACCTACGACCGGGCTCTAATACCAACTTTGTCACGACCGGAAAACTAAATGCCGTGACCGGCGCACAAGCTATACTCCTAGCCTAGCAAACCTACTCACTAACTTAAAAAATCAAGGAACTAAATAGTTCAATATATATATATATATATATATAACTTTTTTCGAAATTTCGACAGAGTACCCTCTGTAACTTCAATGTTTCCAAATTTATAAATCCCTGTTTAAACTTCAAATTCAGCCAAATTCAAATAGCATAATCTAAACATTCAGTACATCACCCAAAAGACTTTCTAGACTCAAAATAGCTGCAAAGTACATCACGACTCAACAGACTTTACAAAGAAAAAGGTCCTCGATTGAAGAGGCCTTCCAAAAAAAATACGATCGAGACTTGAGCCTACTATCAGCTTGCTACTCAACTTCCTGTGAATCTATAAAAAAAATAAAGCAACATGAAGGAGTAAGTCACAAAGGTTTAGTGAGGAGACAACAATCACCATCAACTAGAAGGGGAAACACAAAAAGGCACGAATAACTGTTTTACAACCTTGAGACGATTATGTTATACACATAATAAAATCATTAAATTTATAATTTAGCCGTTCAGATAGAAATATTAAAAATCCAATTAATAGTGAAGCGAAATCAAAATGAATAACATTAAAATCATCATAGAAAATCAAACAAGTAAAAATACTAATTATTGAGAACTAAGAGGCGATTTTATCTCATTCATAGCCTTTTCCTCCTAAGGGTGGCATTTCCCTTAGGGGTGGCTCCATCTAACGGATATCCCTCTCCTCTCAATCCCGCAACGCATCATCACACATCAATTAGGGAGCTTACATCTCGTTGATAGCCCTCTCCTCCTACAGATGACATTTCTCATAGCGGCGGCTCCATCTAACGGGTAACTCTCCCTAATCAAAACGAGGTAATTAGGTGTACCTACCGTCGTTAACAATTTCACAACTATAACAACGATTTTCCAAACACGTAAAAAAATTATATTCAACTGTATAACAATTCAATATTTAAATACTTTATAACTCATAACTAAATCAAACAATACCATATTATATAACAAAGACCATTAAAATAAATAAATGACGAAATCTAGATAAATTTCTAAGGTTGTGTTCCCCAAATTTTTAAATAAACACTTTAACATATAAAACGAGTAACATAATAATTATACCATTATAAAAATAAATGACGATGACCGTCGTCAACTCACAACTATGGAGAATCGGCTACGTTTGTTCTCCAACAACTCCCAGAGTAGCCAGCAGGACCTCAGCTAACAAATCTAAGTATAAAAAATATTCTCAAGACTTTATAAAAATTATTCTAAAGTTTAGCTAACTCTAGGAAAGCATAAAAATCCTTAAATCTACTCTAAGCGCAAAAAAATAAGATTTTTAAACAAAACTACATTTCCTAGAGATTTATTATAAGCATAAGAGTTGTGTATTTACCTCAAAGAGTCACAATGACAACTCTCAAGAAATAAGTAACCTTCTCCTTCCTTGAATCACTAACCCTAACTCCCAAAATCCTAACCAAGAGTTTTTGTAGGAGTATGAGAAATTATACTCTTTGAGATATTAAATTTCTTCTAAGGGTTAATGGTTTAAGTATTGTGGAGTGAGCAGAAGCAAGGAGAAGGAAAGAAGAAGAAAATAAAAAAAACAATAAAAATGGGGGATGGGTTGCTTTGGCCGAGAGGGAGAGAAGAAAGACGAGAAGAGAAAGATGAAAGAATGGAAAGAAAAAAAAAAAAAGCGGGGTTGATTTTATTTATTTATTTATTAATATTAATATTAAAAATAAATAAATAAGTAAAATAAAAAATAAAACTTTAATGAAACGGAGCGTTTCATTTGCGTAGTTTTTTAACAGGAAAAATTGAGAAAGAAAAGATGCTTCGTAATATTCTTAAATTATTCGTTGAAAGAACTCGGCCCTTTTGTTTACTTTCATTTACTAGTATTGTTTAGTTGGTGTTTGTTGTCATGCACCACAAAAGTAGTTATACTTTGTAGCACAAGGAAGCTACTAGCTAGGATAGTTCCACTATTAGGGGATTTGTATAATATGCATTAAAAATTTAGGTTCAAATCTCACTATTTTAATTACATAAAGAAAAGGACGGAGGTTTTCTCAATACTAGAAAATGGATGTAACATATGTGAAGAAAATTTATCTCTAAAAGTCTACATAGTTGCACCGTGTAATTGTTGTAGATGTTCCAAACCTTTAATACTACGGTGATTTATAATTCTTTACCAATTTTAGGTATTGTGAACAATTAACCTTACATTTATTGTGCAATTATCAATTTTAAGCATTCTTGTCTAGAAAGGCACTATAATAACTTATAATAATGGCAACCTCTTGATAAATTCCAAGTATCTTTTTGCATGTGCAAGTGATGATAGCCACGAGTTTCATAAAAAGCCTTAACTCTTTGAAGCAACTAACTATAGAAGATAAAGAAAGAAAGTAATAAATAGAGGAAGAGTGTTTCTATCAAGAAGAAAGAGTAGCACATGGTAGAAGATACTTATCTTGTTAACATCTCAAAATGTATGCATTAGTAATAATCATATTAATCATATATAGTACATAAGCACATGACATGTGTTTTGAAAGCCACTCAAAAGATCTCCACACAAACTCCAAAACATATTGTGGGACAACCTAAACCAAAAAGTTAGAAAAACAACTCCATAAACAAACGAATAGAATGAAAGTATGAGGAGGTGTATATATATGGTCCTACACCCCCCCTCTACAAGACTGTTAAAGGGAATCAAATAATGCAAAGTTTTATATGTCACATGGACTAAAAAGCAAACTGACACAACACATGCACTTGTCTCAATATTGCACATGCACATGGTGATTGTCTCCTAATCTTTCCACCACTTACCTTAAACTTTTTACATCATTCTAATAATCAATTTTTTTTCCTTAATAAAAAGTTGACTCATATTTCATAGATGTAAGTTCAACTTTTAACTTCAACATGATGATCTTGTTTTTAGATAATTCTTATGTACCTCCTTCAACACTTCTTAAATCTTGAAACTTGCCTTAACCTTGAGATTCGACTCATCTAAACTTTTTTAATATAAAAAATAATATTTTTTTTCTCTCATTTATCTATTACAAACCACACTAAAATTGTCATTAAAGCCCTCTAACATCTCATAACTAAGATACCATTCTTTGTTCCTAGATAATATTATACACAACACATTAATTGAAAGTAAACTATAGTTAGCACATCAAATATGGTCTTCAACATGCCAATAAGGTGCATTGCAAGTGCCTATGGCAAGTGGTTAAGTGGTCATTGGTGAGGCCAGCTGCTTGCATAAATGAATGAACCACTGTTGGGCCTACAAATCTAAACCCTCTTCTGATCATGTCTTTGCTTATGCTCTCTGATTTTGATGTCTTCACTGGAATCTTGTGGCCAAACTTGTATTGTGTTGAAATTGGTTTGTGATTCACAAAACCCCAAATGTATTTGTTAAATGAACCAAAGTCCTTGTTAACCTGTAAATGTAATGCACCAATTTACAAAGCGAATATTATTATCAGCAAAATTTCACTACATTACATTACATACATTGTATTCTTTTTTATTTAAAAGTAAAAATAAAATTATAACAAGTCAAAAAAGAAAATAATAACTATAAAATAATTAAAACAAGGCGACGGTGTCCTACTTAGGTAGCTCGGTTGGTGAGCTAAAGAAAATCGAAGACGTGTTCAGAAAGAGGTTTCAAATTCATAGCCGAAAAAACTAACATAACCACTAATTTCTAACATTACAATTTTTTCAAATATAAAAATTGTGATCCTTGGTGACTAAAATTGTGCACAGAGATCAATCAGAACATATGGGGTCAGGAATTAAAATTTTCTTCCAGTAAGGACTTATAAATATATGCAAAGTGCAAACTTTCTTGTCCTGGGTGAAGCAAAGAGAAAATATTAAAATGAAGTTTTTCATAAAAGACATTAGTGAACTTTTCATCATTGATACTCTTTTTAAGTCCCTAACTAATCTGCTATTTTCTTTAGAATATTCACTAAAAACAGATAATCTTGTCTTCTGAATTATAGTTCTGAATTGCGGTCCGCAACTGTGATTGCAGTCACAATTAAAATTTAAAGGTTTCTACAACCTACAATTGCATATGCATCAATTGTATTTATCTGTATTTTACTGCAATATCAAATTACGCAATATAACCGCAGTTACGACTACAACCGCAATAACTGATGCGAAAAAGAGAAACCAAGTAGAAAAATGAAAAAGGTACAGTTTTTGAGACTGTTTACCTCTAAAATTCGATTAGCATTATCAACAACTCCTCGAACTCTGCTTATATCAATGCCATATTCCAAACTAATTGACGTCATTTGCTTATCAGTTAAGTTGGCCAAAGTTGATGCATTAAATTCTGAAAATGCAATCCTGTAAATAATTTAAAATTTCATCATTAGTTCCCTCAATTTGAAAAAAGAAGTACATATATAATTGCATATGCATATGCAATCATGCATTGAGATGGTTATTATAGTAGAATTAATCCAACCTGAAATCTTGGCGTTTCTTTAAGATTGATGTCCAATCAGATCCAACTTGAGCACCACTTAAAACTAGAAGTTCAAACAACATCCTGCATGTGCAATAGTGTCTTTGTCAATCATCATTTATTTGAAAATATTTTTGATATATAACGTGATATTTCAAATTGAAGATATGTTTAATATTTTACACATACTCTTTCAAATTGAAGATATGTTTAATATTTTACACATACTCTGATATAAATAGTTATATTTAATTATTTTTATTTTTTTATATTATTATCGGTGTTAATATATATATATATATATATATCAGTGTCCAGTGTCAGTATCGAATTCAATGTTTATGTCTGAGTTTGCCCTTCATAGTATTTTTTGTATGATCTCATTGACCTTGTGTTGTGTGTGATGATATAGAGAGAAAGAGAAGTGGATGCTTACTTGTCATCATGAACTGGAACTCCCCATTCCTCATCATGATAAGCAATATAGATTGGATCTATTTATTAAAACAAACACATTGAGATTAGCACATACTGTTATTCATATAAAACACATTACTATTGATATCAGTATGATACTCATGATTATTTTAGAATTATTTCATATGAGATTTGAATTATGTTTCTCAAGATTATAATGTCAAACTTTTACTACTAAATTAACATCTTGAAAACTATAAAACAGATTGAGATTAGCACCTCCTTGTCAAAAAAGTTTCATAACTATTGATGTTTAATATTAGTATATAAATTAAGAAAATATAAAAATATGAACTAAAGTACTCTTATCTAATCCTAATTAGTAGTCTATTATAGTAGTCTGGTAAAAATCAAAAAACATTTTTATTTGACACAAAAAAATCATATATCATCAATTTGTCTACAAATTAATTAGTTTAATTTCTAATAATTATTTATGTGATTATTAAATAAGTATATATCTAACCAAAAATAAATTAATCAGACTTCAGATTTGTAAAACATTAATATTTTAAATTAAAATATAAATAATAAACTAAAACATCAATGCTACCTTTGTCTCTATTATAAACACCTACAATACTTTTTACATATATAAGAAAAATGATTACTGTATTTAATATGTCTATTTTATATATAGATGTGTTTAATACTATGGATTTGTATTAAAATTTGTACTCTTTGAATTACCTGAGTTGGGTGTGATAAAGCTGCATCTTTTTTCCTCTTCAGTTGTTTTTGAAGAAAGATTATTTGAAGTATCAATAGGAACAACAGTTTCAAACTTTGCAGATTTTGATCTTCCATAATGTGCAATCTTCATTTTTCTCTGAGCATTCTGCAATGCCATCTGTTCTCTCCTCACAGCAGCAATACTCCCTGGTGACTCAGTGATCAAACTAGAACAGTAACTCAATGATGATGCCTCACATGTGGTTGACCCTTCTTTAAAACTCTTTGACTTTTTCCTCTCTAAACTTGAACAACTCTTTCTTGTTGTTGGTGTTACAACAATCTTTTCACAACTTGTGTTCAACACATTATTACTTTCATTTCCTCTCTTTGTTGCTTGAGGCCTTGGTGACTTTAACTTTGGTGAAATTGGAGGAGTCAATGAATTAGTCTTGCTTTGAAATGGTGGTGGTGGTGAAAGTGATTTTGGTTGAATTTTTTTAATTGAATTTCTTTTTTCTAGGTTAGGAACTCTATTGCAAGTTGGTTGAAGAACAGGTCTGCCATTGATTCTGGACACATGTGATGTGGCTGTGGCTGTGATTTCTATGCCTACTGTTACTTTGGCTTTGGAGCTGCACATTTTTGTTTGATTAATTGAAAAGGAAGAGTGTATAATGGATAATGAAATAATGATGAATAGGGAAGGTGTGTAAGAAATGAAGGATGTTGTGATGAGAAGAGAGGGAAGGGAGGGAAGTGGGGTTTTATAAAATGTGTGGATGGAGGATGGTGGGGACAGGACAGGTAAAGAAGAAGATGTAACATGGGAAGGTGGGAATCTGTCATACAAACTCTTACAGGGGGTATCACTTTTTGCTAACTAAAGAGGTGTGTTATTTCAAGACACAAAAGTTAGAAATTGTATCCGACACCGTATAAAATATAATTCAGATGTACGTGAAGTTAAATTAAGGAGAAAGAAAAAATAATATAAATTTTGAAAAATATATATATACACCGTTTGATGTTAAAGATTTTGTATTCAACATTTTTGACTAATTGAATTACAAGGAGTGAATTACAGTGACTAATTGAATTACAGCTCTACACTACAGAAGATTTTGTAAGAATTATTGGATTCAACAATGTTTTAAACAGCAGATATTTATACTATAAATCAGCCAAGAGGATTTAGATCTATTTTATTTTGTTGGTGTTGGAGGAGAGTGTTGTTAGCATTTTTTTGATTAATATTTCTGTGATTGAAATTTCTATCAACATTAATTTTATTGTTGTTATTTCTATGTCAAATACTAATGTGTTGCTAGTTATGAAACCTTAACATAAACATAGATACATCTTACTCACAAGATTCGATGTTTGACACCGATTATAATTTAAAAAATGATCTTACTAACAAATATATTTTCCATTGTTAAAGAATAAAAAAAAGTTGTGATGAAAAAATCTTGCCAACATACATCACCAATCTTTTAGTTATTGTTATTCTTATTGGTGGATTCGTTGGGTTGGAAATTGTGATGTGCTGGAGTCATGAACCGTGTTTTTTTTAATTACATGGAAGTATGGAACTTTCCTCATTTCCAGCATGTTGTAGAAATGTGCTTCTCTTCCCAAGGATTTTTAGTTTGGAGTGAGGGGCAAGAAAGGTAAAAATGCAAGAAAAAACATCAATCATTGGTCTATTCTTTTTAGCTGTATGGAATCTCCTTCTCTCTGTCACTAACTCGTTCTTTTTCTACCCATGTGTAAACGCTTTGAAGGTAGGAAAAAAGCATATAATTCCCTTTATAAACTTCGTTACAAAGTTGGCACAAGTACTAAATTAAATGGTGTTGTAAATTGTATGTTGTAGATAATAAAATAATTGAGACTTTTGGTGGGGTTTTTATGACACTATAACTCGTATCGTTTTCTTTCTTGATATATATATCTATATATATATATATATATATTTTTTTTTAAATTAGTATTTTTTTTTTGTGAACAATAACGAGTAGGACCATAACAAGTGAGAAAAATTATTTTTCAAGAATTTTAGAGTCTGTTTTTTTTAAGGATTCTAAAAAAAGTGATTTTATTATTATATAATTTAGAGATTTTAAAAAAATGAAAAATTATTTTATGTTTGTAAGTTATAATAAAAAATCAATTATAAAAAAGATTCTTCTAAAACTACAAAAAAACAGTTCTAAAAAAATCAGTTTTTAAATTTATCTTTTTAGATTTTCAGTTTTTTAAAAAACTATAACAAACAAACACCAATTTTCAAAAATAATTATTTCTGTACGCTTTCAAAAATAATTATTTTGTTAAAAAAAGTGATTATTTATGAAAAAAACTATAACCAACGCATCATTAATCTTGCTGCATTGCCATAATTGATTTTGATCCTAAAATCTCAGTTTAAGCCTAAAGAAATTCGAACCATCTTATGAAAGGTTCTTGAATTTTTGTTGTAATATTTTATTTGTGTACTTTCCAGGTAAATTGAGTTGCGTATATTTTCATCAGTTGTCCTAATGTAAGATATCATCAATTGAGCTGAATAAAATCAGTCTTAATCCTTACAGGTTGGCTGAATTACTTGTGCAATTAAAGACAAGACATGTTATGCCCCAAAGTGTAGGCCCCTGCTCAAATTCTTCTACTTTTTCTTTTTAGGCACTCCCATAGGGACTCAATGTTTCAAGTGACAATTTGCTGTCTTTAATATATGACCTCATTTCACCAAACCATGAAACCAAGATAACATGCATTTGTAGCTACCCTAATTGGAAGATTTCATATAAAACAAAACTGAAGAAAGAAAGAAGAAAACGTCTATACTCATCTCAAGTTACATATAAAAGAAAAATTGATCAAAAATAGGACTTGAAATGGAAATAAAATAAATAAAGGAAGTCTTTTTGATTAGTGATGTCAATGAGTGATGAATCTCTTGGAAATTATGTATGATTGATAAAATAATTCTCCTCTCAATCGATATTGACATTAGTAAAATTAAGTTAATTTTTTCTTTTTTTATACTTTTAAATATACAATTTGATTAATCAATTTGAATATATATATTAACAGAAAACACTTCTGAATTTGGTAAATTCAGACAAATATTGAGAGAAGAAGAAATTTTTAAAATTAATTGACTACAAAATTTGATGAATATCGTATATATACACTTATGTTATTTGCATAAGTATATATATATTTTTAATAGGTAAATATCAGTGGTTAATAATAATTTAGGAGGTAGGGAAATTTTTAGCACCAACTATATATCTCTTACATAAAATTCTTTCAACGTCTGAAATTTTGTCATTTATTATATATATTTAAAACAGACTTCTCACTCTATTGCTGCCACTTCATATTAATTCCTCTACATATGCAAATATATCTCACCTTAGCAAAAAAAACTGATGTTTACGCCTCTGTTAAAGAGTTCTCTTGTGTTTTTATGTTTCACCTTATTTTCCTCTACTTAGTTTCTAAATCATTTTTCCTCTTTTAATCACTCTAATCCATAATTTTTTTAATGGTTTCCTCCAACAGTTTCTTCTTCCCTCTTGTGTACGCTTCAATCAATGTCCGCTTCTGCTTCGTCATCCTCGCAAAATCATCTTTTGCAAAATCATCTTCTTCGACGTCCCTCCGCGGTAACTCTTTGAAATCGCGCGAGAGAGGTGAGGTGTCTCTTTGCTTTGTGTGTCTCATATTCTTAGTTTTACTTCAATGTAGTATATGTTGAGTAGCTTACAAGTTGCAGTCGAAGTTGCGAATAAGTCCAATTGGGGAAGCATAAGCTGTATTGATGCAGGCCACTACAACAATTGGCTAGAAGACACTAATTTTTTCCACAAATCCTTTCACTAGGGTGGAGGACGGAGATGCATCACTCTACTCCTCAGTTTTGATTGGAGGTGTTCTTGCTTTCTCAACATTCATTTCACTCATCTTATCAGATAATTGATCACTTGTCAGGTAAGAAAAAATTTGACTCAAGTAAATTCTAATCATGTTTAAAAGATATGTGTCATTGAATTAGGAAATAATTAAAGTATGAACAAAAAAAGACAAATTGGATCATTTTAAATTTCAAAAAGTTATTGGCTTCGATCATTTTAAATTTCACGAAGACAAATCTGCATATATTGTGGAAAATTTTCAAATTTCAAATGTTAAAGTTAATGACTTCAATCATTTTAATTAACGATCTTTGTGGGAATTGTGAATTTTTTTATTTTAAATCGATCATATTATAATTTTAATTTACAAACATTCAAACTATTTTTAATATTAATAGAGTAATCATAATCATTAACATTTTGGTTTCAAAACCGAAATCCAAAATTTATAACAATTCGGTTACAAAATACTAATTGTCAAACAATTGTAAAATGAAACTTACCAAAATTCAAAGAGACATGACTTTGTTCATCATTTCTAAATATATATATATATATATATATATATATATATATACCAATATTCAAAGTAAAAAATCAAATACAAATATTTTTTTTTCACTCACTCGACCATTTTAATCATCGATCTTTGTGGTAATTGTGAAATTTTAAATCGGATATATTAGAATTTTAATTTACAAACATTCAAACTATTATTAATATTAATAGAGTAATCATACTAATTAACATTTTGATTTCAAAACTGAAATCCAAAATTTATAACAATTCGGTTACAAAATATTAATTGTTAAACAATTATAAGTATACATCAAATACAAATAATTGCAAATGAATTACTTTAATTTCATGTCAATTAACACTGTAAAACAAAAAATTTAATTTAATTAATTTCAGTAAAATAAAACTGACCAAAATTCAAAGAGACACATCATTTCTAAATATTTATATATTATATATATTTACCAATATTTAAAGATGAAAATCAAATACAAATATTTTTTTGTTTTCTCACTCGCTATATAGAACAAAAAACTCCACATCTCTGAATTACAAACTTTGCAAAACAAATTCAATGGACTATACTTTTTTTGAACATGTTAATGATCAGCGCAATAATTGGAGTATCAAAGTTCGAGTTATTCGCATGTGTATTGTCTACACCATAAAAAGTGAGGATGAACCAATCTCTTTAGACATGATTTTGTTGGTTGAAAAGGTATACAATCACAATGATTGAAGATTGTTATTTGCTTTCATATTTTATTTTATTGAAAATCAAATATATTTAAATCTTTTTGAATGATCAACTCTAAAATTATTTGATTTTAACTCAAAAATTTCAAAAATAGTATACAAGAAAGTGATATTTACAACATAACAAATCTAAAAATATCACCAGCAAATGATTCGTACAGACCTATCGTAGGAACAAAGAAGACATTGTGTTTTACAACAACTATGGTAACCAAAATCCAAGACCCAAAAATTACCATTCAAAATCATTACTTTGAGTTTACTTCCTTCAAATCACTAGCACAAAGATTGAGAGATAAAGTAAATATAACGAGTAATAATTCTTTCAGTACAAAATTCAACTTCTAAACTATCAAAGAAACATCATTTGGTACTAACTATTTTTTTGATTGTAGACATCATTGGAACATTGCATGTTGTTGGACATGAAGAGAAAGTTTATGTTGTTGACAAGCCTACAAAAATACTCATACTAGAATGATTGGAGATGAGGATAATTAGGAACCTAAGTCACCGCAACCGACAAAGTCCAACTCAAATGACGAAGGGGATATAAAATAAAAATATAAAATACATGAAGAAGTGAAATATGAAGATGAGGATAATGATAAGGAGAAAGATGACAACCCATTATCCAAACGAAAAATCAAAGTACAACAGAGCAATAAAAACATTCACATGTCATCATCAGATGAAGAGACAATCAAGACAACAATTACAAAAAAAAAAAAAAAAAAAAAAAAAAAAAAAAA
>JBBPBP010000004.1:44108344-44124369 GCA_037974735.1 Cicer chorassanicum | reverse complement strand
TCAGATGAAGAGACAATCAAGACAACAATTACAAAAAAAAAAAAAAAAAATTGTAGTCGAGCATATTACATCCTCTAACAAAGAGTTCGTCTTTCTACATATCTTAAAAGAAGAACCAAAAAGAATAAACCAAAAGAAAAACAATTGTGGTGTAATGAAATTGATTAATCCAAAAAAATCAAAAATAAAATGAAAAACTTAAAATTGGGAATACAAGATGAATGTATTTCTAACTATTTCACTTTAATCATTTTTAGTTTTAGCAATAAAGTAATACCTTTTATAACTCAATTGTATATCAATTGAGTCTATCTCTTAATTTCAATTATCAAATACATTACTTCAATATTTGACATATCCATCAATCTCAATATTAATATACATTACTTTATTTATTCAAGTCATTCATATAACAACGGTACTTCTCTTATATAAATTACATTGGTACCATTGTATACATATTATGGATATAACTACTAAATTGTGGATCATTGGAACATAAAAATTTATATTAATTTTTTTAAAATCCACTTAAATTAAATAAATAAAAATATATCCGCGCAACGCGCAGGTTAGCATCTAGTTTCAATGGTCACTTCATTTTTTTTTTGAAGGAAAACTCTGTTATTTTGAAGGAATACCAACTCTGTTTTTGAAGAAATATTTGTGATTCAAAAAAGTGATGAATATATATATATATATATATATATATATATATATATATATATATATATATGTATATGGGAGGAAATAGTAAATAGACTCACTATGACAATGACATAAAACAACTTTCCATGATGAATAGTTTTCATTTTCCCATCATAACAATAACAACTCTGTTTTTTAAACAACATTGTGCTATTTTTCACAAAGTTTGAAAAGAGAAATTGATCAATGATGTTAATGGTCATATATACTATATGAGCAAAAATTGATCAATGAATGCTGTTAATGGTCATATATATTACATGATCGAAAATTGAAAGTGAGAAAAAGCAAATGAGATCAACTGTTGCCTGACAAGATCACTATAGTTTTAAGAAAGATACAAAAGAGAGAAATAGAATTACCAAATCATTAGAATCCTTGTATTTAAAACATCAAAGTGGATCCACATATTTTTTTTTTTTTATGTTTCTTTAAACAACAAATAAAGTTTCACAATTTCATTTTTTCATTTCTGCTTATATATAGTTGCAGACAATGGAACCGTTTTTGGTGGCTACCACATGGAGAATTTTTTTTTTATGCCCAAAATTTGCCTTGTACCATTTGGGCCCCCAGAGGCACAGACTTAGAATGTAGAGCATGAGCGAAGTCTTAGTTTCTTTTTTCTTAGTCTGATATCTAGATGATATTGCTACCAAAGCAATGTCTTGATTTGATTTATATATAACTCTCAAGAGAGCATATGTATATGAATCTCATAGACTTAGCACTTAAAACCAAATAAGAATAATAATAAGTGCTTGAATTTGATTAACAATTTTGTTTGATTTTCTTTGTATTGTTGTTCAAAGTTTGTTTTATGTTGTTCAATGTGCTACGTGTGTTGTTCAACGTTTTTGTCGTATGTTATATAGTTTTTTGATGAAGTTTTGTCTGTTCTTCGATGAAGAGAGTTCTTTTTATAAATATCAATTTTGTTTGAATATCTTTGTGTTGTTGTTCAAAGCTTGTTTTATGTTGTTCAATGTGTTACGTGTGTTGTTCAACGTTTTTGTCTTATATTATATAACTTTTCGACGAAGTTTTTTTTCTGTTCTTCGATGAAGAGAGTTCCTTTTATAAATGCCAATTTGGAACGTTGTTATTCTTCACCATTCTTCTTCCAACGTTCTTTGTTTGAAACGTTGCTTTGTTCCAATTTTGAATTGTTGCCTTGTTTCAATTTTCTTCATATTTGAATCGTTGTCTTGTTTCAATTGATCTTGTTGTTGTTTTGTTTTAATTGATTTTTAAATTTGAATTCCCCAAATCCGTTGTCGGCCAAATCAATTTTTTAAGTAGTTTTAAAACTGGAACTACTTTTGACATATTTTCTAATTCCGTGTCAGAGTGAAAAGTAACCGAATGGGAACTTGTTAGAATCTACCAAGTTTAGAACATAGGGAACATGGCTTGGATCATTGACCTTTATAAGAATTTTTTCGATTTTTTCAAAACATTACAGATGATACATCTTCAGAGCATTGGTCTTTTACCAGAGTCATGACCAGAGCTTGAGAATCGGAGCTAGACTTTTTCCAGAGCTTGATAATCAGATTCAGATGATATGATGTTGATGTTAGAGGCAGAGGCAATCATCTGCTTGTCTTGAATTAGTGGCGAGACAACTTTGTCATGTTGCATATTAGAGTTAGATGCAACTCGCGACTTTGTTAGAGACAACTTATCAGAACATATTGCATTCTCTTTAGAGTAAGTGCTTTAGAGTGAGCACTTCAAAGTCAGTGGAGGGCACGCATAAGAGAGCGCATTTCTTTTGATCATTTTTTTCTCTTGATCTTTGTTCTAATTTTTGTGCACTCAACCAACACATTAGTGCATTAAATTGTTCCCACAAAATAGATTTTGTTATCATCAAAACATGATAATGAATTGTTCTTCAAATCATCTTGATTCTAACGATTAATTTATTAATTAATAATGAAATAATAGGGATAGTGGCCAAAGGAGGCATTCCGGTGACCATGGCAGCTCGAGCGGCCGACATCCACCACCCTATTTAAATTAATAATTTATAAATTAATTTTTTTAAATCATGAAAAAAAAACTTAAAATCTATTTTTTATTTAAGTTCAGTTTTATAAAAAAAATAAATCATTATTTAAATTCTATTTTTTAAATATAATAAGTATTAGTTGTATATATAATAATTAAAAATTCTGATTTTTTAAAAAACAATTTTGATAATAATAAATTTTAAATCAGTTTTTTTTAAATTAATAAAACTATTTTTAGAATTTTAAAATAATGAAAAAAACTATTTTTTAAATAGTTTTATAATAAATTTTTTTTTTGAAATATTAAATTTTCTTAAAATTATATGTTTTTTATATTAAAAAAAATGTAATTCATTGGATTGTATTAGATAAAATATTTGATCCATTCAGATTAAAAAAAAAAATAGATGGATTGGATCTATCTTTATTTTTAAATAGATAAAATAGACTGAACCCATTAAATTTTATATTATATAGTGGGTGGATTGGATGAATGATGGATAATTGGATCAAATTACCACCCCTAACGACTATTATTGGACAACACTTATCATAAATTTTTGTCATTTTGATGAAAGTATTGTTTGATATCTTGTTTAAGTTATTTAATTTTTTAATGAAAATAAAGGTCGTGATAATATGTGCATTTAGAGAACATGTTATGTCTCTCTAAATAATTGATGATATGGATTGTTATTCTTAAAAATATCCTTATGAAAAGTATCATTAGGATTATTATTGTGAAAAATGAGTGCCACTTTCCTAGCAACTAAATGATTTTTTTAAGAAATAAAAGGGTTGTTTCACCTTCCAATTCTTTTAAAAATTATATTTAATGAGATTATAATTATAAAGACAATCAAAATAATTTTAAATATATAGTATGATCTCATCATTCCCATGGCACACATCAATTTTATCTACTAAGTTGAATTAAGTTTTTAACTCTAAAAGTTTCTATAATCTAAATTTGTATAGAACCAAGAAACTCATATAAAATCCTAAAAATATTATAAGAAAAAGAAACTGAAAATTGTCTTGACTGAAGTCATACATTAACCTTATAGCATATATTATTATACTTAACTATGACTAAGACATAAATATTGTTGTTGAGGTAGGATCTAAGCACAAATGTATCTCATTTAAACTTTTACCAATACAAACAATATGGGGTGCAAGTCATTTTTTCTATAGCCTTAGTGATCTGTTGCTGAGTATAAAAACCCTCTGTGTGACACCATCCTCTGTAAGCATAGATGTGATATTGTACTTAACTCACTAAGTCATGGTGTGTTGAAAATAGTCTAATGGTTTGAATGTTGAACAGACTCCATGTTTATTCCACTCTCTGCTAGAATTGATCATCATTGTCATATAAATCTGCCCAAGCAATGTTAAGATTTGGCCCTATATTTTTAATCTAGTTACATGAAAAGAAAAATTATAGTCAATAGTTAACACGATAACACAAAATCATACAAATGAGAATTAATTGAGTTGATAAACTTACATCACTGAGAACAAATATCTTTGAAGTAATGTATCCTATTGGATGAGGCCAATTCTGGTTCTATGGCCATAGGCATGAACAGTGAAGAAATTTGAAATTTTAGGTATACATTGTTTATGTGGATTCAGACAAACATTTGGGTGCCATTGTTGAGCCAATGTATGATGGTGAAATGATGGAGCTGCCAATGTCTAAAAAAAATATAAAAGCATTAATATAAATGACCAATTTAGTTTAGATTACAACCCAAATTATCAAAAATACCATCGCTTCCTTTTTCAATTTTCAATCACTTTCCTTTCTAATTTCTCTTCCCATTCTTCTCTCTCTCCTTTCTTTCTCATCTTCCACTTTGATTTTCTTTGTCTCCCTCTTCCTCTCTTTTTATCTTATCTGTCTTTCTCTTCCTATTACATATCAATACTTTAGATTAGTTAGATTAGAAAACAAATTAGTTTACTTTTTACATTTTCTTGAAACTTCTTTTTGTATTTTTACTTTTGCATTATGTTTTGGTCAATTTACCAGTTTTGCTCTGTAAAGTTTACATTGTATAAAATTGTCACGTATCAATAATAGTTTCAGCTGTATTTTCCAATATTTCTGTGTGTTGTTTTCACATTAATATGGTATCATCACCAATTCACCCCAGCCTCAAACACATGATACTGACCTTGAACCACTCATTAGTCATTCCCAAACATGGCATTAACCACACTGCACCAATCATTCAAATTCCAATAGACAACCTCTTCCAAACATTCATCCACTAGTACAATTCCCACTAATTAAATCCACTGAACCCACACACCACTAAAAAAATCTACAAGAGTAAAAAATTTACATACCTACCTTAATGACTATCATGTGAACTCCTTACTTCCTCTTCAAATATAAATCATAGACGTACTACTATTATTAATGTAATTTTAATTTATGTTGATGATATTTTCTTATCCAGAAATGATTATTGTGAAATACAAATTGTTAAAAGCTTTTTCAATGATAAATTTTATATTAAAGATTTGGGGTCACTTAGATTTTTTTAGTGATTGAGATTGCTTGATATCCAAAAGGCATCATGACCGATTAGAGGAAATATATTCTGCAATTATTGGATGAAACAAAACAACTGGCAACCAAACCTTCTCTTACTCCATATGACACTTTACTAGAACTTTACTGCACTAATTCACCTATGTTTGAGGATGAATCTCAGTATAGGACACTACGCTAAAAAAGAGCATAACAGCACTTAAAAGCGCTATAGATTCATGTGTTGTTATAGATTATAACAACACTTTTTAGCTCAAAAAATGCTGTAATAAGATCTTTTGACAACACTTTTTTTATATAAGGATATTTATATATTAATAAATATTGTTTTTATATATCACTTACATTTAACAGTTGACAAACAAACTTAAAAAATCATTAAAAGAATTAAACTCATATATATAACTATAGAAAATACATAAAATATTTAAAATAAAATACATTTAACAAAACGAATAAAAAATAATAATTGTTAAATATATATGCAATTAAAGAATAAAACCACAATAGTTATGATGCTTTAATTGCAAATATTGATTCGTTATTGCAATACAAGTAATTTAACTCAATTGTTCGATTTGACAAAAAATCAAATTCATATTCTAAATTTGGAAATTGCAAGTTCCTACTTCAAACTGAAAATGAGTCAACATAAGCTTCTCCAGAATCACTAAGACTAGTTGCAAAATTATGCTAATAGTGAAGTCTATCTAACATCAGTTGCTATTTCCATTGTATAACTTCAAAAAGACTGTACATTCAATATAGTCCAGCATATCCCTGCTGCTGTAAGTGAGTTTCACACAAAATTTGGGTGAAAAACAAAATAAAATGTTGCAAGATTGTTATTAATACATAAGGGTGCCAAAATATCAAAATACAAGAACCTAATTAATAGTGAATATGATAATTTTACATTTCTCTTCGACATTTGCAGCCAAGTCGCTGTTTTTTATAAAAACAAAAAAGTTTGATTTATTTTTTTGTTTCAGTAGATATAACCGTTATATATCAATAGAAAGAGAGAAAGTTGTAGCTGCCAATGTCACAAAACCTGTGTTGCAATGCTATTAAATAGAACTGCACTTCTACAAAAAGCATTACAGTTCTGTTGTATTAAAAGGTAAGTTCAATCAAAGAATTATTGAAATATAAGTTTTCGGTTCTTTTATAGGAGTACTAAATGAAAATATCTATCCTTAGTATGAGAAGGATTACAATGATATAAACAAGAAAATGAAATAGAAGATGATAATAAATTAGAGAATGAAAGATTCTTACTTGCAAAGCTACCTTTGGTGCCCAACATATCAAATGGCTTCAATGACCTTGAATTTGGGTAATTGACTTAAGAAACATAAAGCAACTCAAGACACGAATCAAAGACATTGTCAATAAAACCAGCAAGAAGTAGTTATGGCATAAACCCTAAGGCTTGGCATAGCCTTTGTGATTTAAAATCTAAGTCAACATGTGAAGTCTAGTGGATCATAATTATGCTTAATTAGTTAGTGAAAGTCTAAAAACTTTGTATTAAGCTAATGTGATATCTTCTATTCTGTATTGCCTCAATTTCTGTTTTGTTAGTTACAAATGGTTAGTTAGTTATGGTTATAACTAATTAGAGGGAAGGAATAGCTATATAAGGCATGGCTTGTAGCTGGTTAATGATAATGCTAATGATAATGAGTGATTTCAAAATCAATTATGGGGAGTTCAAGTGAGCATAGAACAATGAATTCTGGGAGCTAAACACATTGTACTCTACTTGGTTATTGATAAAGAAATATAAAACAACTGTCAGTGAGGACGTAGGAGACTATTGCTCTGAACCTCGATAATTCTTGTGTCTTTTCATCTTTAATTTCTCAATTTAAATTATGCATTTACATTCAAGTTTTTGGGTAAAATTCATAACAAATTGGTATTAAGATTCCGGTTCAAGAAGAAGGTTCTTTCTTTTTTCAACAATGGGTGGAGCAAAATTTGATATTGAGAAGTTCACAGGTGATAACGATTTTGGGCTATGGAGAATCAAGATGAAAGCCTTGTTGGTTCATCAAGGATTGCAAGATGCATTGTTAGGCATTTAGAAAATGCCAGCAACATTGTCTGAAAAGGAGAAGAAAGACATGGATAACAAGGCACACAGCACCATCATTCTTTCCCTAGGTGATGATGTTCTCGGAGAAGTGGCAGCTCAAGACACTGTTATTGGTGTATGGTTGAAACTTGAGAGTCTCTACATGACTAAGTCTTTAACAAACAAACTTTATTTGAAGAAGAGTCTTCACCAAATGAAAATGGAGGAAGCTATGTCCATTAAAGAACATGTTTCTTTATTCACAAAGATTGTTCTTGATTTAAAAAGCATTGATGTTGAAATAAGTGAAGAAGATCAAGCAATCATGTTACTATGTTCACTTCCACCCTCCTTTGAAAATCTTATGGACACAATGATGTTTGGGAGAGAAACTCTTACTCTGGAGGAAGTGAAGGTGACTCTAAATGCAAGAAAAATGAAGAGGAAAATTATTAATATAAAAGAGAAAAGTGGTGATGCTGAAGGGTTGTTTGCTCGAGCTGAAAGGAAATATGGTAAAAACAAGAATAAAGAGAACTCAAAATTCAATACCAAGAAGACTTGTTTTCATTGTCATAAGGAAGGGCATTTTCGTAGAGATTTCCTTGAAAGGAAGAAGCAATATCATGGAAATTACAAAGATGAGAATGATGTTGCTGTAGTTGTTGATGGATATGAAAGTAGTGATGTGTCATCTGTAACTGAAGAACCATCACTACTAAAAATTTCACCTTTAGTGACTGATTTAGAGATTGAATATTTTCAGTCACACTAGCGACCGAAATAGAGACTGTAATTTTGAATCTCAAAACTAAATATTTTTTCATCATTAAATTAGTCGCTAACGAAATTTAGAGACTGAAATAGCAACTGAATTTTAGCGACCAAAATTTCAGTCGCTAACTTTTTTTAATTACATAGTTCTATTTTTCTCACAACCATACACGATCAGTTATTCTTTCTTTCTTTCTCAACCCACCTGAAACCCTAAATCCTTTCTTTCTCAAACCACATGAAACTCTAAAACCTTTCTTCTCAACCCACGACCAGTTCCCCTTCTCACCGTCATTTCATCACAATTCACAATCGCGAAACCAACTAGTTTGGATTTCGTTTGTTGCTAACCATCCTCTCACCACAATTTCATCACGAAATCATCCTCCGTTGCTAATTCCCTATGACTGCCATTTCATCACGAACCATCCTCTGTTGCTAACCAGCCCAACTGGTTCAGATTTCTTCTGTAACCGTGAAACCAACGGGTTCTCTTAAACCCTTAAACTGCAACTACGACGTGAAGCTCTCATTCTTTGTTGTCTCGTCGACTATCGTGAACCATATGGTAAGGAATTTATTTTCTTATTTTTTTGATTATGCTTCATTCTTTGTGTTTTTTGCTGTGACCTAATCATTTTGAACTTCTTAACTAAAGGGGGTAAAGAAATTCTGAAAATGATTCAATTGAAAATATTTTTGTTGGTTGATTTCAGGACTTGAGATATTGGCTTTTCATGTAATCAATTTTTGAAGCAAGAGCCTTGGAATAGCAAGCAGGCTAAGCAATTTCCTGTACAAGACGTAAGGCTGAGTATTCGATTTTTGAAAAGGTAGATTTTTGCTTATGCTTCATTCTGTATAGGCATTCTGTAATTCTATCTATCAAAACACTAATTTTTCTAATTTTCATAAGGTGCTTTCTGATTGAATCATGGTGAACAATTGAATGGGATTTGTTTTTTAATTTACCATTAACAGAAGGTGCTTTTTGATTGACTCATGGTGAACAATTGAATGGGATTTTTTTTTTGTTGGAATGAAATGCCTGAATTTACAACTAGAGATGGTTGGCATTTAGCTACTATGATGTGAAGTTGGATTATCTTCTTAGCCTCTATGTGATGTTATGTTGATAGTGTGTTTAAAGATGAAAGAACCTTTGAGTTAATCTGTGTGTGTGTATTATGGCTAAGAATTCATTCATAAACTATGTAGTTTTGTTGAACCGGTCTTGATTTTCTAAGGAGAATTTTATTCCATTGTTTGTATATATTGAGAACAATAATCTGAGGCTTAATATATATACGCTACAATGTTGGAATTGAAGTTAATTTTACTTCAATGAATCTCTATTACTTTTCCATTTATTGTATGTAATAAATGTTATCATCATGGTTTACAAGTTTTTAATGTTGAGTTTTTATTATGTTGTTTGACGGAATTGAATGACATCCCTCTTAGTCATTCAAATTTGTTTCTCCACACACATAAACATGGAAAAGATAAAACTTGGGTTGATAAAAGATCGGAATATGTTCATGTAAGAGCTTTCAACTTTAAAGTGTATATTATTTATTTTTTTATATTGGTTTTATTCTATTTTAGTGTTTTTAAAAAATATTAGTTAGCTTTATATTTATGTTGATAGGAAAAATTTAAACATAGGTTGAAAGAATTGACCCAAAAAACAACTTTACAAGGAACTCCCTCACCAAATGAATTAAATGTGTGGTGTGAGGTTGCAGGAATAAAAAGAGGACGAGTATATGCTCTCAGAATGAAATCTACTGTATTATTATGGAGACCATATTATCGTGGGTCATGTTCTTCATCAACAGAGTGGGTACAAAGACATGAATTTGAAGAAATGAGAAATGAAAGAGATCAATTTGGCTAATACAAACAGAGCAGTTGAGCGCAACAACCACTTGATAAACCCAAGTCATATACTAAATATCAAATTCATGAAGATGAGATTGGTGATAATGATGATGAGATTGGTGATTATGATGCTGGTGATTTTGATGATGAGCTTGGTGATAATGATGCTAGTGATCATGATGATGAAGAGTTAGATGGATAGTGATAAGTTAATCTAAAGAATCAATATGTGGCAATTTGTTATGACTAAAATATATTATGTTTAAACTAAAATTTTATCTGTATTATTTTGAGTACTTAAAAATATTACTTAAATATATTATATTCTTTAGTTATATACGTTGATATGATTAATGCTTTTAAATGATTTTGGTGTATGTACTTTTTAAATATTGAAATCAAATTAAAAAATTGTTTTTATTATTCTTTTAGACATTAAAGTAATGGATTTAAAAGAAACAGTAACATTAAAAACAGAATTGGTGACCAAATATTTAATAAAAATAACAATTTATGTCACAATTTTCGTCTCTAAATCATTCGCTAATGACATAGCAAATTAATTCAAAGTGGTTGCTAAATCAGTCTCAAACTTTAGTCACTAATTCAGTCTCCAAAATTGGTCACAAAATTCAGTCACAAAATCGGTCACTAATTTCGGTCACTGATTTGGTCACAACAACTAGCGACTAGCAGTTTATCAACGAAATTTAAAAGGTCGCTACGAGTCACAACGATCAATTTTAAAACAATAGCGACCGATTTATTGGTCACTAAAGCCAAAATTTCTAGTAGGGCATGTTGTGATGAATGGATTCTGGATTCTGGATGCATTTTCCACATGACACCTAATCTAAAATGGTCCGAAACTTATAACAAAACTTATGCTAGGAAAGTTGTGATGGGAAACAAAATGGCCTACAAGGTGTCTAGAGTTGGAACTGTGAAGATCAAATTTGGTGATGGCTCAACTAAAATTCTCTTTAATGTGAGGCATGTACCTGAACTTAAGAGAAATTTGACTTCTCTTGGTATGCTGGATCAGGCTGGTTTCACTATAAAGGCTGAAGGAGGAATACTCAAAGTTTACAAAGGCATTTCCCAGATTCTTCAAGGAATTAGAAGTAGTGGATTATATAAATTGCAAGGTAAAACTATCACTAACTTTGCTAGCTTAATTTCTATCACAAATGAAATTTCTACAAAAATGTGGCATTGTAGACTAGCTCATGTTAGTGAAAAGGGTATCGAGGAATTATATAAGCAAGGTTTGATTGGAAGTGGAAACTTTGAGAAGTTTGAATTCTGTGAGTTTTGTCTTTATGGTAAACAGAAAAGGGAAAATTCAATTCTAGTAAACACATTACAAAGGCCATATTTGACAATGGCCTACAAGGTGTCTAGAGTTGGAACTGTGAAGATCAAATTTGGTGATGGCTCAACTAAAATTCTCTTTAATGTGAGGCATGTACCTGAACTTAAGAGAAATTTGATTTCTCTTGGTATGCTGGATCAGGCTGGTTTCACTATAAAGGCTGAAGGAGGAATACTCAAAGTTTACAAAGGCATTTCCCAGATTCTTCAAGGAATTAGAAGTAGTGGATTATATAAATTGCAAGGTAAAACTATCACTAACTTTGCTAGCTTAATTTCTATCACAAATGAAATTTCTACAAAAATGTGGCATTGTAGACTAGCTCATGTTAGTGAAAAGGGTATCGAGGAATTATATAAGCAAGGTTTGATTGGAAGTGGAAACTTTGAGAAGTTTGAATTCTGTGAGTTTTGTCTTTATGGTAAACAGAAAAGGGAAAATTCAATTCTAGTAAACACATTACAAAGGCCATATTTGACTATGTTTATTCAGATACATGGGGACCTGCTAGAGTCTCTTCACTTGGAGTGGCCAGATTCTTTATAACCTTTATTAATGACAGGTCAAGAAATGTGTGGGTTTACTTACTGAAGCACAAGAATCAAGCTTTCAAAAGTTTCAAGCAATGGAAGTCATTGGTGGAGAAACAAACAGGGAAGCAGATCAAAGTCCTAAGAACAAATAATGGCGTGGAATATTTAAGTAATGAGTTTACTGAGTTTTGCAAAGATATGGGGATAGCCAGACATAAAATAGTGAGACTAACACGCCAACAAAATGGTATAGCTGAAAGGATGAATAGGACCATTTTGGAGAGAATCAGGTGTATGTTGTCCAATGCTAAACTTGACAAGAGATTATGGGGAGAGGCAGTACACACTGCTTGTTATTTGATCAACAGGTCACCATCTACAGCTATATGTTTCAAAACACCAGAAGAAATATGGAATCGTAGGGCACCAAGTTGTGAGAATCTAAGAATTTTTGGATGCATTGCCTACATACATGTTAATGAAGGAAAACTTGAGTCTAGTTCTAAGAAAAGGATGTTTCTATGCTATCTTGAAGGTGTAAAAGGTTACAAGGTTTGGATCACAAAATCAAATGGGAGAGAGCTATATTCAGCAGAGATGTTATTTTTAAGGAAGATAATCTATTGGAAGCTGGAGAACTAAGCTCAACTCAAATACAGGCCAATGATCAAGTCAGTCAAGGGGCACAAATTGAGGTGGAGCTACCAAATCCTGATAAGCCTACTCTAGAAAGAACTGTAAGCCTGGCACAACGTGAAACTGATGTTCAAGGTGAAGAATCAGAATCAACATATTGTCTTGTGAGAGATAGAGAAATGAGAGACGTAAGAGCTCTTGTAAGGTATGGGTATGTAGATCTGGTTGTATATTCCTTAACTGGGGAAACAGATTACCAATGGACTGATCCAATCAACTACAAGGATGTTGTCACTGTAGAAGATAGTAAGTATTGGAAAGCTGTCATGATAGATGAATGGGACTCATTCATGAAAAATGACACTTGGGAACTTGTGATAAAACCTAAAGATTAGAAAGTCATAGGTTGCAAATGGATTTTCAAGAGAAAACTTGAGATTCCAGGAGTTGAAAAGATAAGATTCAAAGCTAGACTAGTTGTAAAGGGATATTCAAAAAGAGAAGGAATTGATTTCAAGGAAATATTCTCTCCACCTGTGAAACATACAAGTGTTAGGGTCATACTTGCCTTAGTTGCTACTTACAACCCGGAACTAAAACATATGGATGTCAAGACTGCTTTCTTTCATGGTCACCTAGAAGAATACATCTACATGAGTCAGTCTGAAGGTCATGTTTTACTAGGAAAAGAACAAATGGTGTGTTTGCTTAAGAGATCCTTGTATGGACTTAAGAAGTCCCGTAGACAATGGTACAAAAGATTTGATTCTTTTGTTATTTCAAAAGGATTCAATAGAAGCTCTTTTGACTGATGTGTTTATTTCAGAAGGGAAGGTTCAATCAACTCATTTACCTATTACTCTATGTAGATAATATGTTAATAGCAAGTGCTGATATGAATGCTATCAAGAGTCTAAAGAAATGACTTAATTCTAAATTTGAAATGAAGAACTTAGGGGCAGCTTAGAAAATCCTTGCAATGGAAATTGACAGGGATAGATCCATGGGATTGCTACATGTAAAGCAATCCAATTATATTTAAAAACTACTAAAGAGATTTAACATGATGGATGCCAAAATTGTGTTAACTCCTATTGCTGGACACTTCAAACAATCCTTAAACCAATCACCTTAAACTGATGAAGAGTATCAATTCATAGTGCCACTGGAAGGTTGATGTATGCTATGGTTTGTTCAAGACCTGATATAGCATATGCAACCAGCGTAGTGAGCAAATTTATGCGAATCTAGGGAAAAAACACGGTTGGCAGTCAAATGGATATTCAAGTATCTTAAGAGTACAAAATCAGTTGACTCATTTTTGGCAGATCAAAACCAGAAAAGTATGGCCTTGCAGAATATGTTGATGCAGACTATGCTAGTGGTCTTGACAAGAGAAGGTCTACAACACGGTACTTGTTTACTTTGTATGAAGGAGTAGTAAGTTGGAAGGCAAATAATCTATTGAGACTTTATCTTCAACAAAATCTAAATACATTGCACTTATAAAATCAATCAAGGAACCTTGTCAATGAACTAGAAGGAAAGTCCAATGTTGTAGTTGTCTGGTGTGACAATCAAAGTGTCATCTTCCTCTCTAAGAACCCTATGTTCCATGAGAGGACCAAACACATTGACACTAGATTACACTACATTAGAGATATTATTGCAGAAGGTATTGTGGAAGTGAAGAAAGTATCTACAGAAGATAATCCAACAGATATGTTAACTAAAGTGGTTCCTATAGCACCTATTTTGCTCATTGTTTGGATTTGGTGAATGTTCGGGGTTTTCCCAACTGAAGTCTCTACAAAAGACTTGAGGCTTTCTAACTATGTCAACAACAATTGAAGAACCAAGGTGGAGATTTCTGAAGTCTAGTGGATCATAATTGTGCTTAATTAGTTAGTGAAAGTCTAAAAGCTTTGTATTAAGCTAATGTGATAGCTTTTATTCTGTTTTGCCTCAATTTCTGTTTTGTTAGTTACAAATGGTTAGTTAGTTATGGTTATAACTAATTGGAGGGAAGGAATAGCTATATAAGGCATGGCTTGTAGCTTGTTAATAATAATGCTAATAATAGTGAGGGATTTCAAGATCAATTAGGGAGAGTTCAAGTGAGCATTGAACAACGAATTCTTGGAGCTAAATGCATTGTACTCTACTTGGTTATTGTTAAAGAAATATAAAACAACTGTCAATGAGGACATAGGAGATTATTGCTCCACACCTCGATAATTCTTGTGTCTTTTCATCTTTAATTTCTCAATTTCAATTATGCATTTACATTCAAGTTTCTGGGTTGAATTCATAACACAACATGTTTCACAATTATAAGGTTGATCATTGTGTCCTACATGGACACATCATCCCCTGCTGAAGATTTATTTTATTCCTCTTCTACTGAGACGCCCTGAAACCCTATTGGTGAAACCTAATTAACTAATCTTGATTACGTTAAAAATAAACGCATAAATTTAAGCCAAACCAAACGTAGATAGAGAAACAAATACATATATAATATCAATTTTTTTTTACATCATACGCATTTGTGGCTCCAAATTGGAAGTCACATGTACATGTTCAGACTAAAATAAAGCATAACAATACATAACCACCTATTATTGAAAGGATAGACTCAACATTGGCAAAAACACAAGAATGTATATACAACAAAACCTATTCATCAATCACGACTTTCACTTGGTTGTGGGAATCCTAGGGGGTCGTGAGATGATAAGATGAATCACCCAACTCCTTACAAGGAGTCTGTTTCTCTCTAGGTTCAACCATTACCTTACGACCATGCCTCTGATATATATGTCCAAAAAGTTGGATGTAGGCGCGACAAGTTACATAAGTGTCTTGGGTTGAGGAGGGGATCTATGAAGGCAAGGCCATTGTGACGTGTTCGTAAGAGTTAGGAAAATTTTGATGTGTTTGTAAAGACAAAGCCATTTTGACTACCAGATAGGAGTCATCTATTTTTTTTTTTTGTTTTTTTTTTATCGAGTTTTGAACTAATTTATGTCTTGTAAATTCTATCAGTCAGTTATGTTATTTTTAATCTTTTATTGGAAGATATAAATTAATTGTCTAAGTTTAGAACATATTTTTATGTCAGAAATATTTGTTTAAGAAACCCCAACTATGTTCGATATTAAAAGATTCTTAATTGAGAATTTTTAAGTAAGTGCTTTGTCTAAGTGTGAATGTGGCGTCCTGAGCCTTATATTTTAAAAGACGTTTTTTTACTCTAATTTGAAACCGATGTGAATCTCTTTCAAAAGCTAGTGCATTTTATTTTCTATTTCAATTTGGAAATATTAGAGTAGGTCACATTAGTGATATCAGAGTAGGTCGTATCGGTCATGTGTCAGTCGTTTGTTAGTCAAGCGTTGACCTTAAGCCATTATTCTTGTGTTAGGTGTTTTTTTTTTTTTGT
>JBBPBP010000004.1:44060368-44107438 GCA_037974735.1 Cicer chorassanicum | reverse complement strand
AAGTAAAGAAAGTGGAACTTTTTTGATTTCTTTTGTGTAGTTATCTTACAATTTTATAGATTATGAATTTGTTCAAAGATCAAATATGATGAAATCTTGAGGTAGTTTAGCAAGTGATTATTATCATCGATCACTATTTTGAAAATTGGTTAGGTTTTGGTTTAATCCAACTTACTTAAATAGTGGATTTTATAGAACTAAATTTATATTTGTCAACAAACGAAGCAAGGTTATTTTTGTAAATGCATAAGAGATTAATTTTGTTAAATTTATATTTAATAAATGTTAGCCATTAGTCTTTCTTTTTTGAATGTTACTAGATCATGTTAAATAAATAGTAGATGCTTAAATACTCAAATAATAAAAGAATTTATTTTGATAATAGGGAATTAATGCCTAAAACTATGTTCGTCATAGTTAATATTGTTTCCATAATTTCTTTTGTTGTTTTGTTTATAATAATTTTTTTACACATAACGTACTCATTAATATAATAGAACATACTAAATTACTAATAAACCGAAATAACATATCCACTATACTCTAGTCTACTATCTAATACTACAAAGGTTATGTACGGTGTATCCAAAAATTGTGAACCGTATGATTATTCTCTAGATTCCATGTTTCCGTGTAATTGCCACATGCACATGTTGCAATTTAAATTGTGCTCTTTATATTTGATCGAATGTATGAATTAGACTCAATTTATAAAAGTTTAAGAGCATGGACTTCATCATTAGAAACAAAGAGTATTGCAATTTAGTTCTGGCTGATGCCTAGGATCTCCCCTGCCTGTGCCTGGTAGAGATCTACCCTCGCTAAGTCCAGGTCCACAAACTGTTCCCCTATTTCATTGGTTGAACAAACATATAATTGTTAGTGTAAATTAAATTTTTGATCTCTTAAGTTTCATTTTACTCTCTTTAAGTTTTATTTATTTTATTTTTGTCTGTCTTTTAATTCATAAATGTTAGATATTTTCACCCCTCAAATTATTTTTTGTTCTGTTTTAGTTTTTTTAAGCTATAAAAATTAAATATTTTAATCTCTTAAGTTTTAAAATTAAATACTTTTGTCTCTTAAGTTACAATGTTAAACACTATTAGAAATGACTATAGTGTATAATGTTTGTAATTTAAGGTACTAAAATATTTAATTTTGTTATCTTGAAAATTTGAAATGGAACGAAAATAACTAAATCAAAGTACGTAACGTTTGTAAGACCATGGTAAACTCTAATTTAGTGCACTTTTTGGTGATTATTATTAAATATTTTTAGAGCAATTATATGTCATTATATAAATTTCTAAATTAATTTGCTCTTTATTATGAAAAAAGATGAAAAGAATTCAAATAATAATATATGAAGTATATATGTAATTATAATATATTATATATTACTGTACTTTATATTAAAAAAAGATGAGTTGTTGAGAGAAAGAAGTAAATTAGCTAAATTATTAAAAAACAAATATCGTGAAAAGAAAGGAGATTTGAACTGATATAATTTGAGAAGCATTGGTTGTTAACAAAATAAAGGAAGAAGGTTTATAGAAGGGGACGGGAGATAGGAGTGCAACAACTAAGCAACAAGAAACCCCGCGGAAGAAAAAAGGAGGCCACACATCAATCAAAAAGAGGAACTAAAAGGAGGTTTTGAAGGCTTGAAGTTGGAGTAAAGTGTCTCAAATTTTGGAATAAAAGTTATGTTATACACAGATATTTATTATTCTTTTTAATTTGATGAACACCATTATTCTTGATTAGAATTTTTTTACAATAATGAGTAACTAAACTCTCTTCTAGGGTGTGAATCTTGTAATTGAGATAACTTTTACTATGTTTTAGTTATCTATTCTAATTTTATTTTAATTACTTTTTATTGTTCAATTAAATTTTCCTATAGCTCTAATCACATGCTATGATTGATCACCATTTGCATGTTCTTCATCAATTAGTTGTTAGTGATCGTACTGAAATTAATTGGTGCATCTATAGGATTGAGATTATTAATTATTGCATGATAAAACTTAAATTTAGTCTATCAATCATTCAACTTTTTTATGCTCTATTGTTTTCTTGAATCTAAATTCTTTGCATGACCTAACAAAGAGTTAGTTTAGGAAAAATAAATATTAATCATTAGTGACCAATCAGGTTAACAGGTTATTAGTCTTAGTAAAGAGATTAATAATTGAATCAAAAGAAAGAAATCTATTATATATATTTAAAACAGACTCTGCTGCCACCTCATACAATTTCCTCCACGTATGCAAACATTTCCCACGTCAGCCAAAGAGCTGACGTGTACGTCTTCATAAAGAGTTTCTCATCCATTATCTTATACTATATCTCCTATTTAAATATTATTTCATAACAACTACTCAAAATTTTTTAAATTAATCCCACATTATTATTTCCTAACATCACATTATGATTTCATAATGTTTGCCCAACATCTTTCACATTAATTCCACATTACTACTCAATACGTTTTTTTTTCTTTGTATGCATTAATCAACTTCACATTTTTGCCTCTATCTGCCATATACTTACGCGCATTTTTTGTCTGGATCAATCAACTTCACATTCTCGCCTCTACCTACCATCTACTTATTTGCTAGCAATTGTATACATCTTTTCATAATATATAATATTGAACTTAATAAGATGAGAAGTTTCTTCAACTTCTTCTGAATTGAGAGTACATATGTCTATCTTGCTTACCTCTAAAATATATTTCGACTATTTATATGTGCCTTTTATTATTGAGTACTTTTCTTCTATAAATTACGTTGATAAAATTGAATATATATTATTGATATAACTACCATATCAATAATCATTTGACAATTGGAACATAAAACTTCATGTTGATTGTTTTAAAAATCCACTTAAATAAATTAAAATATACCCACCTTTTATTGTTGGGTACTTCTCTTCTATAAATTACATTGATAAAAATGAATATATATAATTGATATAACTACTATATCAATAATCATTTAACAATGGGAACATAAAAATTCATATTGATTTTTTAAAAAAATCCACTTAAATTAAAATATACCCGCGTAACGCGCGGATTAGCATCTAGTTAGAATAGAACTAGAATCGGAGGTAATAAAAGTTACAAGTGAAACCGTGACCATAGACTTTTTTTAACAACTTTTTTTTTAATAAATTCAAGTTCATAAAATCAAGAAAAATACCTTTAGATAAAATATTTAAGTCGTATCACAATGACAAAAGTCAACAATAATTACAAGCAGTGGAAATAGTTTTCGGAATTAAAAGTCCAAAGTATTTTCAACAGAAAAATACATCGGGGCTATGAGACCTATTAAATATAGTCAATACCCCTGGGGTATTCTCGGCAGTCACATGCACAAATGCACTGCCCCAAGAATCTCTACTTCCCCCACGTCACATCAAAAAATGACGCATGGACCCACCAGAATAAAAGTTAACAGACAATTAAATAGAGATACAATCTTCCAAAATAAAATAAATACAACCACAAGAGGAAGACACCCTGCCCCTATACAGCCACCTAATCTAATCATACCACAAAAAGCTATACAACCCGGGTAAACTCCACGCGCCCAGTAAAACCTTCTGACACAGCCTCGGTCAGGTATGACCTCTATCTTCCCATCTATGGGGCACTAACCGGAAGGACGGTCATGATCCTCATCTGAGGGCAAAGCCCATATTTCCACAATAATTGTAAAGGGTCACCAATCCGAAATCAACAAACAACACATAGCATTTAAGTTTTAAATGCACAAAATAACCTTTCAACTTAACATACACCTTGAAAGGGTTTTCATATGGCAACAATGCATAAACAAGTTGAAAAATGAAGTTTTGGACAAAACTGCACTGTCGTATTCGAATACAACATCCTTGTATTCGAATATAGTGCTATTTCACAAGTCAGTAGCAAAATTTAATATCCGTGTTCGACTACACACTGCTTGTAGCCGAATACAACTGCTAAAATTTGCAGATTTAATGTTTCGAAAACGTTTCGCAATCATTCAACACTTACCACACAAAATCAATCAATTACACTCATCGATTACGGCACCATTACAAACAACAACCGAGTATGTATATACAACCATCACAGTATATCAAACATGACTCGCGTGCCCTAATGTAATGCGTATATGCCAATGCACATGATTCCAGAATTCCAAACCAAAACCCTCCTCGAAGGGGCGTAAATCATAATTGTACAGCCTCTCACAGACCAGTACTAATTATCAAGGTGCAATCTCTCACGGATCAACACGATTTACTATCGTACAGCCTCTCACAAACCAGCACGATTTTCTATGCGTGCAATCGCTCACAGATCAGCACGACTTACAAGAGTGCAATCTCTCACAGATCAGCACGGTTTACTATCGTACAACCTCTCACAAACCACATTAATTCAAAACTCCACATTTCCAAACATAAACCACCTATATTAATTCTCAAAATATCAAATTTCCAAAATTTTCAACCATAAATCACCAAATTCAAAACTCCACAATTTCAAACATAAACCACCAAATTCAATCTCCAAAATTTTCAACCATAAATCACCAAATTTAAAACTCCACAATTTTCAACTATAAATCACCAAATTTAATCTTCAAAATTTTCAACCATAAATCACCAAATTTTAAACTCCACAATTTTCAACCATAAATCACCAAATTTAATCTCCAAAATTTTCAATCATAAATCACCAAATTTAATCTCCAAAACAACATTAATATCTCAGAGTTCTCCCCACCGCTAACTCGGTGCCAACGGTCTCGATTCCTTTTCGAGACTCAAGGAGCTAACTACATAAACATAAATATTTATAACAATTTGTTCACAACTAAAGTTTATCTAACCACAACAAAATTCTAAAATTATATCTTTTTCACACACCAAACTTTTACTCTACTATTAAAGCACCAAAATTTTGAGTTAATAAAATACTCTAAACTTTTTCTTTTTAAAATTTCAACTTTAGTTCAAACTCATTTATTTGAAAATAACTCATTTCGTAACTTAAACACGTCAAAATCAATTTCTTTTTTCTTTTGTTAACCATTACTAACAAAATCGACCACATTAATCACATTAATTCAATCTCAGCAAATCGCACACAATTCACATCAAACTACATCTCAACCGCGTCAATTTTAAATTCCGTTAATTCACGCATAAACGAATTAAATTCATTTTCACCATTTTACACATCAAATACACCAAATTTCTTTTTCATAAAATCACATATAATGTCCTAAATGCAAACTAAAAGTTTGGAAGGAGCCCTTACCTCAACGGTTGCTTTAACGGCCGATTACGGCACCGCGATTAATTCCGGTAAAATATTTTGTTCGCACGACACTTCCAAAACTAGTTCACTAGCACCGTAGCGTGGCAAGGAGCAACTTTCCCTTCAGTCACTTCATGAGATGGAGCTTAGGTCTAGGCGAAAAATGAGGTTTTGAATTTGAAAAAAAAAAACCAAAACTTTGTTTGTTTTGGTAACAAAGGAAGGAACGTAACGCGAGCAGGGAGGAAACGTGTTTTTGCTTTTTCTATTTCACCAACTCCTTGCCTTAACTTAACCTGTATATATATATATATATATATATATATATATATATATATATATTAAACCAACACAACAAATATCTATTCTCGTTGCAGCTCAATTGACAGGTAAAATTTTCAGCAACCAGAGATATTTTTAACAAAACTGTCTGGTAATAAATTCTTCGTACATAAATAAATTATTTTTCGACAAATAATTTTAAACGGTCTCAAAAAGATATTTTTGACATTTAACACACAAAATACCAATAAAATTGGCTAAAAAATCTCAGAATTCCACATAAAAATGCACTAAAATTCATAATTTACAAATTAAAATTAAGGGTCTTACAATTTATCTCCAACTTTACACATTTATTCGTAGTTTCTTGTTATTAGTTATTTTGTTAATGTAAAAACTCAACCATTATTGTCAGTCTAAATAATAAATAATCTTAATTAGTTTGGTACTTGTTAGTTAATCCATGTGGATACAATAATCTTTTATACTACTTCTGTGATAGAGTACACTTTCTTTACATGAAGAATGAGGAATACTTCAAGAAAAGCTCTGATGTTGGCCTCACCATGGATTTGAGAAGTGTAAAATACTTGAAATTTTGTATAATGGATTGTGTTCTCAGAATAGAGGAGGTTTATAGTTGCAGAGATAATAGCTGATAGTGCTCAAAGGGTAACGAATGACAGACACATTAAGAAACCGAATAGGATGTACAAGGTGGATGTTGAAACAAAATTTGACATAAAGCTAGATAACATATTAAAACATTGATGAAAGCACAAGCTCAACCATCTCCACAGTCCATTCCATTAACGATAATGCTCACAACCCTTGGACCAACCAAACTGAATAAGCTAATTTCTCGGGCAAAAGAAAAGTGACTTGAGGCCTAACATGCAAGATTCTTTGGTTAGGTACATGGAAAAGGTTGGACATCCGTGCATGGGGTGTTAGTAAATACATGGATATGACTGATGAAAGACTACAATCCATTGAAAAGCTTAGCAAGAAGAGACGTTGCCCAAGTAATGAAGGTTGCATGTCTTATGGAGAAAGAAGAGTGAAACCAAAGATCACAGAGAAAAAAGAATCACCACAACCACCAAATTTGCCTATTCGTGTCAAGGAGATGATTACAAAGTCAAATGACACTAATGTAAGGTATGTTATGTGCAAGAGTTTGTATAAAATGGATCTCAACAAAAATAACAACTATCTTTCAATGCCAATTAAAAAAATCAAATGTGATTTTCTCACTAAGATAGAGAAGAAAATATTAGATACAAAGGAAGAAGATAAACATCTTGGTTGGAAGTGATTGTATTGAATGCTTTGTTTAGAGAGTTTACTATGTCTTTGAAATAGTGGAAGATGCACTAGACTAGTGTTTATAATCTTATTATAAATTGGAAGCTTCTTGTGTCGCAAACCAATTTGAAAGAGGATAAAAAACTCAACATTTGGTAATTTAGAGTCAATGACAAGTTGCACTTCTTACTCGACGATTAGAATTCTCAGTTATTATCAATATTTTTAGTTTTATGGTTGTTATTATTGTTTCTTGACATTAATCTAAACAAAAATATTGTTTCTTTCATCATGATTTATTTAAGTTTTTTTTTGTTAATGATTTTTTTTCTAATGTTGGTCACATCTTTCTGTGAGCAAATATAATGTACGATTTTGCTATTTTATTTTTCTTATTGAAGTAAAACTAATGTTAAATGACACTTTTTATAAGATATGTTAAGTATATTTTTTACACAAATACCCGTGGTTTAAAGGATTTGTTAGACCTCACTCCTAAATAAAAATTGGTTATGTTTTTTATTTTAGTTATTACTTGTTGTGTTTAATTTTAGACTTCTCCAAACATGTATAGGCGAATAGGGAGTTGTAAACAACCCTTGTTGATTGATTACACATGGTTTCACTTGATGGTATCAAGTGTTGTTTTACTATGTGGTCTTGCGTTCAAATCCTATCTTAAGTACATTATGAATCAGCTCTTGATACCATCATAATATGAGGGATCAAAGAGTTATTTTTTATTTTATTATATGTCTTAGTTTTTGTTTATTTTGTATCTCTGAACTTTGTAAATGAACATAAATTTGGGATCCTTTCAAATTGACGGTATATTTTCATATATTGTTTTTGTTCAAAAAAAATCATTCAAAAATTATAATATCATATACCACTTATGTCTCTTTATGTAAGACTTGTGACTTTTTTTGTCTTTTTTATAAGACATTTTCTAAATTAAAAAATCTATTAACTATTTTTTCTCTACCAACATACACCTAATTAAATAAAAGAATTAAACAATAATTCAATCAATTCTCTTAATAATTGAAGGATAATTATATATAAAAAAAAATATATTGTTGACATATTTAATTAAAAAATTATTATTTTTTATTCTTGTTCATTGAAGTAAAGGTCTTACATTTAAAAACAGAGGTAGTAGTTGTATAAATTCAAAAATCAATCGAATGGAGGGCAGAACTTTTTTTCAATAATAAAGATTAGATATAATTATTACTATGATATATATGTTTTAAAATAATATAATTCTAATAATATATAGGCCTAATTGCAGTTTTGGTCCCTCCATTATTACTAAGTCAGGGAATTGGTCCCCCTATTTTAAAAGTCGACAGTTTTGGTCTATCTCTCATATTTTTAAACTAAAAAATGACGATTTGACATATTTTTAATGACATGACATTCAATTTTATAATATAGAACCATCTAGATACATTAATTATTCATATGTCATCAATTAAATTAAAAATGTGAAAAATTTCTGAAGTTGAAATCTAAGTTTTTAAGACGTTTTATTTCAATTTCATAGATATTAATCATTATATATCATCTTATCATATGTCACGTTATTTAAAACATCTCAAGTCATCATTGTTTAGTTAAAAAATCAGAGAGAGAGACCAAAATTGTCGACTTTTAAAATTGGGGGACCAATTTCGTAAATTAGTAAAAACAAAGGGACTAAAATTGCAATTAAACCTAATATATATTATCAAGTTTGTACATGGGAAGAGCTACAACCCACCCTTAAACCTCTAGATCCATCCGAGTAGGTTGGTTCAACTTGGATTGAATTACTTCCTCAAAAATTTGTCCAGAAAAAAAAAACATTTCCTCAAAAAAATTTATTTAAACAATTTCTATTTTGTTGAGGTAATGAATGTGAATAGATTCAGTTAAGTGAGTTTTGGACAGATAATTCAATTTTTACCAACATATATTAAATATTTATATTTTCAAGTAATATATTATAAGTTAAATTATATATATAACATATATGTTTCAGACTAGTCCAAGCCTAACCAGACTTTCGACTTGACTCGAAACATTAATCCTTCTTAGGCAATTATGGTTTTCAACCCCAACGGTCATACCTAGCCGTTGCAACCATAAAACAACTCACCGCCAAATATGCCCACATTTATGGTCAATCAATGTCCTTGTTCCCTTCTGCGTTGAGATTCAAGTCTATATAAATAGTGCCTCCAGCACCAAAATGGTATACACCTTATCTCAATGTCCTAGAAGCTCCCAGTCAACAACAATGGGCATGACGCTGACAACGACCATGCGATGGTCCAGAACGGAGGAGCAATCCTCGATGAGCTCGTTGCTCTGATTCGGGAACAATCTCAAATTATCCTGGAACAAAACCATTGTCTCAACGCTTTGGAGAACTGAAAGCTAACCACACCCATAGTGGAACATCCCAAGAGACACAATAATTCACTAAAGGTTCTGTGAGACGACGCCGTCATGACACTCGTCTTGGAAGGAGATGCCAAAGGTCACGGACTCTGGAATGCAAGAGGTGTTCCTTGCGGGAGTCAGCAAATTGAGGACATTGAAGATGACCGTATAAGGACTCCCCACCCCGAGAGGTTAGACAACATTGACATCATTCACGCTCAAGGTCACATTCCTTTTCATCCCAAACCCTTGAGACACGTCAGGAATCACACGGATCTCAGGGAACCTTCACAACAAGGATCAAGAGTTCCAAGATACGAAGGGTTCTAGAGAAACTACTTCCCATGGACTCATACGACGGAACCACTACTAACCCCAAAGAAAACATTGAAAACGTTGAAGTCATCCTCGATTATAGTGGAGCAGAAGGATCCATCGAATGTCGTGTCTTTGCACTCATGCTGAAAGAAAGGGTGATGAATTGATTTAGGATTTACCCCCGAACTCCATCGATTCTTGAGAGGAATTTTGCAGGAAATTCACAACTCAATACAGGCATCCCAAAATAAGTGCAAACCAATCGATACATTAGTGGCAATTGTCCAAGGAAAAGATGAATCCCTCTGAAACTACATTGAACGCTTCAATGAAGAAGTCGTGTTATTCAAAGAAGCTAACGAGAACATGAAAATTTACCTAATGAAGGAAGGCCTCCTTGAAGGAATCCGTTTCATTGAAGACATTGGGCTAGAGAAACCTAAGACCCTAAACGAATTTCTGGCCCAAGCATAGACCTACGTCCAAAACGAAGAAGAAATCTACGCCTACAGGGTACGAAGGGGAAAATCATATAGGGACAACAAAACCTCACATACCGACAATCTCTAATTGAACGTAAGTAGAAAGAAAAGCTGTGAAAGGAGTCATCAAATTGATGGGGCCGACCTGGCCAATACCTCGCATATACCCCTCTCAACGCCTCCAAGGAACACATTGGCCGAATATGCCAACGCTAAATTTAAGGAAGGGGGAATCCAATTCCCTCGATAGGTCCCCCCGAGGCCAGGGGTCAACAGAAGCAAGTATTGCTGGTTCAACAAATGCCACAAACATAACACCGACGACTACATCCATCAAAAGAACGCCATCGAACTCCTCATCTAGAAGGTAAAACTGAGGCAACACACTACTCGAGGACGCAACTCCTCTCCAAAACAGAGAAAACCAGAGTCTCCACGCCCTGCCAATAATACGCTAGCTAGTGTCATCCACAAAGATGAGAATTTTACGCAAAGACTTCAACTCGCTATGTCCATCATCGTGGGGATTCCTCACAGCATGACATTCTCGACAATGATGCTCATTAATTTCTCTTTTAGCTTGTGGTAGAACTTTGCCACTGCTCTTGTCATATTTGGTGGATATTCAAATGCGAATTTCTCCAGTATTGGTTCTACTAAGAGAAAGCTAGAATACATGATCTCCAAATTCCCGCATAGGATCACGATTAGCAAGGAGCGATCCTGACCCCCTTTATCTTTTTACGATAAATAAATCATTAGCGGGATACCAAACTCTGAGATCCCACTGTTAGTACATGCGTACATGGCTAACTTTGAAGTTTGGAGTGTCCTAACTGACTAAGGGAGTTCATGCGACATCATGTACTTTGGGTTGTTCCACTCTCGATCACCAAAGACAATTTGCTGCCCTATAGGACTTGATTTACAAGGTTTCAACAAATTGACCAACACTTCTTGGTGTTACGACCAGAATAAAAGTCATGGAAGACGGTCAAGACGAAATTCTTAGTTATCGACTGCAAGTCGATCTACACATGCATCATCAACTGTCCAACCATAGTAGAGTTGGGCACAATCTCATTAATAGTCCACATCAAACTCAATTACCACATCAAATTCGGAGAAGTAGCTATCGTGCACACTGGCTCGAAGCTGCGAGAAGATGCTTCATTGCCTCCCTCAAAAGCCAATAAATACACACAAAATTCGCGCAGCCAGATAAAATGGAGGCTGAGTCATCGCTATCACGAATCTGTCAACCATCGAGCTTGATGCTAGATTCAACAAGTTGTAGATGAAAAGATGACCTCACTGCTATTGGCAAGCCAATGTAAAGGTCTATACCAAATGTAAAATTTACTCTGATCTTGATAGGGGACACTCTAGAAAGAACCATAATGAATAGGGTAGATGTACCTAATAAAGCCAAGGACTACTTGATTGATTTCCTAAAAGATTACGCCAACATCTTCACATGGACTGCTAACATGACGCTCGACATAGATCCATAAATTTCTGCCACAAGCTGATTGTGCACTCAAATGCCTGACTGATTGTCCAATGCCGATGCAAACAATCTTCAAAGGAGGATGAAGTTGCCAGAAAAGTCATTTCCAATTTACTTACTGCAAATTTTATTTTTGTGGCTAAGTAAACCACTTGGCTCTCCAACGTTGTACTTGTTAAGAAATATAATAACAAATGGAGTCTCTGTGTTGACTATATCGATTTCAATAAAGCGTGTCCCAAAGATGCATACCCCCTCCCTAATATTGATAACATTGTCTACAATTCCTTTAGGGTTCAAATTACTTTCATTTATGAACGCTTTTTCGGCATACAACCAAATTCCCATGCACCTAGAAGACCGCGAAAAGACAACATTCATGACAGAGTATGGGAACTATTGCTACAATGTAATACCTTTCAGACTTAAAAACGTCGGCGTTATCTACCAGCGCATGATAAATAAAGTGTTGAAAAACCAAATAGGAAAAATGCTAGAAGTATACATGGACGACATGATAGTCAAATTCGAAGATAAGGTCGACCACGTGTCCCATCTCTGCGAAGTCTTCAAAGAAGTTCAAAAGCAAAATATGAGGCTGAAAACCGAGAAATTCCTTTTTGGGAGACGGGCCGAATTTTTTTATGGATTTTACCTAACTAAACACGTGATTTAGGCTAATTTGGACAACATTCACAACAATGCCAACACCAGAATCCAAAAGGAAAATCTAAGTATTGGAAGGAAGGCTTGCGGCCTTATCAAGATTAATAGCTAAATCCGCACAACACGTTCCCCTATTTTACAAGTTATCAAGGAATAAAGGGATATTCTAATGGACAAACGACTGTGAAATGGTACTAACCCGGTTGAAAGAAATTCTCTCCCAATTGTCAGTTATGTCGTGATAAGTCACATGAGAAAAACTCTACATATATTTATTTGTTTCATGGAAAGTAGTAAACGCAACATAAATTCGAGAAACAATCGAAGGGAAGAAACTCGTCTACTTCGTCAGTAAGGCCTTACAATATCCCAAGGTAATATATCAACAATTGGTGAAAATCGTTTTAGCTTCACTTGTGGCAATTATGAGGCTAAGGAAATACTTCTTAGCTCATATGGTCATAATCACAATGGACCAACCAATTCGATAAATCCACTATAGACCAGACCTAGCAGGAAGAATTACGAAATGGTCATTGGAGCTCTCAAAATTCGATATTGCTTTCGAATCGAGGAATGCTATAAAAGCCCAGAACCTTGCTGACTTTGTTACCTAAATAACCTCAGACCTAGCGCATAAATTCGGTGCCGACGAAGTCACGATGAACACAGATTCATAACTCATCGTCTCCCATATTCACAATTGTGGTCGAGCATATTCCGAACAAAACACAAAAGCCAATGTGTTGTCATAGCTAGCTAGCCCGAGGGGAAAATGAGGTAACAAATCCATCATCTAGGAATTCATACACTCTTCTAGCATATGAGAATCTATGATGACAGCCGAGCTCAAGGAACTCTTTCCGAGTACAATTGGATGACACCAATCATTAAGTATATCCTCAATGGGATACTCCCTCCAACAGGACACGGGCAAATAAATTAAAACATTGATCCTTCTCTTACTCACTCATCGCAGTAACACTATACCTAAAGGGATTGTCATCCCCCTTGCTAAAGAGCTTAGCTAGCGAATATGTTGATTACATGTTAAAAGAGATGCACAAGGGCATATTAGGCACCACCTAAAAGGCAAAAACCTTGCAAAAAGGGTCCTACGCGCCAGATACTACTAGCTAACCATACAAGAAGATGCCAAAACATATGTACAAAGATGTGACTAGTGTCAATGCCTTGGGGATCACAGTTTAGTGCCACCGTTTGAGCTCACCTCACTGTGGCCTTTCACATGGTGGGGAAACGATATACTCAGTCCTTTCCCACCAACGATGGGACAACTAAAATTCTTGCTGGTAGCGATCAATTACTTCACCAAATGGATCAAAGTGAAACCATTAATAAGAATCACAACAACAAACGTAAAAAGGTTCTTCAAGAAGAACATGTTGACCAGATTTGGCATCCGCCAAGTAATCATAATGGATAATGGCACACAGTTCGCCGACATAAAATTCCAAGACCTCCTCGCATAATAGGGAATAAAACAACATTTCACATCTGGTTAGCATCCACAAATGAATGGACAAGCGGAAACTGCCAACCGCGTCATCCTTTGAGGGCTAAAATGAAGGTTCGACGACGCTAAGGGAAGACGGAGCAATGAACTCCCTACAATTATGTGGGCCTAACGACTAAGGAATATGATGACTCTTCATCATATGCATAATTTTCATTGTTTTTAGTCTTATTTATCTTTTATTCATTAGTTAATTTAAGCATATATTTGATATATTTTGTTGATTTTAGTTCTTCGACTTAATGAAATATTTATGTTCTTATTTCCTTGATTAAGTAGATATTTTTCGTAGTTTTGCGTTGTTTCTTTGTTTTAGTGCAGTGCTGAATTTTGGTGAGAAATCAACATGACCTATGTGGAGTATTTTAGCCATATGTGGCGCATTTCCACAATATTTTCTCATTTGATTCGGTCTAGGTGCGCCTGAAGCGCGCGACACGCATCAGAAATCATTAAAACACATTTTTATCTCTTTTTTAGGTATATTTTTGACTATTGGGAAGTTGGGAGACTTGTGCCTTAGCAGAGAAACTCAAAGACGGCCGTTGCTAACACCATTGGAGCAGTTTTATCAAGAATCATTCATGAATCTTTCTTGTAATTCTTCTCTAATCTCTATCTTTTCTATCTCTGTCACGAGTAACTAAACCTTATTTGTTAGGAATGAGTGTAACAAGATGAAACCCTTATTTTTGTGATTTGATTTCTAGTTATATGAATGAGTTTATTGAATTATTTTTCTCATCTCTGTGCTTAATGTTTTTTATTGCTTGATCAACATTAAAATGTTCTACGATTCGTATTTTGAAACAGATGTGGACTTTACAAATGCTTGAGATGGGAAATTCATGAATTTGTAGTCTAGGGATAGATGCAGGTCATGAAACCAATTAAATTAGTTGCAAAGGCAATAGTTTAACTAAAGTATTCCTTTACGGTAAGGCTTAATTCAAATCTTAAATCCACTAAGGAATTTAGGGATTACTTTGGAAGTAAAGGTTCTGTCACTAAGACATTAGGGCAAGAATAATAACGAGAATTCGATAATAATTCAATAAAGGAATTTAGTAACTAGGACCAAATTAGACACCAACGTTGGATTCGAAGTGAGACTCATCCCTGACATTTTTCTCACTATAAAGGATCAATTTTATTACTATTGTTAATTTTAAATATTACTTCAATCATTTTGGGATCTTTTTGTTCAATTTTAGTAATTAAATATAATTTGATAGTAAAACGCAATCCTTGAGTTCGACACTCGGTACTACCATTTTATTATTACTTGCAACGATTCAGTACACTTGCTGAAACGCTATCAAGTTTTTGGCGCCGTTGTCGGGGATTGTCATATCACTATTGAGTTATAGTTTATTTACTTGATTGAAATTTTTTTGCTCTGCAAAAAAAAATTTGTTTTTATTTTAATTATTCATTTTTCTTTATTTTAAAACTTTTCATTACTCACAATTTGTCTAACCTTGTATGCAAGGCCAGTCTTCAGCTGAAGTTATCTTTGATCTAGAAATCGAAAAAACTTCCAAAGCAAATTGAAAGGCGGTTCGAGAAAGGAGACAAAAGGAAAGACAGTTAATAGTGGAAGAAGAGGATTTGGGGATTTTTTCATATTTGCGAAAATGGCTGATCCATCACTAGCTGAACGTACCCTCGGCGAGTATGGGAATCAAAATAGAAACCGTGCTCGATTGGCTATCCACAACACACCGGTTACAGTTAACTTGTTTGAAGTAAGCCCCGCTCTATTATTGGAATTGAAGGAGATTCATTTTTCCGGTAAATATAAAGAAGACGCCAATAGACACCTCACAAAATTCTTTGAATTATGTGAAACAGTGAACGTGGATGGTTGTTCTGAAGAAGGCAAGAGATTGAGATTATTTCCATTGTCATTGAAAGATGATGCTATAGAGTGGCTTAACTCCTTTCCTGTCAGTAGCATCACCACGTGGAATGACCTTGAAGATAAGTTCTTAGAACAATACTTTCCCCCAACTGTGTTCGTTAGAAAGAGGCAATAGATTTTCAGTTACACAGAAAGAGGGAGAATCTCTTCGTGACACTTACAAGAGGTTCAAGAGTTTACTAGCAGGATGCCCAAATCATGCTTATGACGACACTACTCAAATGCAAATATTTTGTAATGGTTTGAGGCCTAGCACTAGAATTATGTTGGATGCTATAGCAGGGGGTTCTTTGAATTACAAGACTGCATCAGAAACACGCAAAGTTATCGAGATCATGGCGTCAAATGAACAAATGATGTTGTATGACAGAAGTGGTGGGTTAGCAAGTGGTATACTGGAATTGAATGTAATGGATGCTGGGTTGGCTCAAGGCAGGTGGCTCTCAAAACAGATAGAAGATGTTATCGCCGCTGAGTTAAAGAAGGGGATGGCAGCTCTAAATATACAACCCCAAGTGGCCTCTGTCAAATTATTGAAACATATTGGTTGTGACTTTTGTGGGGGAGCACATAAAAATGGAGCTTGTGAAGCACCAGATGAAGATGATACAGAAGAACTAGAAAAGGTGAGTTTTGTGGGTAATAACGGGAAGTAGAACAATCCCTACTCTAGTACGTACAACCCTGGTTGGAGAAATCATCCAAATTTTCTTGGAGAGATCAACAGGGTGGATTTCAAGGTCAACAAGGAGCTCAAGCAAATCAAGCCCCACCTCGAAAATCTGTTTGGGAGAGTGCTATTGAGAAGTTAGTAACAAGCACAAGTTCTTTCATTGAGGAGTCAAGAGCCATCCATAAAAATCACTCTACATCAGTAAAGAATCTGTAGACCCAACTGGGTCAACTTGCTCAACAAATGGCACAAAGAGCGCTTGTAAATTTTCCTAGTGACACAATTCTAAATCCACGAAATAATGTCAATGCAGTGACAACGAGGAGTGGCAAGGTAAGTGAACAAGTATCACCTAAAGCCAAACAGAGTGGAAGTACTTCAACTTCAACCCACTCGGAGGAAATGGTCACCTCGACATCAGTTGAGGAGCACATCGCTCTTGAAAAGGAGGAAGAACCTGTGGTATAGAAAAATGAGACACTACCAAAACCAGAAATTCGACTTCCGTTTCTTCAAAGATTAAAAAAGGAAGAAATTGAAAAATAATCCGGTAAATTTCTTAATGTTTCTAAAAAATTGCAAATTAACATTTTTTTTGCAAAAGCACTAGAGCAGATGCCGGCATGAACAAAGTTCATGAAGGAGATTCTGTTAAAGAAAAGAAAAATTGGCGGTGAAATAGTGATGCTTACCGAAGGGTGTAGTGCTATTCTACAAAGGAAGCTGCCACCTAAGCTCAAAGATCCTGGAAGCTTCTCTATTCCTTGCGCTATTGGGGATAGAACTTTTGGGAAAGCCCTGTGTGATCTTGGGGCTAGTGTGAGTCTTATGACCCTTTCCATATACAAAAGGTTAGGCATTGGAAGAGTCAAAGACACCCAACTGATGTTACAGTTTGCGGATCACTCAATGAAACACCCATATGGGGTGGTGGAAGATGTGTTGGTCAAAGTAGATAAATTCATTTTTCCTGTGGATTTTGTGGTACTAGACAAGGATGAAGACAATGATATCCCCTTAATCTTGGGAAGACCATTCTTAGCAACAAGGAGAGCTATGATTGATGTGGCGGATGGCACCTTAACCTTTAAGGTAAATGATGAAACAGTTACATTCAATATTCTAAAATCCATAGAGCATTCAAACGAAAGAGAAGGGTGCAACCGAATTGAGATTTTCGATTCGATAGTCGATGAAGAAGTTGAAAATCAAGTACCCATTCCGCCGTTAGAAAGAGCGTTGTGCCTACCTCAAGATGTTGTTAAAGATAGTGAAGATCCAAGGGTGAAAGATGTTTTAGCCATGTTAGAAGCATCACCATCTCACTTCTCCCGCTTCCATACTAGATGGGAGGAATTGAAAGGGAATTTATACGAGTCTGTATAGAAAAAGAAAGGGATGCCATTGGTTGAGCTCAAATAATTGCCACCTTACTTGAAATATGTATTTCTTGGTGAGAATGATGATGTGTTCTTTCTATCATATATGCCACCTTGACATGTTTGGCATTATTTTGACAGTTCATACTCTCTCTTATTATCCTAGCTGTGAGCTTTTGGCCCTAAACACTTTAATTCTTTGTTGTGTGATTATCTAGACATGTGTTTTCCCTTCAGAACTTACACTAATTCTGACTTGCATCACTTGTGATTTATGCATACACTGAGGCAATTTTGTTTTGTCGTTTGAGCCTTTCTAACTACCCTATGCAAATTTATCCTTTGCTAGCCCCTTTGAGCCTTGCCCTTTTATTTTGGTTACTAGCCACATTACAAGACAAAGACCTAACTTTAATTAAATCACCTTACTTGGAGTTAGGTAGAAATTTTCTTTTTTTATCTTCTTGGTAAAGTTCTAAGTTTGGGGTTGCTCATGGGATAGCAACCTTTTAAGTTTGGGGTGGTGGTTCTCAAAAAATCAAAAAAAAAAAAAAAATCAAAACAAAACAAAAAGAAAGAAGAAGAAAAAAGAATCAGTTTGTGTACTTTGATAAATAACATCTTGGTTCTTTTGTCAATGTTTGAGAATCTCCACAATGAAAATGTGAAGTAAATAAAAGTGGTAGAATCATTTGAAATGTGTACCTAACTCCAAGTAGTAAAACCTACTATCCCAAAATGTCATACCCTTTCCTAAGCCTCATTACAACCCGAAAGTCCTGCAAAAGTGTATGTGTTTGTTGCGTTGTGTTTGCTAACTATAATTTTTTCAAGCATATGGTAACGTGATGCATGTTCTAGGATTTGAGTGATAAATTCAAAACCCTTCTAAACACTTGAGAGAAATTTTGGTGAGATTGTGTGAAGAGAGAGTTGAACTTGATGAATGAATGCTAAAGTGTACAAATTGTGTTTTTTTTTTTTTGTAAGCAACCATGGAGCATGATGAATGTTTTGCAGTAGCTAAGACTTTGAGAATTGAGTTTGATTTCATTTGAGAAATTGAGTTTAAGTTTGATTTTAACTGTACCAAATCTAAAATTAATTGTTGCTTGGGGACAAGCAATAGATTAAGTTTGGTATTGTGATGACTCTTCATCATATGCATAATTTTCATTGTTTTTAGTCTTATTTATCTTTTATTCATTAGTTAATTAAAGGAGTTATTTGATATATTTTGTTGATTTTAGTTCTTTGATTTATTGAAATATTTATGTTCTTATTTCCTTGACTAAGTAGATATTTTTCGTAGTTTTGCATTGTTTCTTTGTTTTAGTGCAGTGCTGAATTTTGGTGAGAAATCAACACGATCTATGTGGAGTATTTCAGCCATATCTGGAGTTTTAGATGTCCAATTGGAGTCACACAAGGTGCAAAAGCTAGGATCCATATCTACAACGTTTATGAAGACACCCAAACTCAATTCAGACTCAATTCGGACTCAAAAGAGGAGAAAAATGGACTAAACGCCAAACATCAGATGTTGTGCGCTTGAACCGCGCCGAAGGCGCATTTCCACAATATTTTCTCATTTGGATTCGGTCCTAGTGCGCCTGAAGCGTGCGGCATGCATCAGAGCTCATTAAAACGCGTTTTTATCACTTTTTAGGTATATTTTTTTACTATGGGAAGTCGGGAGACTTGTGCCCTAGCAGAGAAACTCAAAGACGGTCATTGCTAACACCATTGGATCAATTTTATCAAGAATCATTCATGAATCTTTCTTGTAATTCTTCTCTAATCTCTATCTTTTCTATCTCTGTCATGAGTAACTAAACCTTATTTGTTAGGGATGAGTGTAACAAGATTAAATTCTTATTTTTCTGATTTGATTTCTAGTTATATGAATGAGTTTATTGAATTATCTTTCTCATCTATGTGCTTAATGCTTTTTATTGTTTGATCAACATTAAAATGTTCTACGATTCGTATTTTGAAACGGAAGTGGACTTTACGAATGCTTGAAATGAGAAATTCATGAATTTGTAGTCTATGGATAGATGCAGGTCATGAAACCAATTAAATTAGTTGCAAAGGCAATAGTTTAACAAGAGAATTCTTGTACGGTAAGACTTAATTCTAATCTTAAATCCACTAAGGAATTAGGGGTTACTTTGGAATTAAAGGTTTTGTCACTAAGACATTAGGGCAAGAATAATAACGAGAATTCGGTAATAATTCAATAAAGGAATTCAGTAATTAGGAACAAATTAGACACCAACGTTGGATTCGAAGTGAGACTCATCCCTGACATTTTTCTCATTATAAAGGATCAATTTTATTACTGTTGTTAATTTTAAATATTACTTCAATCAATTTGAGAACTTTTTGTTCAATTTTAGTAATTAAATATAATTTGATAGTAAAACGCAATACTTGAGTTCGACACTCGGTACTACTGTTTTATTATTACTTGCAACGATTCAGTACACTTGCAAAAACGCTATCAGAATATTATCTCCTAACTGGGGGGGGGGGCTTATCGAGTCTTCACCACAACCAAAAAAAGGGCCTCTAGAAACCCTTTCGGGTGATCTCTTCCCAAGAATTTCGAACGCATCCGAATTGAAAAGATACTATAGTTAATGTGCATGGATACATTAACACAAACTCGCACAGTCGAGTATAAACTCTTAAAAAAAATTGAAGTTTAGGTACACAAATGCTTTAATACAAACTTGCACGATCGAGTATAAACTCTTAAACAAATTTTAAGTTACGGTACACATATACTTTAACACAAACTCGCATAGTCGATATAACCCTTAAAATAATTAATTTAATGTACCCGGATACGCTAAGTTAAACTCGTATAGTCGAGTGTAAACTCTTAAACAAATTTTAAGTTAATGTGCACAGGTATGTTAACATAAACTTTCCCAAACGAGTATAACGACACAAGACTAATTCTAAGTTGATATGCAAACGCATGTGCAGCCGAGGCATAATTTTAAATTGTCACTAGCAAATATGACGCTCAACTCACATCGCCGAGTAAAAAAATGCCTAAACGAAGTTCTAAACTTGATGCAATCAAGTAATTCACTCACGATAATCTAGAGAAAGCAGAGTGACTAGGGACATTCATAAAAAGTAAGATACATAAAGTTAAACATTGTACTTGCTCGACCCCCATGGGACCAATACGTCAGCAAAATAAACAAAAAAATTACACAAGAAATTTTAATTGTGTTTGGCAGAAGGAGGAGTTGGTTGAATAATCTTCCCATCCACAACGATCTTTTTCCAATCCAACCCATCTAAGTTGAGAGCGACCCCAAGATTCAAGGCACGAAATTAGGCGATGGCATTGTCAAAGGACTCCAAGGTGTCAGTTTTTTATCTTTCTCTTCTTTTGACTTCAACCTATTTACGTCTCCTTTCAGCGATAGGATTTCCTCGCCTTTCTCGTGCAGTTCCAAATCACGGGTTCCATTCTTCTGTATTTGGAACTCTTGGATCAAGGAAAGCAATAGTGTTTCAACTAGTGTACTGAATCGTTGTAAGTAATAATTAAAACGGTAGCACCGAGTGTCAAACTCAAGAATTGCGTTATACTATCGAATTATGTTTAATTAATAAAATTGAACAAAAAGTTTCTGGATTGATTGAATAATTTTGGAACTAACAAGAGTAATAGTATTGAAATTTTATAATAACAAAAATGTCAGGGGTGAACTTCACTTCGAATCTAACCTTGGTTTCTAATTTGATCCTAGTTACTAGATTCCTTTATTGAACTATTACCAAATTCTCTTTATTATTCTTGCCCTAATTACTTAGCGACCAAACCTTTAATTCCAAAGTAACCCCTAATTCCTTAGTGGATTTAATATTAGAATTAAGCTTTACAATACAAGAATTCTCTTATTAAACTATTGCCTCTGCAAATAATTCAATTGGTTTCATGACCTGCATCTATTCATAGACTACAATATCATGAATTTCTCAACTCAAGCATTCGTAAAGTCCACTTCTGTTCCAAAGTACGAATCATAAAACAATTTAAAGTTGATCAAGCAATAAAAGGCACTGAGCAAAGAGATGACAAAAATATTTCAATAAACTCTTTCACATAACTAGAAATCAAATTAGACAAATAAGGGTTTCATCTTGTTTCACTCATCCCTAACTAATAGGGTTTAGTAAGAAAAATGCATTTTTATGCATTCTGCAGCGCGTCATGCGCCTTAGACGCAAGCATTTGCGCTCCAGATGCACAACATTTGTTGTCTGAAGTTTACTACCTTTTTCTCCTCTTTTGAGTCCGAATTTGGTTTTAGTATCTTCATGAAAGTTGTAGCTATGGATCTTAGCTTTCATTTGTACTTGGTTGGACTCCAATTGAACATCTACAACTCCAGATATGTTGAATTACTCCATATAGGTCATGTTGCTTTTTAGCAACATTTAGCACTACATTATAACAATGAAACAATGCAAAACTATGAAAATTCTTTTCTTAATAAGGAAATAAGAACATAAACATTTCGTTAAATCCAAGAACTAAAATCGACAAAATAAATCAAATAACTCCCTAAATTAAATAATGATTAAAGATAAATAACACTAAAAACAATGAAAAATAGGCATTTGATGAAACGGTATCAGAAAACACTTCTTTGTCCCGAGTTAACTTGTTAGCCTCTCCTCTAAGCCGATTATTGGCCAAAGTCACCCTGACGAAGACTCTGACTTTCGTGGATAAATCTGCGATTTTGGTTTCATAGCCAATCCTCCTCGCCTAATTTTTACACGCATGCTCTCGAAGGTCTTTAATCTCTTTGGTGTGGCCTTCCTTTTCGAACACTTTCGCCAACCTCTTGATCATGATCATCTGACCTCGAACACTTTCGTCGAGCATGGAGATCGTCATCAACAAGATCTTCTATATCTTCATCCTCATGAGGCATCCTTGCCCTGTTAAGAGTCATTACAACAATCTCTTCCTGGTCTAGCTGGACCATCTGAATTGGTACCACGTAAATAGGAGTGAAAAAGCCATTTTTCCTATAAAAAAATTAAGAAAAATAGATAAGAATAAAACTGACAAATACAAATGAGAACAAAACATCACACACGAGATCTTGGGTGTCAATGAATCTTTGTTTGACATAAACGTTGTCAATAGGAACGATGACCTCATTCTTCAATGAAAGGACAAAATTCCAAAGAGCATTCCGATCGAAGGCTTCAATAATACTCAAGTTCCGAAGAAAATGTCTATTCAACTAGAAGAAAGGGATTATTTTTTCCACAATATCTCCTATTTTGTCAGCGATTGAAGCGTCGTCATATCGAGCACTTGCTCATGAACCTCCACCCCATCTCGTGCCTTCTCAGTTAAAGGACGAGCAACATAATACTTGTCTTTGAAATAGTGTAAAGAGTCAATGTAAGGGGCAAAAAACTCTAAGGCTGCTTGAAGGAGACCCAATTCTGCGTCATAGTGTCTTTGTTCTAAAGATGACCGAAAATAGAGAAGAATACAGCCACCGTCGGGATCGCATCCATGTAGCCGCAAGCCATTGGAAATCCTTCAAGTACGCCAATGAGTTTTGCTTAATTTGGAAAGGGAATAAAACGAGGTGTTGGAACACATTTTTCTCAAAATTAGTAAAGGACATAGGGTACTCCAAATATATATGTTTATTTGTTGAAACAATTCTTTATATACCTAATCTAATCCAACGATAGAAATTCAAAAGGTGCGAACCAATGAACACGATCACGCCTGGAAATAACGCAAACTTGAAATGCACAGTCATAGGCACTCAAGTGCTTATACTCATAGGGGACACATGTCACAATAGGAAAACCAAAGGACACCACTACAGGTCGTTTCGCCATCCCTTCAACTGAAAAATTGAACCACCAACAATCAATTCTTGGAAACAGACGAACTTCTAATGTCGAGTACATTCCACTCCGACAAAGAACCAACAAATAAAATACCTTTGCTAGGATAATTACACAGCTACTCAAACACACTAAATCATGTCGGATACATATAACAGTTGACAAGAAAGGGGTATAGGTGGTATAGGATTTAGCTCGGCCTTATAACAGACATTGAATACAGACTCACATCTTCACTTAACTTGTCGATTACAAACATCGGTCAAACAACTTCACGACAAAGGTGTTCGTCCCTGCTAGAGAACTTTTTTATATGACTTCTCAAGTCATTGCCTCGCCCCTTCCGACAAGGCTTGAAACATTAATCCATCCCAAGCAATTAGGGTTTTCTACCTCAACATCCATACCTATCCATTGCAATCATAAAACGAAACACTGTTGAATCCGCCCACATTGATGGTCAATCAATGTCTTTGTCTTCCTCTGCACTGTGACTCAAGTCTATATAAACAGTGACTCCGACACTAAAAAGGTACACGCACTTTCTCATTCTAGTACCTCTTACTCTCCTTGAATAATAACTTACTTGAATATTAGAGTGTTAGCATGTACCACCCGATCGTCGGAATCCTAATCTTCTTCAACCTCACAAAGCCAGTTGTCCTCCTCAGTGTAGATCAGAACAATATTATACAATAAATATTAAAATTTCAAAGTAAGATTTATAAATTATGTTCAAAACATATGATTTAGAAAAATATATTATTTTAATTATGTTATAACTAATAAATATTATTTAACAAACTAAAAAAGAAAAATACATTATTATAATGTGTCATACTAATAATAAAAGAAATATTTAAATGTATCACTTTTGCGACGAATGCTACTTCCCCTTGAGAATTTGATGGTTTGGCTATGATTTTAAGAGTGCAAATAAACCTACAATTGTCTAAGTCTCTTTAAAGTTGGGCAACATTCCTATCCCCGAAAAATTCCACGAAACTAAAATGTTCTCCTCATTCTCTCATTTAGTGCTTTGTCGTCTATGCAATAGATTCTAATAGCATTTCTTATTTCTGATATTTTTATTTGTTGGATCTTGGCATTTATCACTTTAAGGTGTATTATTGTTGCACAAAATCTTAAGTGTATGAGTTTGTCAAGTACTAGTATAAAAGAATATCTTATTTAAATTTAATTTTACAATTATCAAATTAATAAAAAAATTGAATTAAAAAGAGAATAAAAACACAAATTTGAATTAAATGGAGAGAAGACCTTGGATCATTGTTTCACTTGTAATTTCAATACCTAATATCCTAATGTTATATGAATCCTTATTTGTTCTTTCACTTATCAATCCTTTTTTTAAACTATTAGCAAAGTTTGATAATTCAATGTAATATTATTTTTCCTAAATTAATTCTTTGATTGATCATAAATATAATTAAGAGAAAGCATAAAGAAACAAAAGGTTGAATTATTGAAAGATTAGTATATATGTTTCCTCATATAAGCATCCTAACCTCAATTATCCTATAGATCTACCAATTAATTGTATTCATTCACTAGTCAATTGATTGATTAATGCATACAAATGTGAGTTATTCCAAACATGTAAATAAAACAATAAAATAATTTAATTGAGATGAAATATAAGAATCCAAAATAAACCTAGAATTAAAAATAAGACATAGTAAAAATGTATTTCAATTATAAGATCCACTAAAGACATTAGGAGTAAGCTTAGGTAGTCATTGAGTACATATACACCACTAGAAATTTCTCTTCTAGTGACCGATTCGGATACTAAATTATTCCAGTCACTTTAGAGACTGAATTAGAGACCAAAATATAAAATTGTATAAAAAAACCATTTTTCGTCTCTAAATCGGTCGCGGATGATATTTAGAGACTGATTTAGCAACTTAGATTTTAGTGACTAAATAATCGGTCTCTATTATTTATATTTCCTTTTTAATTAAAATTAGCTGACAAAACTTTTGTCAATGTCTATTTTTATTATGGCACATTTTTCACTTGCCGCATTTTTTTATTAGAAAATTTAATAATTCCCTTTCTAGTTTTTTACAAAAATAAAATTTCCTCTCTAATTAAGAAACAAACTTACCTCTCAGTTTTCCTCAAGAAACAAACTCTTTTTTTCTTTTCTCAACCAACAACAAACCCTAAACTCTCTAATATGTGAAACAAGCAAAATCCGTTTCATCACTGCTTCTTTGTTTCATCACTCTCTTCCCTCACAAAATCCATTGTTTCACGTTTTGCTTCGGTGAAAAAGAAAACCATAGCCCCCACCCATAATATATCGACTCAGTTGATGCTCCAAGTAAGGAGCCCCTTTTTTGTCTCCCTGCCACTCCCCCAAAACGTCCATCTTTCGAAAAGATTCCAGTGTTAAAAGGTCTTCTCAATCAATTGATCGTGTTCTGTTGACTCCAAGTTTGATTCAATGGTTTTCTGAAAAAAACCATGCAAGGAGGGACGATTTTAACGACAAAGGTCCTAGACCCTTAAACACATGAATTAGAAGTTCATCGGTAAGAAAGATTTCTTCTTTGTTCTTTCCTTTCAAGTCAAAACAATTTTGCTTCATCTTGTTGATTTTATTTTATTTTAATTGGGCATGTCTTTGATTTTGTTTTCTCTCATCATTTTATCATAAGAAATCATCTCAAAATTTAATTGATTTGTGGACATGATTTTGTATTTAAGTGTATTATGTGTTTTTTTATGAATGAATGAACATCAAAGTTTTGGAAGACGTCAATTTTAGGAATGAATGAACATAAATGTTTAGGAAGACATGCTTGCATATATATGGGTTGTGATATAAGTCAACTATATATTGTTTGATTTGATTCCAAAGATGAAAAAGGATTTTGAACAACCATTCTATCATGCGAAACTCATTTAAATTTGTTAAGTTGCCAACTGTGGCTATATATTACTGAAGGGAAGTATGATGTTGTAATTGTCGATTCCTCATATCTTGTGGGTGAGTCATTTGAATTCAAAATAATTTGTTTAATATATTCAATAAATAATGCATATTATAGGAATTAGCACTGAACAGAGCATATGTTATTTTGAAAATGAAAAAAAAATAGTGTTTTGAGGAGGAACTATAATTTCTCACCCGTTTGGAAATCGTTTAACTTGACCTCAACTCTTATTTCTCAGTCTAACACACTGTTACATATCAAGGATGTATTGTACTTGCTGTACTTGGTGTTTAGCCCTCATTTATGAGAAAATTTCAGCGATGACTTTAGGTTGTTTTCATTGGCTTGTATGATTGACTTATTTGGGTTACATACCATATTGATTTGAGTTTTATTAAAACGGTTCTATTCTTTTATATTGTTTTGTTCGCTGGTATAACGATTGACTATCTAGGTGTGCATCTACATTACATAGAAATCTGATTTGGATTTTATCCAAAAGCGCTTCATTTTCCTATGATTTATGTGAGCTTTTGTTGCTAAAATATTTTCATTGAATTATTCACTAATTTAAAATTGATTAGTCACTTACTAATTTTATGTAAAGTTTAACAAATTAAGATTCTTCCTTTGTTGTTATTTTTATCAACAACATACAAGATCACTTTTTCGAATTTGGTCCTGCCCAGGAACTTGTAGAGAAATTGTTTTTTGTTATAAATTGGCCACAATATACAAAAGTTATATTTTTCAAGCTAAATACCCTATCAAAAACATACATTTCATAATGTAAAAGCCAAGAAAATCAATTATTCAATTCATACATGATTAATCTCAACTGAATTGTCTATTGATTCAGATGTAGAATGCAAGCATAAAAGTAGAGTAAGAATACAGTTTAAATTAACAAAATGCAAGAATAGGTACAACAAGCTTTTACAACTTTAATTTCAATAATAAACATTAATAATTAATTAACAAGTTAAAAAGCAGTAATAAATAATACAGGAAGTGATAAAAAGGTAGCAACATAACATATATATATAATATTCAGAAATTGATAAAAATTTGAATTGAAGAGAAGACGGTTAATTAATTGTTGGCTAAGGTTAAAATATTATGATGAATAATTTAAAAGAATAATTTTCGTATTTTGATCTGCATAAATCTCTTCTATAAATAAATACATTATTGGTATGAGATATTTTAATCACAACACTATTGAAAGAGAAAAGAAAGTTTGATGAAGAAGGAAACGGTTGAAGTAGATAAAATATCACTAGAAGGGGGGTTGAATAGAGATATTGCTGTTTTAAAAACTTTCTCAAGTGTTTTAAATCACTATCCTCTCTAAGAGGACAAGAATTAGATGATAGAAATTTGAGACTTTAAATATGAGCTGAATAAATAAAAGAGAAAGTATAGAAGATGACACACACAATTTTATATTGGTTCACCAAATGAAGGCTACGTCCAGTCCTCACACACTTGTGAGTTTTTTAGTAAGGATCAAATAGATTAACCCCTCACAGAGGTTAGTTACAGTTCGTGTATTCTTTAGCCTCACCAAGCTTACAAGTTTCTTACAAGTTTCAATTATTTCTAAGTGTAACTCACTTGGAAATTACAAAGTGATATGAGTATGATGTTTCTCTTTACTTAACACTTTATGAAGGATATTTTAAGGATCTAGGGGAAGACTATAGAAAGTATAAAGAGAGGATGAAAATTGTTCTTGATAGCTTTTAGAATTTGCCCTTTTTATGTAGTGTTGTTGTGTGTTTGATAATGAAAAGCTCCCTTCCTTTTATAGAGATTTTGTGATGCTCTTTCCATGTGTCAAAACACTTTATGTCCATTGGGGACTTAATCAAAAAGTCCAAGGTCATTAATCATAATTACATAAATGCCATCTAGTTGTCCTTTTCGTTTTTCATTCTTCAAGACATGTAAGACTATATTTTTGTCTTGTTAGCTACAACCTTTCTGTACGTTGATGTGTTGGGTCATTTTCAACATGTGAGGATGAAGTGAACTATAGATCCATACTCTTATAGTCCATCCTCTGTCATATAAACTCTGGCCTTTGACCTCTTCCTTTAAGTCCATCCTCTGTCATATAAACTATAGATCCATATAAACACTGATTTATCTTCTCTTTATGACAAGAAATCATTGTAGAATATTTTGCATCTTTGAAAGTTCATCCTTTTAAGGGTTCATCCTCTTGTTTGTCTATCCTCCAGTTTTGAAGACTTGATGGATTGAGTCATATTTTTTTTCCTCTTTATCTAAATGATGAGTATCTTGTTTTCTAATATGAATTCACTCAAAAGCATAGATTAGTCATTAACCACAATCATAATCTTGAAAACAATTTTGTTATCATTAAAAACATCTGAGGGAGATTTTGTCTCAACAATCTCCCCTTTTTAGATGATGACAAAATTCTTTCGATTATGATTCTTGTAACGATAATGATGAAATAATTAAGCTCCCCCTCAATCATACAAGTAATATTTTTGAAAGTTTTTCTCTTTTCATTATTCGAATAGAAGCATTTTTGAGATATGCAAAAATAAACTTTCATTGAACTGAAACAGTGATAAACAGAAATTGTTTCAAAATAAACATATTACAAAACATTAGTAAGAATCAAGCAAGCAATATCCTCTTAAAGCAAAAAAAATATTGACAAAACATTTTTCTAGACCAATAGACTTCATAATCTTGCTCCCCTTGAATTTAGGCAGTAGCAAAAAGAAATTGAAAAGCCACAAGGTCACTCCAAAGAGGAGGAATCATCAGACGAGGAGGATGTTGATGGGCGAGAAACAACAGTAGAAGGTTGGGCTGGCAATTCTAGAGGATGGTCTCCAAGGGCAACTATAGGGAACAAAAGTTTGGTTACCTATTCAAGAATGAGGCTAAATTGAGAGATGGTATGTTCGAAGTTGGTGAAACTGACAAACAATTTCTTCTTATCCTTTTTGATTGTGTCGAAAAACCTTATCTCCTTTTGGCTCTGCCTTTCTTCCGTCCTCTTCCTGGGGCTTTTGTCTTTTGGTTTTGTCGTTGAAACTTGTACTTTTATTTTGCGAGCTACCAGCTTTGTCCTTGGACAAGTGATCCCAGGTTGTGACAAAAAAGGAATCAATGGAACTGAAATGACCAGTAACCTCTGGCACAGTTTGGGAGGGATCGACAATAATTGGAGCGAGTGTAAAATGAGCGGTTATTAGAGGAGGAAGAACAGTATCCAACCTTACTTGAGGAGGATGTGAGGGACTTAGTGGAGGAGATGGAGGCATCATGAAGGTTTCCTGTAAATTCTGGGAATTCTCAGCAGTCACAGCTGTAGGAGGGCTTTTGGGTGAGAACTGATGGTGAGATAGATTGAGATCAAAATACAGCTCTTCACCATCTCCATAAGCTGTGGAGGAGCGTCCTTTAGGGCATCCTCAACTAGAGGAACTTCTTCATGAGTGGAGGGAATGCTATTAAGCGTTAGAGATTGAGGCAATTGTGGATCAGTCAAGTCATAAGATGGAGTGGGGGTGCGATCATTAGGAAAGAAAGGTTCATGTATGATGTGAACAATGGTATCCTCTAGTGGAGGTTGGACAGTTTCAGGTTGAGGTAGTGGAATTGTTGTAGAAGATGTGTGAAGTGTATTCTTCTTCATGGATGGAGGTGGTGATACAGACGATGACTTTGTGGGAGCGGAAGCTGTTTTGGTGGAAGATTTTGAGTGGGATTGGTCAGGAGGTGGAAGCTTCATATGTTTCACATTTTTCAGTGAAAAAGTGTTGTTAAAATAAACTGATGGTTCATCGTCAAGAGGACGTTTTGAAGAATTTGAAGATTTTGGTCAGAATCATCCCATAGGGAGCAGATCGGCCCAAAACAGCAGCATTTAACATGAAACAAAAAATAATGTTTCCCAAATGAAGAGGTGTGCCCGATATGATATGATGGATTAGCAAAAGGTCAAGCTCAGTAACTTTCTCGAAGCTCCCAGCCCTAAGCACAAGAGAGTGCACACAAATATTGTGGAGGAAATGGCACATTGGAAGAAGGTTGGAAGCTACTTGAGGTTTAGGAGGATTGATCATGGAGTTTTAGAGGACAGTGGTGCTAGTGATATTACACTGAGAATACCATGTGTCAGAGAAGCAATGTGTTCCTTCATCACGAATATATAATATTTGGCACAAAGAGGCTGGGTTGATTTCCATATGAACCCCGTTGAGCACAATGTTGAAACCTGTATTTCCTTTTGATCCATTTGAGGCGGCATAAAAAGCTCTAACAAGGCGAGGATATTGAGGTTCGTTGATACGCAAGAAAGAAGTCCAACCAAGTTGATCAAAGACTTCATCCACATTGAATCCTCCCTTTTTCAAGTCATCAAGGTCAATGATTTTGCCATTGACCACTTATTTGTGTTGCCATTTTGAAAGATAGTTTGTCTCCAAGGCAGGAGAGTCAAACAGTGAGACTTTGGAAGATTTCTTGGAAAGAGAGGTGTGTGGTTTTTTGGTTGATGAAGTGTGAGATTTTTTGGGAGAATAGGCCTTGGAAGTGGATTTTGTAGAGGTTTGTTTATGAATGGATTCTGCAGAAATCATTTTCTCAAAGTCATCGGAATTGACGACATGAATGGTGTTGTCTTGTTGAAGAGGTTTCTTTGAAGATACACCCCAGACATGATTCTAGAAGATCTTCTAATAGGGACAAAGGATGAAGTGTTGGAGGATGAAGATTTTTTATATTTGAGATGAGGATGAGATGATGTGATTGCTGCTGCGTGCAGAGGAGAATGAATCATGTTTACAGGTTCTGGCAGAAGAGTTTCCTCAAACTGATCCTCTTTGTGGCTTTCATACTCAGTGCTTGAATAGTCATCATGGATGTTATCTGAAGCCTTAACAAAGAGTTTACGTTTAGCTGTAAGCTTGGTTCGAGCCATTTGTGTATGAAATGTGAAGGTAGATGTGCAATGAAAAGAAAATGAAGAAGGATGTTTAAGAAGCAGGAGGATGGAGGGAGAAAGTTTGAAATAATGAGACCGTTAGAGGAAGAGGAAAGGGGCAGATGAGGAAGCAGTTGAGTAGGTGTACAATGATGATAGAGTAGGCAGACTAGGGGAACGCGAATGGTTGTAACGGTCAGAAGGAGACGTATGCGCATTTAAATCTTGACGGAAGCCAAGGAGGCCGTGCCAAACAACTTGGCCTATAGTGAGGAGGAGCGTGTGCAAGCCTGGTAGATTTGACAAGAGTTTTGTTTCATCAAAACAGAAAGAAACTTTCTGGTAATTTTTATCCTCTTATTTTTGAGGTTCCTTTTGAAGATCAGATGTGATCGTTTAGGAAGAATGAGTTTGACCCAAGAAAAACAAATACATAAAAAATGATTTTGAGTTTAACCAAACATTATCAGAGTTTACTCATCCTCATATGATGGAGGAGGACATTTCTAAATTTTTAGATATGATCCTCAGAAATAATAAATAATTTTTTTATTTAAATAACTTTGGAAAAATTTATTTTGGAGAGCTCCCCCAAAATGTTTTTGAACCGATCTTCCTGGAGAGGTTTGGTAAAAATATCAGCCAACTGATTTTCTGTTTCAATGAAAATTAATTCTATGTCCCCGTTTTGAACTTGATCTCTGATAAAATGATGTTTGATTTCAATATGCTTAGGTCTAGAATGTTGTATGGGGTTTTTTGAAAGGTTAATAGCACTTGTATTATCACAGAGGATGGCAATTTTGGCGTACCTTAGAGAGTAATCGTCTAGTTGATTCTTTATCCAAAGTATTAGAGAGTGGCATTGTGCAGCTGATACGTATTCAGCCTCTATAGTGGATAAAGCAATGATACATTATTTTTTGCATGACCAACTTATGAGAGATTTGCCAAGTAATTGGCAAGCTCCACTCGTGCTCTTCCTTTCAACTTTATCTCCCGCATAATCATCACAATAAGCTATAAGATCAAGATTTGAGCATTTTTTATACCATATTCCAAGATTGGTGGTGCCAACAAGATATCTAAAGATTCTTTTCACTGCAATAAGACGTGGTTCTTTAGGAGAGGATTGAAACCTTGCACAAAGACCAACTGCAAATACTATGTTAGGTCTACTAGCTGTTAAGTATAGCAAGGATCCAATCATCCCTCTATACTCTTTTTCAGAAATGGGAGTTCCTTCATCATCTTTGTGTAACATGGAGGATGGGTGCATAGGAGTTCCCATAATTTTTGCTGAACTCATGTTATATTTTTTAAGTAGATCCTTGGTGTATTCTTCTTGAGAGATGAAAATGCCGGTTTCCAATTGTTTAATTTGTAAACCAAGAAAGAATCTCAAACTCGTTTTGCATGAGGTTAAAGAAATATTCACATATCCTTTCATTTGTGGATCCAAATATTATATCATCTACATATACTTGTACCATTAACAAATCCTTTTTAAGAGTTTTCTTGAAGAGTGTGGTATCGATCTGTCCTCTTATAAACCCATTTTCTTTTAGAAAAGAACTCAACCTCTCGTACCAAGCTCGAGGAGCTTGCTTTAATCAATAAAGAGCTTTTGAGAGTTTGAACACATGATTAGGCTTCTTTTCATTCACAAAGCCAAGAAGTTGGTCAACATATACCTCCTCATTTAAGAAACCATTTAAAAAGGCATTTTTGACATCCATTTGAAATAGTTTGAAACCTTTATGAGTGACATATGCTAGGAGGATTCTAATTGCTTCAAGTCTAGCTACCGGTGCGAATGTTTAATCAAAATCAATTCCTTCTTCTTGGTTGTAACCTTGTGCCACTAGTCTTGTTTTATTTCTAATGACCTCTCCATCCTTATTCGGTTTATTTCTAAAGATCCATTTAGTTCCAATGATGGATTTATCCAGAGGATGGGGCACAAGGTCCCACACTTTGTTTCTTTCAAATTGTTACATTCCTCCATCATGGCTTCAACCCATGATTTGTCACAAATAGCTTGATCAATCGTTTCAGGTTCAACTTGTGATATCATGGCCATGTTTTTTGTATTCTCTTTTAGAGTTTGTCTAGTTCTAACACCGTCGGCAGTATTCCGAATGATCAGATCAAGAGGATGAAGGGTTACTATCCTCCATCCTCTTGGAGGTTGCTGGGAGGATGAATCATGATTGACCTCTTCATTTTGACCTTGTTTTCTAAAGGACGAATGTTCATCTTCTTCATAGTTATCCATTTTTTCTAAACACAAGTCATCAAACTCATCAAAAATAACATGCATGGATTCCTCCACATTTTGAATCCTAAGATTATATATTCTATAACCTTTTGACGTTGTGGAGTATCCTAAAAATATACCTTTATCAAATTTTGGATCAAACTTTCCCAAATGATCCTTATTGTTTATGATGTAACAATAACATCCAAATATATGAAAGTAAGAGATATTTGGTTTTCTGCCTTTCCATAATTCGTATGGAGTTTTGTTCAAAATTTTCCTGATGGATGCACGGGTTGAAACATAACAAGCGATGTTGATACTTTCGGCCCAAAGTATTTTTCAATGTTGGCTTCATTTAAGATAGTTCTAGCCATTTCTTGTAAAGTTCTATTTTTCCTTTCAACAACTCCATTTTGTTGAGGAGTTCTTGGGCAAGAGAAATTGTGAGAAATTCCATTTTCATCAAAAAGATTTTTAAAGGGTTCATTTTCGAATTCACCTCCGTGGTCACTTCTCACAGAGATAATTTTTGTTCCTTGTTCCTTTTTCATCTTTATGTTTAAAAAATAAAATCCATGTAAAACGTGAGAAATCATCAACAATTACAAATCCATATATTTTTCCATTAAGACTTGGAGTTTTGATAGGACCAAAGAGGTCCATATGAAGAAGTTCAAGAGGATGATTTTGTTGAAACAATATTTTTTGATTGAAAACTACTTTTAACTTGTTTTCCTTTGGCACAAGCTTTGCATACTTTGTCTTTCTCAAATTTAATTTTTGGAAGACCTTTAACTAATTCTAATTTTGATAATTTAGAAATAGTGTTCAAGCCTGTATGACCAGCTCGTTTGTGTCATATCCATTTATCTTTTTCAATAGATACAAAACAAGATTCAGTAGGTAAATCATCAAGATATAATTCATATAAATTCTTATTCCTAATACCAGAGAAGAAAACTCTTCCCGGGGATGAATTTTTGACCTCGCATATAGTAGGTTTAAAAATAACTTCAAATCCACTATCACATAGTTGACTAATACTTATCAAGTTATGTTCTAAACCATCCACATACTGAACATTTTCAATTTTGGTAGAATTGTTTTTACCAATAATACATGTTCCTTTTATTTGAGCTTTATCATTGTTTCCATAAGTGACTGATCCTCCATCCTTTATTTTCAAAGAAATAAATCAATGCTTATCCCCTATCATATGCCTCGAGCAGCCACTGTCCAAGAACCAGGGCCTTCTTTTGTTGATCAGAGGATGTACCTGTGTTGAGTTTAAAAGTAACTTAGGTACCCATATAGAACTGGGTCCTTGTTGGTTAGTTTCTCCTCTTGTAAGGATTTTCCTTTTATGATAGCAAATAGTGTCATGATGCCCATGTTTACCACAGAATGAACATCCCTTCTTTATGTTGTCAATTTTTTTTTAGCGTGACAGTTTTTGAAAGTATGTCCATGTTTTTTGCAAAAGGTGCATTTTGGCCTATCCTCTTGTTCTTTAGGTAGGAAAATTTTTTCATATAATTTTTGTTTTTGAGAACTTTTAAATCCAATACCTGCTTTGTCAAAGATTCCATATTGAGATCCCATTATCTTTTGGAATGTTTTAGTGGATTTAACAAAGTTGGTAGTGTCAGTTTTTAGTTCTTCAACTTTTATTTTCAAGATTTTCTTTTCTGTATCCTCTTTTGGAGGATGAATTTTGACATTCTTTTTGTTCAAAATTGTTTGTTGCTCAAACAACTTTTTATGAGATAGCTGCAAGTCTAGAATGATTTTTTCATATTTCTCATTCTTAGCTTGAAGTTCCTTATTGAGTTTCTTTATTTCATAAAGTTTATTTTTAAGAAAACCACATTTATGAGATAAAGTGTTTAAGTCATTCAAAAGATTGTCAAATTCTATTTCTAATTTTTCACAAGTAGGACATAGTTCTATGATGGTTACCTTTTCAGTATCTGATTTGCCATGAGACAGAGGTTAACCTATTCTTCCTTTTCCTGCTCAGAGGATGACCGGTCACCGTCATCCCACGTAATCATCATAGATTTATTTTTGAAGGGAAATCTTCTTGAGTTCCTTTTGTTTAGAGGACACTCAGTTTTGTAATGTCCCATTTTGTTGCGTCCAAAACAAGCTATCTGACTTTTGTCAGGTTTTTTCTTTTTAAGGAGATCTTTTGTCCTGTCCTCTACGATTTATCATCCTCTTCCTCAGATAGAGAATACTCTGAGTTTTCCTTTTTTGTGACATTTTCAGTCATCTTGGAGGATGAACTTTCTATATGGCTTGATTTTAGAGCAATCATTTTTCCCTTTTTGCTTGGTTTATCTACCAGCAATAATGGTTCATGAGCTCTTAGAGTTCCAACCAGATCCTCTAATTTAATGTTAGCCAAGTTTCTTGCTTCCGTGATGGCAGTCACCATTGGTCTCCATTCTTTTGGTAAACTCCTTAGAATTTTTCTTATCCTCTCTTAAACAGATTATTCCTTTCCAAGAGACCTCAAGCTGTTTAGTATGATTGTTAGCCTTGAGAACATTTCATCAATCGTTTCTTCCTCCTTCATTTCGAATAGTTTGAATTCTCTTACTCCCATGTCAATCCTAGCTTCTTTTACGTGACTTGATCCTTCATGATGGATCTTCAGAGTATCATATAGTTCCTTAGCGTTTTTGCATTCTTCAACTCTATCATATTCTTCCCTGCTCAAAGCAAACGTTAGAAATAAACGAGCTTTAGAGTTTATAAGTACCTTAGCATTATCATCAGTCGTCCATTGTGCTTGAGGTTTTTCGTCGGAGGTTGCATCTGTGTTGTTGATTTTGATGAACTGATCACCATTTTCAACCACAGACCACATGTTGTTGTCTTGTGATATGAAAAACAATCTCATCTTACCTTTCCAATGGTAGTAATCTGTGCCATCAAAATAGGGAGGTCTGTTGGATGACCCTCCTTCGGGTATATACTTAGCTTTTGACATTTTTCTTTTTCCTGATCTTTTTCTCTTACATGGTTAGGTGTAGTTTTCTAGAGAACCTTGCTCTAATACCAACTGAAGTAACTAAAATATCACTAGAAGGGGGGTTGAATAGAGATATTGTTGTTTTAAACATTTTCTCAAGTGTTTTAAATCACTATCCTCTCTAAGAGGACGAGAATCAGATGATAGAAATTTGAGACTTTAAATATGAGCTGAATAAATAAAAGAGAAAGTATAGAAGATGACACATATAATTTTATACTGGTTCACCCAATGAAGGCTACGTCAAGTCCACACACACTTGTGAGTTTTTTTACTATGGATCAAATAGATTAACCTCTCATAGAGGTTAGTTAAACTTCGTGTATCCTTTAGCCTCACCAAGCTTACAAGTTTCTTACCAGTTTCAACTATTTCCAAGTGTAATTCACTTGGAAATTATAAAGTGATATGAGTACGATGTTTCTCTTTACTTAACACTTTCTGAAGGATATTTCAAAGATCTAGTGTAAGAATTTTCTCTTTTTATGCAATGTTGTTGTGTGTTTGATAATGAAGAGCTCCCTTACTTTTATAGAGATGTTGTGATGCTTTTTCCATTTGTTAAAACACTTTATGACCGTTGGGGACTTAATCAAAAAGTCCAAGGCCATTAACCATAATTACACAAATGCCATTCAGCTGTCCTTTGGACTGATTCAGTCCATCCTCGTACAAGAGGTTCAATACTCCTAGAAACTTGGACATGAGTTGTCCTTTTCCTTTTTCATTCTTCAAGACATGTAAGACTATATTTTTGTCTTGTTAGCTACAGTCTTTTTGTACATTGATGTATTGGGTCATGTTCAACATGTGAGGATGAAGTGAACTATAGATCCATCCTCTTACAGTCCATCCTCTGTCATATAAACTCTGGCCTTTGACCTCTTCCTTTATGATGCTTTTTCTTTCATTCTTTGACACTGATTTATCTTCTCTTTATGACAAGAAATCATTGTTTAATATTTTGCATCTTTGAAAGTTCATCCTCTTAAGGGTTCATCCTCTTGTCTGTCTATCTTCCAGTTTTGAAGACTTGATGTATTAAGTCATATTTTTCTCCACTTTATCTAAATGATAAGTATCTTGTTTTCTAATATGAATTCACTCAAAAGCAGTGATTAGTCATTAACCACAATCATAATCTTTTAAACAATTTTGTTATCATTAAAACTATTTGAGAGAGATTTTGTCTCAACAACGGTATTGCAAGATATAGATGCTATGATTGAAAAGAAAAAGATCATTCCTTTCAACCATAAAGTTAATTTCACTTTGAATATACTTTTAGTGCAAATTGCTCCACATTTCTACATCAATGAAGAGTTATCACAAATAGAAGAACAATATCAAAGTGTTTGCCAAGAAACAAAGTTACCTCTTATTTCACAAAACACAATGAAAAAAGAGAAAGTGAATAATAACAAGAAGAGGCATTGCCCAAGTGATGAAAGTTGTATGTCTTATGGAGAAAGAAGAGTGAAACCAAAGATCACAGAGAAAACAGAATCATCACAACCACTAAAATTGCCTATTCATGTCAAGGACAAGATTACAAAGTTCAATGACACTAATGTAAGGTATGTTATGTGCAACACTTTGTATAAAAAGGATCTCAATAAAAATGATAATCGTCTTTCAACGCCAATTAAAAAAGTCAAATGTGATTTTCTCACTACAATAGCGAAGAAAATATTAGATACTAAGGAAGAAGATAAATCTCTTAGTTTGGAAATGATTATATTGGATCCTTCGTTTAAGAGTGTATTATGTCTTTGAAAAAGTGAAAAATGCACTCAACTAGTGTTTACAATCTTATTAAAAACTGGGAGCTTCTTGTGTCGTAACATAATTTGAAAGAGGATCAAAGAAAATTCCTTTTGAATATATATTTTTTTGTTTAAATTGTTGTTAAAATTTTTAAGATCTTAGAAATATAGAAAAATATATTAAATTGGAAATTGGATAAAAGATCTCAATTGATTGAAGTTTTTTATATATATATAAAAGTTTAGTTCATATTTTTAGAGGAAAAATATCTCAATTTTTAATTTCAATAATATTAATGGGATATTTAAAAAAAAAAACTCAATGGGCCTTGGACTCATGTAGTGGACAACAACAACAAGATTGTCCATATAATAGTGTCTTAGGCGGTTAAAATGAAGTGGAAACACAACTAACCAAATCAAACAAAAAGAAAAAGAGTCTGGATGTTTTTTTTTATTGGTATCTGATGTTGTTTTTTTAAAATGATTATAAACCAATAATTAATAGTTTTTTTAATTATTTATATTTATATATTTAATAGTTCAATCGAAGTTCGACCATAGTTTAACTAATCAAACCAATTGAACTATGACTCGGAGATCTCATTGGTTTGATTTTTGGTCTGATTTTAAAAATATTGAGACTTTTATAAATATATTATTTATAAAAAAGTGTAAAACATTAAATACACTAACTAATATTTAAATGATAAATATTAAATGAAAATAAAAACTAATTTAAATAAAAAAAAACTTATATATAATTGAAACAAAATGCAGTATTTGTTAAGTAATTATATATATTATATGAATTAGGTTGTATTAACCATATTTAGTAGTTGATAAGCGTTAGTCTCCTACAAAAACAATAAAAGTTCAATTTGTTCTCTCTAAATATATTCAGTAATCAACCCATTTTTATTATTACATCAAGTTTAGACGTCTCTTATTTTGAATTTCCTAAATCAAATCCAAATACAAACCTTCTAATATTATCGATGGTATGTTGAATTTGCGACCACATCTAAGGTCAGACTAATAGTAAATCCACACACATCCAAACACATCCATATAGCAGAATATTTGACTCTTAAATACTTTTATATTCTCTTAAATACTTTGTAATAAAAAATAAACTTTAATAATTATTGCATAGCCCCTCTTCTTGTCCTGTTTATGGTTTTCAATTGGAATTAATTTCAATATTACAATTTCAAATTTATTCACTCACCAAAAAACAAAATCAGATTTATTCAATTATATGTATTTCTTGCAAAAAAAAATTATAGTAGAAACTAACATAACTAAAAAAATTAGTAGAAACTAAGCAAAAAAATAATTATAGTAGAAACATAATATTAAATAATTAATTTAATATTATAATAAAAAACTGAAATAAAAAATTCTTAAAAGAAGTCACATGTTGGTTAAAAGAACAATAAGTTTTTAACAATATTTGTCTCTTTTATTTTCAATACAAAATCTCAATCTTTTTATTTTGGATAAAATACGAAATCCCAATCTTTAATTTAATTATACCATAAATTGACTTTCTGTCTTCAAATTTTTAGGACAATGGAACAAATATCATTTTTTGGCAAAACATTCTTATATGTTTTGTGGAAGAAGAAAACGGAGGTATCAAAATTAATATAGCTGTCCATAAAAACAAAAATACAACTCTATTAGTAATTAGTAATAATATCAATTGGATTTAATAGGATTAAATACAAGAGAGACCATTAATCATATTTTAGAATCCAATCTAATATTGATTTTGCACAAAAAAAAGGATATTGTAATTGAGAATAGAATAAATCAGAGTTTAATGAACTAGACTTTCAATAAATCTACTTGTAGAAGATAATATATATTTTTTAAAATTGATTTATTAAAAAACAAAATCTTTTTTAAAAAGATAATTTTTGGATTTTGATTTCCATAAAACTCTTCTACAAATACACTATTGGAATGAGAAATTTTAATCACAACACAACACTATTGAAAGAGAAAAGAAAGTTTGATGGAGAAGAAAACAATGTTGCAAGATATAGATGCTATGATGGAAAAGAAAAAGAGCATTCTTTTCAACTCTAAAGTTAATTTCAGTTTGAATATACTTTTAGCGCAAGTTGCTCCACATTTCTACACCAATGAAGAGTTATAACTAATTGAAGAACTATATATCAAAGTGTTTTTCAAGAAACAAAGTCACCTCTTATTTCACAAAACACTACGAAAAAAGAGAGGGTGGATAATAACAAGAAGAGTCATTGTTCAAGTAATGAAGGTAGCATGACTTGTGGAGAAAGAAAAGTGAAACCAAAGCCCATAAAGGAAAAAGAATCATCACAATCACCAAAATTGTCTATCCATGTAAAGGACAAGATCACAAAGTTGAATGGTACTAATGTAAGATATGTTATGTGCAAGAAGTTATTTAAAACAGATCTCAACATAAATAACAATTGTCTTTCAATGCCACTTAAAAAAATCAAATGTGATTTTCTTACTCAGATAGAGAAGAAGATATTAGATACAAAGGAAGAAGATAAACCTCTTGGGTTGGAAGTGATTTTGTTGGATACTTTGTTTAGAGAATTCACTATGTCTTTGAAACTGTGGAAGATGCCCAAAAAGTCGAAGATGCACTCGACTAGTGTTTATAATCTTATTAAGAATTGGAGGTTTCTTGTGTTGCAAAACAATTTGAAAGAGGATAAAAAACTCAACATTTGGTCATTTAGGGTCAATGACAAGCTACACTTCTACGATTAGAATTCTTAGTTATCAGCAGGAATTTTAGTTTTGTGGTTATTATTATTGTTTTCTTATTGTTATTAAAAAAAATTTAATTCTTTCATCATGATATATTTAAGTTTTTTTTTATTTATTTTTGAATGATTTTTTCTAACACCGGTCACATGCTTCTGTGAATAAAAAATAACATACAATTTAGAGTTTTTTTTCTTATTGAAGTAAAAAATATTGTTAAATGGTACTTTTTATATTTTCTTGTTCAACTTACTCTGATCGACTTATAAATTTATTTTATTTCCTCTTTTCACATTTTGTACTTAGTAACAAGTTATAATAGTTGAGTAAAAAATATTATAATTATAATGATATTTATTCAAAATTATTAAACTTAATCAGCTTATGTAAATAAATATAGGAAAATAAATCTATCACTAATTATTTAACACATAAGTAAATTAAGACTCTCTTGTAAAATTTTATTATCCATTTTTATAAAATTATTTTTTAGTTACAAGATCTATTAATTAATTTTTTTCAAAACTACTCCTAATTAAATGGATTTATTAGATCCAAAATAAAAATTATGTATGTGTATAGTTTTAGACTTCAAATATGTACATGCTAAAAGGTAAATGTAAATAAACAACGAGTCAAAACCATTAATTGTTGCATGATTACATATATTAATTAAGTTGTTAATATACATAATTGAATTGGAACACCTAATAGCTACGTTGAACTCTTTACTTGATGGTTTCGGTTGATGGTATCAATTTCAAACCATTTTTCATCATAAATCAGTCCCAAATGATATTTAGAGATTGATTTAGCATTTTAAGTTTTAGTTACTGAAAAATCGGTCTCTGTATTTATATTTCCTTTTTAATTAAAATTGGGTCACAAAACTTTTGTCAATGTCTATTTTTATTATTGCAAACTTTTCACTTGCCGCATTTTTTTTATTGAAAAACTTTATAATTCCCTCTCCTGCGTTGTACTAAAATAAAATTCCCTCTCTAATTAAGAAACAAACCTACCTCTCAATTTTCCTCAAGAAACAAATTCTTTGTTCTCTTCTCAACCAACAACAAACCCTAAACTCTCTAATATGTGAAACAAGCAAAATTCGTATCATCACCGTTTCATCATCGCTTCTCCATTTCATCACTGTTTCTCTGTTTCATCACTCGCTACCCTCCCAAAATCCATCGTTTCACGCTTTGCTTCAGTGAAACAAAAAAAAAAAAAATAGCCAGCACCCATAATCGATCGACTTAGTTGATGCTCCAAGGTTGTATGTCTTATGGAGAAAGAAGAGTGAAACCAAAGATCACAGAGAAAAAAGAATCATCACAACCACCAAAATTGCCTATTCCTATTAAGGACAAAATTACAAAGTTGAGTGGAACTAATATAAGGTATGTTATATGCAACACTTTGTATAAAATTGATCATAACAAAAATAATAACTGTCTTTCAATGCCAATTAAAAAAAATTAAATATGATTTTCACACTACGATTGAGAAGAAAATATTAGATACAAAGGAAGAAGATAAACCTCTTGGTTTGGAAATGATTATATTGGATCCTTCTATGTCTTTGAAAAAGAGGAAAATGCACTCGACTAGAGTTTACAATCTTATTAAGAATTGGAAACTTCTTGTGTTGCAAAATAATTTGAAAGACGATTAAAAACTTAATATTTGGTCATTTAGGATCAATGACAAGTTTCACTTCTTACTCGACGATTAAAATTATCAGTTATCATCACGATTTTTATTTTAACATTGGTCACATGCTTTCATGAGAAACTTTTGTGTACGATTTTACTGTTTTATTTTTCTTGTTGAAGTAAAACTTAAGTTAACTGGTATACTTCTTATAATTTCTTGTTCAACTTGCTCTGATCCACTTATAAATTTATTTTATTTCCTCTTTTTACAATTCGCAGAAGTAACAAGTTATAATGGTTGAGTAAAAAAAAATTATAATTATAATGAAATATGTTTGAAAGTTATTACCTCTTTTTAAATCCATTGGTTGTGAAAATGGATCTAAAAGAAAGTTTTCATTTTGACATTTTAAGTTTTTCAAAAAAATGAACCATGTTAAAATGTTGTAGATCTACTTGTTGTAGTAAAGGATCTAAAAGAAAGTTTTATTTTAGAACATTTTAAAGTTTTACAAAATGTTTGGTTTTATACCTGAATGATTTTTCCTTCACAAATATGATAGATCCATTTTTTATAATAGTAGATCTAAAGAAAAAACCAAATTTGGAACACTTTAAATTTTTGCTAAATGTTTGAAATTTTGATCTTTAGGTTTTTGGTATTTTAAATTGTTGAAAATGTTCTAAAATGGGTATTTAGAACTAAGGATGAAATAAATTTTTGAAGATAAATTTTTCTCCTCCCTAACTACTGATGGCCAAACCTAAAAGTGAGAGTTAGGGCTTGAGATATCAAAAAAATTCTTGGGTACATAAAGGATTTGATCTAGGTTTTAAAAATGAATTGAAAACCTAATTTTTTTTTGTTTAAATTGTTGTTGAAAATTTTAAGATTTTAGAAATATAATAAAAAATATTAAAATTGGAACATTGGATAATATTTTACGAGTGTTACTTTCGGTTTTGTAAAAGATCCCAATTGATTGAAGATTTTTTTTCTATATATAAAAAAGTTTAGTTCATATTTTTAGAGGAAAAATATCTCAATTTTAGTGGGCTTGGGCTCATATAGTGGACAACAATATTGTCCATATAGTAGTGTCTTAGGCGGCTGTTAAAATGAAGTTGAAAAAAATCAAATAAACCAATAATTCATAGTTTTTTATTATTATTTTTATTTATATATTTAATAGTTCAATTTAAGTTCAACTATAGTTTAACCGATTAAACCAATTGAACCATAACTCAGAGATCTCACTGGTTTGATTTTTGGTCTGGATTTAAAAATATTAATACCTTTTATAAATATATTGTTTATAAAAAAGTGTAAGACATTAACTACACCAACTAATATTTAAAAGATAAATATTAAATGAAGATAAAAAAATCATTTAAACAAAAAAAATATTATAATTGAAACCAAATTTAGTATTTGTTAAGTAATTATATATATTACTATATGAATTAGGTTGCATTAAGGATATTTAATAGGAGATAAGCATTAGTCCCTTTCAAAAACAGTAAAAGTTCAATTTAGTTTCTCTAAATATATTTAGTAATCAACTCATTTTTGTCATTACATCAAGATTAGATGTCTCTAATTTCGATTTTCCTAAATCAAAATCCAAATACAAACCCTCTAATATTATCTATGTTGAATTTGCGACCACATGTAGGGTCAACTTGATAGTAAGTCCATTAATACCTGTGTTTTAAATCCACGTCAATATATGCTTATATATTTATGGTTATATCCCAACACATCCTTATACTTCCTTTAAACCACCCGCCCATAGCAGATTCCCTCATTTTGTTTTCTTTTGTTTGACTCTTAAACACTTTGTAATAAAAAAAATTTTGGGACAAAATCCCAAATTAATGTTTTTATCATAATTAAACAAAGGTTAATTAAGACTTTTAATTATGATTCTAAGTGCTTTGGTATTTAACATGTGTATTTGAGTGTGTTAATCAAATTAAAGCAAGCTAATTAAGAGAAATGAAGAACGTTCGTGACAGAATTTTGTAAAACGAAGAACGTTATCCACAGTCCTAAAGTAACAAGAATGATTAGATTCTTAAATAAAATATTAGATCCAGGATTTGCAATCTGCTTCAGAATTTCACCACAAATATACAAGGATCAATCCAAAGTAAGAATCATTCCAAGATACAAAGGCAAAAGACTATGCTTCACAATTCATAAAACAAGATCATTCTCCAAGTTAAGCAAGCATGAAGTACAAAGCTGATAAGCTGGAAAGGACACCTCTGCTGTACTTTCGAACAGCCTGTAGACGTGATTCAAAGCTTGGGATCACTTCAGACAACTGTCAAGCTAAGATTAAAAGTCAGGTCATCTGAAAATAAAAACGGAGATCATTCTTGGTTTACTAGAACATTCCTGCTTTAGGCAAGAACTTTCTTACTTTATGGCTGATCTTATCTACTTACTAACACATGACAACTGGACCATTCTCAATGGCCAAATGAGGTGTCATTAACTGTCTTGAAGTCTATAAATTAAACCTTAAGATGAAGAACAGATAAGAGCTTCAAGTGCAAAGCAATACATCACTCATACAATCATATTCGAATCCTCTTAAGCTTCTCAATCATTTCTATGTTTCAGTTTTGTTCTTAGCTTGATATAAGAATCAGTTTTTTACTGAGTTCTAAATCCTAGAATCTATTCTCAAACACGAGTTGAGCTTACTCAGATTCTAACAATCTCAAAATCATCACTTTGTAACTCAAGACTATATTGTTGAAATAGCTTGAGTAGTTTTTAAAAATCCTTTTATGTTTAAAAGGTAATGTGTAAAAATCCTTTCTGAAAGAGTGTAAGGTAACCTATGGAAATCCTTTCTAGGTAGAAAGTTAGTACTTTGTAACAGATCAAGATTGATCTATAAAAGCTGTGTGAAAACCAAGAACGATCTTGTTTTGAGCACTTAATGGAAAATCTCACAATTGTGAGGACTGGACCCGTGTTGGGTGAACCAAGATATATCTTTGTGTGATATCTCTTCCCTTATCTCTATTTACTTTTTATCTTTTAATCAGTTTTTATATAGATAAGTTAAAATTGTGTGTTTTCACTAACCAAAAACGTTCTTCGTTTATAACCAAGATCAATCATGGGTTAAACATTTTTAGTTTTAACAGGAATTTTTAAAAAGGGACAATTATAATTCAAACCCCCATTCCTTGTAATTGACATTGTTACTTCAAAATTAACTTTAATAATTATTTCATAGCCCCTTTTCTTTTCCTTGTTTATGGTTTTCAATTGAAATTAATTAAAATATTATAAATAAAAAAACAAAATCTGATTTATTCTACTATATGTATTTCTTGCGACTTCAATCGTAGTTAAATTGAGCTTTATTTGTTTTCAAGTATATATTGAAAAAACCTAATATAACTAAATAATTTAGTAGAAACTCAGCAAAAAAAAATATATTAGAAACATAATAAATAATAATTAATTTAATATTGTAATAAAAAACTGATTGCTTTTATATACAATTTGTTTGATACAATTCGGATATAAAGTTGATATATAGAGATAGTTAGCTGGTCATGAAAAAAAAATACAGATTTAACTTTGATTAGTTAATTAGGTTTATTTTTTATAAAAGTTAACTAGCTGTTTTTCTTTTTCGGTGAATCAAATAAAAAATTATTAGAAGAAGCCACATGTGGGCTTAAAAGAACAATCAGTAAGCTCATACAATATTTGTCTCTTTTATTTTCAATACAAGATCTCAATCTTTTTATTTTTGATAAAATACGAAATCTCAATCTTTAATTTAATTATACCATAAATTGATTTTCTGTCTTCATATTTTTAAGACAATG
>JBBPBP010000004.1:44022225-44060341 GCA_037974735.1 Cicer chorassanicum | reverse complement strand
CTATTAGTAGTTAGTAATAATATCACTTGGATTTAATAGGATTATATATAAGAGAGACCATTAATGATATTGTAATTGAGATATTTTAGAATCCAATCTAATATTGATTTTGCACAAAAATTGAATATTTTAATTGAGAATAGAATAAATCAGAATTTAATGAATTAGACTTTCAATAAATCAGAATTTAATGAACTAAAAACAACTCTATTAGTAATTAGTAATAATATCACTTGGATTTAATAGGATTAAATACAAGAGAGACCATTAATGATATTGTAATTGCGTTATTTTAGAATCCAATCTAATATTGATTTTGCATAAAAATAGGATATTGTAATTGATAATAGAATAAATCAGAATTTAATGATCTAGACTTTCAATAAATCTACTTGTAGAAGATAATATATTTTTTTTAAAATTGATTTATTCAAAAACAAAATCTTTTTCAAAAAGATAATTTTTGGATTTTGAAGAAGAAAATTATATGTATTGTTGAAGAAGAAAACGGAGGTATCAAAATTAAGATAGCTGTCCATAAAAAAAAAATACAACTCTACTGAAAGAGAAAAGAAAGTTTGATGGAGAAGAAAACAATGTTGCAAGATATAGATGCTATGATGGAAAAGAAAAAGAGCATTCCTTTCAACCCTAAAGTTAATTTCAGTTTAAATATACTTTTAGCGCAAATTGCTCCACATTTCTACACCAATGAAGAGTTATCACAAATTGAAGAACTATATCGAAGTGTTTTCCAAGAAACAAAGTGACCTCTTATTTCACAAAACACTATGAAAAAAGAGAAAATGGATAATCACAAGAAGAGGCATTGTTCAAGTAATGAAGGTAGCATGTCTTGTGGAGAAAGAAGAGTGAAACCAAAGACCATAAAGGAAAAAGAATTATCACAATCACCAAAATTGTCGATCCATGTCAAGGATAAGATCACAAAGTTGAATGGTACTAATGTAAGATATGTTACGTGCAAGAAGTTGTTTAAAACAGATCTCAGCATAAACAATAATCGTCTTTCAATGCCATTTATAAAAATCAAATGTGATTTTCTTACTGAGATAGAGAAAAAGATATTAGATACAAAGGAGAAGATAAACCTCTTGGGTTGGAAGTGATTGTGTTGGATCCTTCGTTTAGAGAATTCACTATGTGTTTTAAATTGTGGAAGATGCCCAAAAAGTCAAAGATGCACTCGACTAGTGTTTATAATCTTATTAAGAATTGGAGGTTTCTTGTGTCGCAAAGCAATTTGAAAGAGAATCAAAAACTTGGTCATTTAGGGTCAATGACAAGCTACACTTCTTTCTCGACGATTAGAATTATGAGTTATCAGCAGGATTTTTAGTTATGTGGTTGTTATTATTGTTTTCTTACAATTATCCAAACAAAAATGTTAATTCTTTCATCCTGATAAATTTAAGTTTTTTTATTTGTGAATGATTTTTTCTAACATTGGTCACATGCTACCGTGAATAAAAAATAATGTACAATTTTAGAGCTTTTTTTCTTATTGAAATAAAAAATGATATTAAATGGTACTTCTTATATTTTCTTGGTCAACTTACTCTGGTCCACTTATAAATTTATTTTATTTCCTCTTTTCACAATTTGCAGTTAATAACAAGTTATAATAGTTGAGTAAAAAATAATAATTATAATGATATTCAATCAAAATTATTAGACTTAAACTATTGTTTATGTAAATAAATATAGAAAAACAAATCTATTATTAATTATTAAACACATAAGTAAACATATAAGTAATTAAGACTCTTGTAAAATTTTATTGTCAATTTTTATAAAACTATTTTTTAGTTACAAGATCTATTAATTAATTTTGTCAAAACTACCACTAATTATATGGGTTTATTAGATCTCACTCCCAAATAAAAATTATGTATGTGTATAGTTTTAGACTTCTTAAAATATGTACGTGCTAATAGGTAAATGTAAAAAAACAACGAGTCAAAACCATTCATTCTGGCATGATTACATATATTAAATAAGTTGTCAATATACATAATTGAATTGGAACACCTAATAGCTACGTTGAATTCTTTACTTGATGTGTCGGTTGATGGTATCAAGTGTTGTTTCACTATAAAGAAAAATATCAATACCAATTAACTTATTTATTAATATCACTTTTTGAATATTTTTCAAAGTTTTAAAAATGGACTGGATAGGCAGGTTCAAAAGGTTCCACCGTCAACTGGTATCTAGTCCGGTTTGAGTTGATTTAAGACTTGTTAGTCAGTTAAAACTAAAGCGAACCAGATTGAGCCAGAAAATTAATCGAATCAGGATCCGTTTTCAAAAACCGTCTGGTTGCTGTTTACACATAGAAGGGAAATAATGTATGGTAATAAAGTACAAATAATGAAAATGTACGAAGTTATAGAACAATTTTTTTTTGCATCCACGCTCTCATATTTTCCACTAAGTATAAGAACGACTCTTTGGCCAACCCCTACGAAACTCACAAGTCATCATTTTATTGTTTCTTTAACAAATTGGTTCGTACTAAATAACATCACTCCACATTGAAATATTTTAAAACTGATTTACTTTTTTTTTGTTTTTTCTCTTTTTTTTTCATAATAACTTATCCTTGAGATTTTTATAGTTAGATATGTTAGTTCTTCCTTTTTTAAAAATATTAAAATTAGAAAGAAAAAAAAAGATTGTTTAAAATCTATTTCTTTTTTGTTTCCCTGTTATTTTGATTATGAGATAGAATAAAATGACCGTACTAAACACACATATAGACATAAAAAGGAAGGATGAAGAAGAAGAAAAGATGAAAGAAAGAAGAGAGTTTGAATATAGTTATAATAGCTTAATAATTCGTTTTTCTATGTACTATGCTCTCACCAATACATAGCTTTTAGTAGTAGTCCCCATTCCCTTTCTTTCATATGAAAAATTTGTTGTTATCAAATACAAAGCAAAAAACTATGGAAATGGAAAGCAATTGTTATATTTGTAGATGTTTGAGTTAGTGTGTGAGATATTACAAAGTTTAATATTGAAAGTTTCTTTTTTCACTTCAAGTCTTCTCAAAAGTTTTCAAATTTTGTTCGGATTAACTAATCTGAAGTTGTATTTTACACATCTTTCTCAAAATTAGTAAAGGACATGGGGTGCTCCAAATATATATGTTTGTTGTCCGCCTATAGTCTTCAGCCTCCAGCCTCGACTCCCACATCGTTGAACCAATTCTCATCGTTTGTGGTAAAAATGGATACCACTCTGAGAGGTTCACAAGCTACCCAAGCATAATTCCCCTCGTCGGGTGGGATAACCAAGTCGTGTAGAGATGACGCATTCTTTTCCATATCGACCAGACAGGCATAAGAGTAAGAGAATGAATTTGACATCCAAAACCTTCCGTCAACTGCCATTCTCGAAATGAAAGGATCAAATGCAAAGCCATCGCGCCAACATACAGTCGGCATGATGTAGCAATGGGATTGTCACTGATCACCACTACATCAATAAAATGTTAAAATCATCAAACCTATGGTTACCTCAACCAATTCTCATCGTCTGTGGTAAAAATGGAGGCATAAACCTTTATCCCTAAACAAATATCACAACGATGAAATGCTAAACCACCACCTTGGAGGGGCCAACAACAACCATGAAAGACCCCTAAATGCAAGAAACAAAACATGAAAGCAAAAAAATCCCAATAATGAAAATATGAGAACATTGAACTCGAAAGTGATCCTTGTAGATAACAAAATAGCCAAAGTCACATAAATTAAAGCTTCGTTTTGCATAAACAAGGGGTTCAAGAGAGGTAGAGGTGGCCACAAAAATGCAAAAGTCCCCCCAAAATCTTGAAACAATTCTTTATATACCTAAACTAATCCAACGAAAGAATTTCAAAATGTGCGAACCAACGAACACGATCACGCCTCGAAACAACGCAGACTTGAAGTGAACAGTCATAGGCACTCAAGTGATTATACCCATAGGGGACACGTGTCACAATAGGAAAACCAAAGGACACCACTACACATCGTTTCGCCATCCCTTCAACTAACAAATTGAACCACCAACAATCAATCCTTGGAAATGGACGAACTTCCAATGTCTAGTACATTCCAGTCTGGCAAAGAACCGAAAAATGAGATACCCTTGCTAGGACAATTACAGAGCTACTCAAACAGACTAAATCATGTCGGATACATATAACAGTTGACAAGAAAGGGGTATAGGATTTAGCTCGGCCCTATTACAGACGTTGAATACAGACTAACATCTTCACTTAACTTGTCGATTATAAACATCAGTCAAACAACTTTACGACAAAGGTGTTCCTCCCTGCTAGAGAACCTTTCTATATGACTTCTCAAGTCATTGCCTCGCCCCCTCGACAAAGACTTTGGAGGCAACTGTTCTTGACTAGCCTAAGCCAAATTCGGCTTCCGACCTGGCTTGAAACATTAATCCATCCCAAGCAATTAGGGTTTTCTACCTCAACAACCATACTTATTCGTTGCAACCTTAAAACAAAACACCGTTTAATCCGTCCACATTGATGATCAATCAATGTCCTTCTGCCCCTCTACACTGTGACTCGAGTCTATATAAATAGTGATCCGGCACTAAAAAGGTACACACACTTTCTCATTCTAGTCCTTCTTACTCTCCTCGAATAAATACTTACTTTAACATTACAGTGTTTCCAGGTATCACCCCAATCGTCGGAATCCTAGTCTATTACATTTTACTATGTTAGACCTAGGAGAAATAAAAGTAATTAAAAATGATTACGAAGCTGTCAATAGTAAGTCTTATTCCCTCATTTGATTGTTGATATAATGGTTGCTTGTTAATATGACAAATTATACGAAATAAATATTTGTCTAGGTACACTTCCAGCAACTCTCGAATTAAGGTAAATCATTTTAAACAAGTTTATGTTTATGAAGGTTTCTTTATCGGAAGGATACTCTATCAAAGCTCTGTACAAATTTTGTAATTGTCATTATAAACTTTACTCCATAGTGGCCATATGAAATCATATTTGATTTGAAGAGCATCAAAGGCACCAGATGTTTCAAAGACACAGCTATGTTTGATGACAAAGAAAAATTACCCTTCTCCAGAAGAAAATAATATAATTAACATCAATGAGTTCAATAATGATACAACAACCAATAACAAGAAGCATCACAGTCACATTGTGGTCATATGAAATAGTATTTGATTAAAAAAACATTAACGGTGTCATCATATCATCCTCTCATGTTTTCATAAACATAAATATGTCTCAGGCCTAGAGAAATTATCCTTTGCCAAAAGAAAATAACACATTTAACATCAATGAGTGCTATAGTGGGAAATGGCACCTTAGAGTTGCCATGAGTGACAACAAGCATCTCGATTGCAGTGCACAACAATCAATTAAGTTTTTTTTAATGCCAAAGCATCATTTAATAGAAATAGAAAATATTGTACACAAAATTATCCAAGATAACAAACATCTCAAACAAGCAAATTAAAATAAAAAACAACACAATAATTATTTTTGCTTTCGAACTATCAGATAAGACAATAAAATTTTATCCTCCTACTACTACTAATAGTACTAACGATGTATATGGTTATGATCAAGATGGGCAGGTCAAATCTTAAAATAAACAATTTGATAGCAGTGTTGAAAATGAAGTCCAATGATTTTGAAATTTAAAATGTTTTTCCAACCATAAACTTGTGGTACTGTATATTCTCTTATTTTCACCTCTAAGCTGCGATTCATGCATCACTCACTAAATATTCAAAAATAAGCCACATTGTATTAACAATTTTGTCATGTAACTACTTATTAGCACAACTAGCAAAAGGGGATAAACAGTAATCAAAACATACGACTGACACGTAACCCACTCGGCCTGATTGGACAGACCTGCTCTGATACCACTAATGTGACACCCTAATCCCAAAATTACCTATATAATAATTTGTACTAGATTTTTTTAGAGCAAAATTTGCAGCGGATAAAGATATTTTGTTTAGAAGGAAATAAAAACTTTTGTAACTAATATAGATATCACGTTTCTCAAAGTACACCTACAACAATTCAAACTTTATTACTCAATTAAAATATTTTAATCTAAATGAACTTGATTTGATTATAATTTCTTAATTTAATTCCCAAAACTTACTAATACTTAGATTATCATATAAAGAGTCGTTGGTAATTAAAAAAGTAAAATACACAGGAAAGGTCTTAATTTGCGGTATCACCTATCAGAGCGGGGTTCCTCCCAAATTTGAACTTCAAGAACTCATTAACCTGTAATAACTGCGATTTCGCAAACGCAGGGCCAAGCCAATCAAAGACAAACAACGAAGGAGGTGAGTTTTGAAATCATGTTATAGTATAATACAAGTAAGAAGAACATGCAAATAATCATAATAAAACCGTATTATTACACAAACATCGCTCAAGAAAAATATCACATTAAAAGTCAAAATTACTCAGGAAAAATAAATATCTTTCACTATAACATCAAATCGTCACAGAGAAATTATTATCACTTTTGAAATACATCAATCACAATAAAACAATCACAAGGAAATGGAATGCTATGCATGAGCTTAGACTCTACTTCACAATGTGGTACCATTTTAACTCTGAAATACTTGATTAGGAGGCTTGATACTATGCCACCATCCTGGTGGACGGACAATTCAAATTGGCCCTGTCCTCATAGATCCCCTCACCTCAACCCGAGACACATATACGCGACAGTCGAGGTAAACATGTGTTGCATGGTAGCTCCCGACATTTGGAGTGCTACCTCCAAGTCACCTTGAAATTCCCTACCTGAATACCTCCAAGGTCTAACAATCTTGCCTTAAGGCTCAACAGTAGACCGCCACGATCAGGCTCATTCAGTTGTACTTCCCCAGAATCACTAGGCTTGTCAGGCCCTACCTATATGATGACAAAATAATCTCCACTTCAAAATTTCTCAATATTTATTTTCTCCCCTCATTAGAATTTTATAACATCATTATCATCGATCAAAAATCATCGTTATCATCATTCATACATATATCATACCATGCATCCATATTTTATTATCACATCACATAAATTTGTCTAATCAAACATATGTACCAAATTCATTTGAAATCAAATATCAAAATAATATCAAATACTACGCTATAACGAAATTAAATCAATCAACACCCTATAAATACTTCTATTCCAAATTTTAATTTCACAGTTTTTATATTTTCAAATTAATTAATTTATCATTCAAGGGCTACTGCCGTACGTAGCAAGCCTTGGATGAATCGTTGGGAAATATGATTTTCCCGTTCATCTCACAGTATATTATACTGATGAGTACAACACTCTCTCACCCCTTACCTCAATATGACAGTTTCATAAGATATAAGGACCATAACAATTTTCCGCAAGCATGAGATGTCAATAACGCACTACAAACAAGTCCAAAAGCATCCACGAATTTGCAGAATCAATGAAACACGGCTGATAATTTACGCGAGGCATAAAAATCAGCATTACATAATTATAACAGTATTAGGCGAAGAAACATATTCAAAACGAAGTGAAACAAGTTATTAGAAAAGGTCTCACTGACGTGTTGGAGCGCCGATAGGGTCTGACGTCAACCTTACCGAAACACGCAAATGAGTAATGCTTCTTGAAGTTTTTGATGAGAGGAATCCAAAAATGTCGTCAGCTTTTGAGGTCGATGAACGACCTGGCCATTTTTTGAACCCATTTTTTGAAGTATAACGGTTGGTGATTCCAAGCATAGGTATGGAGTCCAAATATAGTCTAGGTTTTCGTTGGTGATAGTCGTCGTGTCTGGAATCTTGATCAAAAGGTGGAGGTGTGATTTTTGAGAAAGAGGAATAAGACGTTTCGATTTGTGATTTAAGTTAGGAATGAAAGAGGAGATCACAACATTCACGAATGTGGTCTTAGTTTTGTAAGACATCCACTGTAATGATCGTGGTCAATGAAAAAAAGGAGAAACGGTGGCCATTGGCGGTTAGGAAGAAGAAGGGAACGAATGTCTGTGCTTGTTCTCTAACCACCTTGACCCTACAAGCCAAATCTTCTCCTAAATACCTGAAAACTCCAGATTGAAGAATGAACTAACCACCTTTACCCTGCATGCCTAGTCTTCTCCTAACAACCTGACAACCCCAGATTGAAGAAGGAGCTAAACAACTATCGGGTTGGATACAAAAGATTGGAACGTGAGTAGTTGAAGAATGAAATAAATACAGCAAAAACATCAATGATGTTTCTGGTGGTTTCTATTTGTTTTGAAAAACCAAACTTGTATGCTATTTCTGCTGAAGTATTCAGATTATATGGATCTCCTTGTTCCTCTAAATTTTTGAGAACATGCAAAATACTTATCTAGCTTTGATTTTTAAGATCAAGCTTCTTGTTATCAGAATAAACATAATATCATACACTAATTTAAAGAAAGATATCACCTATATGTTAACAGTTTATGTTTCACTCATAAAACCCTCTTAACTCTTCTTTTTTGGTTTTCAGATTCTGAGTTTGCATATTCTCTGATTAGAGAGTCTGGATGAAAGGATTTGAATTCCCATCCAGGTTTGCAGTCTTTGATGAATTTGATTGGAGTGTTCAAAGAAGTTTCTTGATTCTGCTTGTTCATGTGACACTTCTGTTTCTGCTGATGTGTCAGGTTCCTCTAATAATTTTGGAACTGATGGTAATTCTGATTCTTCTGGTAGTTCTAGTTCTTTTGATATATGTGATTTCTCTGCCAGTTTTGATTTTGTTGATATGTGTGATGTCTCTGCCAGTGTTGATTCTGTTGATACTCCATATTTTTCTAATATTTCTTGTTCATCATATGGTTCTAGTTCTGATAGGTACTGTGCTGACTAGTCCTTCTTCAACCAGAGTCAATTGGCTTCTTTTTGGTAGGTCTTGGAACATAGACCTTTTTGCCTTCATATATTGCAAGCATCCATTGACCCGGCACCACGACTGGTGTTTCAATATGGTTGCTTAGAACATCTGCAACATAAACAATTTTATCCTTTGGTACTCAAATCTGGTTGGGTCCTGGTTTATCAGATCTTAAAGATTTCTTGTCTTTCCACGTGGTTAGCATAGGACAAAATATTTTAGTGTGACCTTTCTTATTGCAAATAGTACACAAATCATCAAAGGGAATAAACTTAGATTCAGTTACTTTTTCTTGAAATCCTATTCCTCGTTTACCATTTCTACAAACCCTATGAATCATAAATGCATACTTGCTTTTTTCCATACCATTATCAAGAAAATCTTGAAATACTTCTTCATTCTAATTAGAGTTACATGTGGTATTTTCAATTGATGTTGAACTATAATTACTTTTCAAAGTTAGATTTACAGCCTTAAGTTCAGCAATATCAGTTTTAAGATTTGCATTTGCTGTTTTAAGTTCAATAATACCAATTTTCAGAGTTGCATTATCTGTCTTAAGTTCAGTAATATCAGTTTTAAGATTTGCATTATCTATTTTAAGTTCAGTAATATCAGTTTTCAGATTTGCATGTTCTGATTTAAATTCAACACTTTGATTTTTTAAAACATTAACTTTTATAGTTAGATTTGTATTTTCTTTCCTAAGTATTTTCAATTTTAAATTCAATTTGTGATTCTTATTTAAAAAATTATTTATTGCAGTAATTAAATCAGATCGTGTACATTTAGAAAATACCTCAATTTCTTCATCTGCTCATTCACTATAACTAGAGATGTTAAACCCTTGGATCTTTCCTCAAACACTGTAAAGTGCTCAGCCTTGAGACAGAGCTCTGATGCCAATTAAAGTTGCAAACACGAGAAGGGGGGTTGAATTGTGTTTGACAAAGTTGATAACTTTTTGCTAATTTGATGAAGGCTGGTTGGTTTTTGTGAAATACTTGTTGTAGAAGCAATCGAATACAGAGGCAGCAAAGAACAAAAGCATAAATAATTTAACACATAGCTTTATCCTGGTTCACCTTTAACTTGGATACATCTAGTCCCTTCATTCAAAAGGCTTTAATCCACTAATACAAATAACTTGATTTACAAAGCACCTGACCCTCCAAGTCAGTCTTCCCAAACAGCCTCACAACCTCAGACTTTTGAGGATCTAACCACCTTGACCCTACAAGCCATGTCTTCTCCAAACAACCTAACAACCCCAGATTGAAGAAAGAACTAACCACCTTGACCTTGCAAGCCAAGTCTTCTCCTAACAACCTGACAACCCCAAATTGAAGAAAGAACTAAACCACTATCGGGTTGGATACAAAAGATTGGAACTTAAGTAGTTGCTTCTAAAAAAGCTGATAATAATAATAATAATAATAACTCTCACACTCTAAGAAAAGAACACTCAGAGAATATTTCAAACCTGAACAAGTGTTTCTCTCTTTGTACTCCAAGATGAATTTGTAATTTTGAGTTTGTGGATTCTTCTACTCTTTTCTTTTTTTCGATGTTTTTCTCCTTCAGCCTTAAATGTCTATTTATAGTGAAGATTTGGGCTTCTATTTAGTCCTTGTTTAATTCTGAATTGTATCTTGTTCACGTAGAGTTTGTAAATTTTTCAAATTGATTATATTTCTATTTTATTTAGATTAAGTTTGCAAACTCTTCATATTGATTCTGTTTTATTTTTGTTCATATTGCGTTTGTAAATTCTTGAAATTGATTATGTTCATATTTTGTAGAGAAATCTTCTTCAAATTTTGATCAAATCTTCTTCAAATTTTGATCAAATCTTCTTCAAATCTTAATAAATCTTCTTCAAATCTTGACCATATTTTCTTTTCAACTTGGTCAAATATTTTCTTTAATTATAAATTTGAATTAAATCTTATTATAGATTTTCATCAATTATAATTTTGAATCAAATCTTATTTTAGATTTTCTTCAAAAACATAAATCTTCTTCCATACTCTTTGAAGTCAAATATATTGTTCTCATAAAATACTTTTGTTAACATCAAAACTCTAAATGTAAAACCAACTTGGTTGCAACAATCTTCCCCTTTTTGATGATGACAAAACTTGTATTTTTTATCACAACTTTTCTTTATATTTCCTTGACTCCCCCTAAGACTTAGTATCATTTTCTCCCCACATTATCAAATATATTTCTCCCCCTTTAGTCATCAAACAAAAAGATTTGAAAGTGAGACTTTTTATTTTTTTTAATAAAATGAATATAACATAATACAAGAAAATATAAAATCTAATCTAAAACTAAACTACTTTGAAGTTATCATAACATCAGTCAGGTATGAAGGTGAGGTTTAGGTTTTTCTTGATGAAGTCAAGCCTATCTTTAGGTAGTGGTTTGGTGAATATGTAAGCCCATTGGTGTTCAGTCTCTACAAATTGAATGTTTAGTACTCCTTTTTGAGCAAAGTCCCTAATGAAGTGATTTTTGATATCTATGTGTTTAGCTCTAGAATGTAGGATATGGTTTTTGGTTAGGAAAATGGCAGAAATGTTATCGCAATAGAAGGGAATGTTGGATTCTAGGATTTTGTAGTCTTCAAGTTGATGCTTCTTCCAAAGTAGTTGAGAACTGCAGCCAGCTGTTGAAATGTACTCAGCCTCTAATGTTACATTGCAATGGTGTTTTGTCTCTTACTTGACCAAGATATTAAGTTGTCACCTAAAAAAGTGCAGTTGCCACTAGTGCTCTTTCTCTCAAGTTTATCTCCAGCATTATCAGAATCACAATATCCACTTAGTTTGTACTTAGGAGATTTCTTGTAGAACAAGGTAAGGTTGGTAGTGCCTTTTAGGTATCTAAGGATTCTCTTAACAGCAGTTAAATGTTATTCCCTATGGTTAGCTTGAAATCTTGCACGTACACATACACTAAATATGATCTCAGGTTTGGAAGCGATAAGGTAATGTAGGGATCCTATCATTCCTCTATAGGGTTTTTGGACAACTTTTTTGTCCTGAATCATCTTTTTTAAGTGAACAAGAAGGCTGCATTGGTCTAGCCATAGGTTTGCGATCACTCATCTTAAACTTCCTAAGAAGCTCTTTTGTATATTTAGTTTTATGAATGTATATACCTTTTTAAATTTGCTTAATTTGTATCCCTAAAAAAAATTTAAGTTCTCCCATCATACTCATTTGATATTCAAGCTGCAACAATTTAGAAAATTCTTAGCAGAGAGTGCGATTAGTAGATCCAAAAATAATGTCATCAACATAAATTTGAATAAAAAGAATGTCATCTCCTATTGATTTTCTAAAGAGTGTATTATCAACCTGTCCTTTTTCAAAGTTATTTTTAAACAAGAAGTTACTAAGTCTATCAAACCATGCCCTAGGTACTTGTTTTAGATCATACATAGCTTTCCTAAGTTTAAAAACATGATTTGGAAATTCAATACTTTCAAAACCTGGGGGTTATTTAACATAGACTTCTTCACTTATATACCCATTTAGAAAAGCACTTTTAACATCCATTTGAAATAATGTAATGTTATTATTTGCAACCAAATAAAATAGGATACGAATAGCGTCGAACCTGGCTACTTTTGCAAATGTATCAGTGTAATCAATGCCCTCTTGTTGACTGTAGCCTTTTGCGACAAGTCTTGCCTTGTTTCTGACCATTTCAACTTTTTCATTATGCTTGTTTCTAAAAACCCACTTGGTTCCAATAATGTTCTTCTTTGATCTAGGTACTAGATCCCAAACATCATTCCTCAAATATTCATTTAACACTTCTTGCATTGCAAGAATCCGTCCATCTTCTGCCAATGCTTCATCAATAGTGGTAGGCTCAATTGATGAGAGTGAGCCAAACAAAGTGTTATCTTTTAAGGATCACTTGAACTTCCAATGAAATGAGATGCCTTGTACTTCCATCCAGATCTTCCTTCTGACTTATCTAGAATGATTCTAACTTGACTAGATTCATCCTCTGAAGATTTATCATCTTCTGATTTATCTAAATCTATTTCCTCTAGTTCCGGTAAAAATGCAGTATCCTAAACTTGCTTTGACTTTTTAAGGTCAAGCTGTTTGTCACATAACACAATATAAATCAAATAATTGAAGAATGAAATTAATACATCCAAAACATCAGTGATGTTTTTGGTTGTTTCTTCTTGTTTCAGAAAACCAAACTTGTATGCTACTTCTGCTGAAGTATTCAAATTATGTGGATCTCCTTGTTCCTCTAAATTTTTGAGAACCTGCAAAATACTTATCTAGCTTTGATTTTTAAGATCAAGCTTCTTGTTATCACAATAAACATAATATCAAACAATAATTTAAAGAAAGATATCACATATATGTTAACAGTTTCAGTTTCACTCTGAAAACCCTTTTAGTTCTTCTTTTTTGGTTTTCAAATTCTGAGTTTGCATATTCTCTGATTAGAGAGTCTGGATGAAGGGATTTGAATTCCCATCCAGGTTTGTAGTCTTGATGAATTCGATTGAAGTGCTCAAAAGAAGTGTGTTGATTCTGATTGTTCATCAGACACTTCTGTTTCTGCTGATGTATGAGGTTCCTCTGGTAATTTTGTTTCTGCTGATGTGTGATTTCTCTGCCAGTTTTGATTTTGTTGATACTCCAAATTTTTCTAATATTTCTGGCTCATCATATGGTTCTGGTACTAATAGGTATTTTGTTGACCAATCCTTCTTCCATCAGAGTTAGTTGGCTTCTCTTTAGTAGGTCTTGGAACATAGATCTTTTTGTCTTCATATATTGCAAGCATTCATTGACCAGACAACATGACTGGTGTTTCAATATGGTTGCTTAGAACATTTGCAACATAAACAATTTTATCCTTTGGTACCTAAATCTGGTTTAGTCATGGTTTGTTAGAACTTAAAGATTTCTTGTCTTTTCATGTGGTTAGCATAGGACAAGATATTTTAGTGTCACCTTTCTTATAGCAAATAGTACTCAAATCATCAAAGGGAATAAACTTAGATTCAATTACTTTTTCTTGAAATCCTATTCCTCTTTTACCATTCCTACTAACCCCATAAATCAAAGATGCATACTTGTTTTTTTTTCTGTACCATTATCAAGAAAATCTTGAAATACTTCTTCATGCTTATTAGAGTTACCTGTGGTATTTTCAATTGATGTTTAACTATAATACCTTTTCAGAGTTAGATTTTCAGCCTTAAGTTCAGCAATATCAGTTTTCATATTTGCATTTTCTTTTTTAAGTTCAATAGTATCAGTTTTCACAGTTGCATTATCTTTCTTAAGTTTAGTAATATCAGTTTTAACAGTAATTAAATCAGATCGAGTAAATGCAGAAAAATACCTCAGTTTTTTCATCTGTTGATTCACTGTAACTAGACATATTGGACCCTTGGATCTTTCCTCAATCACTGTAAAGTGCTTAGCCTTGAGACCGAGCTCTGAGGCCAATTAAAGTTGAAAACACGAGAATGGGGGTTGAATTGTGTTTGACAAAGTTGATAACTTTTTGTTAATTTGATGAAGACTGGTTGGTTTTTGTGGATTACTTGTAGTAGAAACAATCGTATTATGAGGCAGCAAACAACAAAAGCATAAATAATTTGACACATAGTTTTATCCTGGTTCACCATTAACTTGGCTACATCCAGTCCCCTCATTCAGAAGGCTTTAATCCACTAATTCAAATACCTTAAATTACAAAGCACCTGACCCTCCAAGTAAGCCTTCCCAAACAGCTTGACAACCCTAGACTTTTGAGAAATTAACCACCTTGACCGTACAAGCCAAGTCTTCTTCTAAAAACCTGACAAACCTAGATTGAAGAAGGAACTAACCACCTTAACCCTGCAAGCCAAGCCTTCTCTTGACAACCTAACAACCCCAGATTGAAGAAGGAACTAAACCACTATTGGTGTGTAAATAAAAGATTGGAACTTTAGTAGTTGCTTTTAACAAAGCTAATAATAATAATAATAACTCTCACACTCTAAGAGAAGAACACTCAGAGAATATTTCTTACGTGAACAAGTATCTCTCTCTTTGTACTCCAAGATGAATTTGTAATTTTGCGCTTGTGAGTTCTTCTTCTCTTTTTTGGTTTTCGATGTTTTTCTGCTTCAGCCTTGAATGTCTATTTATAGAGAAGATTTGGGTTTCAATTTAGTCCTTGTTTAATTCTTAATTATATCTTGTTCAGATTGAGTTTGTAAATTCTTCAAATTGATTATATTTCTATTTTGTTTAGATTGAGTTTGTAAACTCTTCAGATTGATTCTGTTTTATTTTTGTTCAAATTGCATTTGTAAATTCTTCAAATTGATTTTGGTCATATTTTGTTGTAGAGAAATCTTGATCAAATCTTCAAATCTTAAAGAAATCATCTTCAAATTTTGATCAAATCTGCTTCAAATCGTGATTAAATCTGCTTCAAATTTTAATTAAATCTTCTTCAAATCTTGACCATATTTTCTTTTCAACTTGGTCAAAGATTTTCTTCAATTATAAATTTGAATCAAATCTTATTTTAGATTTTCATCAATTATAATTTTGAATCAAATTTTATTTAAGATTTTCTTCAATTATAAATTTGAATCAAATCTTATTTTTGATTTTCATCAAAAACATGAATCTTCTTTCATACTCTTGGAAGTCAAATATATTTTTCTCATAAAATACTTTTGTTAACATCAAAACTCTAAATTTAAAACCAACTTGGTTCCAACAGAAGTATGATGCTGTAATTGTTGATTCCTCAGATCATGTGGGTGAGTCATTTGAATTCACAATGGTTTCTTCAATTTATTCAATAAATAATGCATATTATTGGAATTAGCACTGAACAAAGCATATGTTATTTTGAAAATTAAAAAAAATAGTTTTTTGAGGAGGAACTATAATTTCTCACCTGTTTGGAAATTACTTAACTTGACCTCAACACTTATTTCTCAATCTAACACACTGTTACATAATGTTCTGCACTTGGTGTTTCGGTTGCTGGTATGATTGACTTATCTGGGTTACATACCATTTTGATTTGAGTTTTATTGAAAAGCTTCTTTTCTTTTATATTGTTTCGTTCGCTGGTATAACGATTGACTATCTATGTTAAGATCTACATTACATAGAAATATGATTTGGATTTTATCCAAAAGCACTTTATTTTCCTAAGATTTATGTGGACTTTTGTTGCTAAAATATTTTCATTGAATTATTCACTAAACTAAAATTGATTAGTTACTTACTAATTTTATTTAAAGTTTCACATATTAAGATTCTTCCTTTGTTGGTTATTTTTATCAACAACTTACAAGATCACTTTTTCGAATAAAGTCCTACCCAATAACTTGTAGAGAAACCGTTTTTTGTTATAAATTGGCCACAATATTCAAAAGTTATATTTTTCAAGCTAAATACCCTATCAAAAGCATACATTTTATAATATAAAAACCAAGAAAGTCAATTATTCAATTCATACTTGATTAATCTCAACTGAGTTGTCTATTGATTCAGATGCATCATGCAAGCATAGAAGTAGAGTAAGAATTAGGTTTAAATTAAGATAATTCAAGAATAGGTACAACAAGCTTTTACAACTTTAATTTTAATAATAAACATTAATAATTAATTAACAACTTAAAAAGAAGTAATAATTAATACAAAAACTAATAAAAGGTAGCAACATAACATATATGTAATATTCAGTAACTGATAAAATTTTGAATTGAAGAGAAGAGGGTTAATTAATTGTTAGCTAAGGCTAAAATATTATAATGAATAATTTAAAAAGATAATTTTCAGATTTTGATTTCTATAAAACTCTTCTATAAATACATTATTGGTATGAAAATTTTTAATCACAACACTCTTGAAAGAGAAAAGAAAGTTTGACGGAGAAGGAAACGATGTTGCAAAATATAGATGCTAGGATGGAAATGGAAAAGAGCATTTCTTTCATCCCTAAAGTTAATTTTAGTTTAAATATACTTTTAGCGCAAGTTGCTCCACGTTTCTATACCAATCAAGAGTTATCACAAATAGAAGAACTATATCAAAGTGTTTGCCAAGAATCAAAGTCACCTCTTATTTCACATAACACAATGAAAAAAGAGAAAGTGAATAATAACAAAAAGAGGCATTGCCCAAGTAATGAAGGTTGTATGTCTTATGGACAAAGAAAAGTGAAACCAAAGATCACAAAGAAAAAAGAATCATCACAACCACAAAAATTGCCTATTCATATCAAGGACAAGATTACAAATTTGAATGCCACTAATGTAAGGTATTTTATGTGCAAGACTTTGTATAAAACAGATCTGAGGAATTTTATGTGCAAAACAAAAATAATAATCGTATTTCAATGCCAATTAAAAAAAATCAAATGTGATTTTCTCACTACAATAGAGAAGAAAATATTAGATACAAAGGAAGAAGATAAACCTCTTGTTTTGAAAATGATTATATTGGATCATTCGTTTAGAGAGTTTACTATGTCTTTGAGAAAGTGGAAAATGCACTCGACTAGTGTTTACAATTTTATTAAGAATTGAAAGTTTCTTCTGTCGCAAAATAATTTGAAAGCATGTCAAAAACTTAACATTTGGTAATTTAGGATCAATGACAAGATGCATTTCTTACTCGACGATTAAAATTATTAGTTATTATCAAGATTTTTAGTTTTGTGATTGTTATTATTATTTCTCGACAGTTGTCCAAACAAATAGGTTGTTTCTTTCATCATGATATATTTAAGTTTTTTTATTAGTGAATATTTTTTTTACATTGTTCACATGCTTCCATTCGCAAATTTTTTGTACGATTTTACTGTATTTTTCTTATAGAAGTAAAACTAATGTTAACTTGCACTTCTTATAATTTCTTGTTCAACTTGCTCGATCCACTTATAAATTTATTTTATTTCCTCTCTTTACAATGTGCAGATAGTAACAAGTTATAATGCTGAGTAAAAAAAATTATAATCATAATGAAATATGTTTGAAAGTTATTGCATATTTGTTAATGTTTTAGACCCATTGATTGTAAAAATGGATCTAAAAGAAAGTTTTCATTTTAAACATTTTAAGTTTTTCAAAAAAATGAACCATGTTAAAATGTTGTAGATCTACTTGTTGTAGTAAATGAATTTTAGACTAGAATGATTTTTCCTTCACAAATATGATAGATCCGTTATTTATAATAGATCTAAAGAAAAAAAAATCATATTTGAAGCACTTTGAATTTTTACTAAAAAAAAATGAATTTATATTTGAAATTTAGATCTTTAAGTTTTTAATATTTTTAATTGTTGAAAAGGTTCTAAAAGGGATATTTGAAGATAAATTTTTCTACTCCCTAACTAGTAATGGTCGAACCTAAAAGTGAGAGTTAGGGCTTGGGAATTCAAAAAATTACTTGGGTACATAAAGGATTTGATCTAGGTTTTAAAAATGGGTTGAAAACCTAAATTTTTATGTTTAAAGTGTTGTTCAAAATTTTAGAAATGTAATAAAAAAATATTAAAACGGGAACATTGAAAAATATTTTACAAGTGTTGGTGTTGTAAAAGATCCCAATTGATTGAAGTTTTTTTTTTATATATAAAAAAGTTTAGTTCATATTTTTAGTGGAAAAAGATCTCAATTTTTATTTTCAATAATTTTGAAGTGATATTTAAATAGAAAAGAAAAAACTCACAATTTTAAAAATCAAAGTGTTACAGTTTTAGTGTTACATGTGTTGGTGTTGTAAAAGATCTCAATTGATTGAAGTTTTTTTTTTATATATAAAAAAGTTTAGTTCATATTTTTAGTGGAAAAAGATCTCAATTTTTATTTTCAATAATTTTGAAGTGATATTTAAATAAAAAAGAAAAAACTCACGATTTTAAAAATCAAAGTGTTACAGTTTTAATGGGCTTGGGCTCATATAGTGGACAACAAGATTGTCCATATATTTGTGTCTTAGGCGGGAAAAATCGTTTTTGTACCCCCCAATACCCCCCAATTATTGGTGTACTCCCCCAATTTGTTAAAAACCCAAAATTGCCCATCCCATTTCACCATTCAGTAAAAAGTAAAAAAAAATTTCTCCCAAAATTTCACTCATCAACCAAAAATCCGGTACGTATATTTTGTTCTCAAATTTCCGGTAGTTAAAATATAACTACCGGAAATTTCAAAACTTGTGAAATTTCCGGTAGTATATTTACTGTACCGGAAATTTTGTCTCCAAATTTCCGGTACGTTATTTGTACTCCCGGAAATTTGGGGGAGTTGAAATTTCCGGTAGTGTTGTTCACCGGAAATTTCAAATTTCCGGTAGTGTTGTTCACCGGAAATTAGAAATTTCCGGTAGGTTATTTGTTTTTTTTTTTAATTGTTAATTTTTAATTTTGTGTTTTGTTGACATAGGTATGGAAAAAAGACAACCAGTTTGTATAGATTTGACTGAAGCATTCACAACCGATCAAATTTTTGAATCACGGGAAGCTGTCGTATCATGGGCAAGAGAGGTTGGTCGTCAAAATCGGGTAGCTGTTATCATAATTCGATCTGACGTAGAGACAGGAATGAGAGGAAGGAAAACTAAATTAATTCTTGGTTGTGATAGAGGTGGAAAATATCAGTCAAATAAAAGTGAGTCAGGTACTTCAACAAAAAGGTGTGGTTGTCCGTTTAAAATTCGATCCAGACCATTGAAAAATGCTGAGGCTGAGGGATGGATTATTAGTTTAGTGTGTGGATTTCACAACCATGAGTTAGTGGCTACTTTTGAGAATAATGCATTTGTGGGGCGCTTAAACGATGAAGATAAGAATCATGTTGACGAACTAACTAAGTATCACGTTGCACCGAGGCATATATTGTCATCTTTGAGGGATCGAGATAAGGAGAATGTGACTAGTATCTATCAAATTTATAACCGTCGAACCACCTACAGAAAGAATTTGAAAGGACCTAGAACTGATATGCAACATCTGTTGAAGTTACTTGAAGCTGAGAAGTATGCATGTTGGACTAGGACGCATGGAGACTCGAACATTGTGAGGGACATGTTTTGGACGCATCCAGACTCCATAACTTTGTTGAACATGTTCCATTATGTGTTGATCATGGATAGCACCTACAAAACCAACAAGTATAGGTTACCATTGTTTGAAATTGTTGGTGTAACTTCAACTGGGTTGACATTCAATGTTGCATTTTCTTATATGGACAGTGAGCGTCAAGAAAACTTCTGTTGGGCATTGGAGAAGTTAAAACAGTTGTTTCTTGCAAACACTCCATTTCCTCAGGTGATTGTCACTGATAGAGAACTTGCTTTGATGAATGCAATTGAAGTTGTATTTCCATCTTCAACAAATTTACTTTGTCAACTTCATATCAATAAAAATGTTGGAGCAAAATGCAAACAATATATATTGAAGAAAGATATGCAAGAACCCATTCTTGAGGTGTGGAAGAAAATTGTTTATTGTTCTGAAGAGAAAGAGTATGAGGAAATGTTGCAAATGTTTGAGCAAGCATGTGTCGATAATATTATGTTCTTTGAATACGTCAAAAACACATGGTTGATTCCTCACAAAGAAAGATTTGTTGAAGCATGGACCAATCGAGTATTGCATCTAGGAAATACTACAACCAATAGGTACGTCATTAAAACTTTAATTTTTTTGTTATATTTATACTTATATATGATTAATTTTGTTTATATATGATTAAACATGTATGATTTTTGGTTATATTTATACTTATATAAAATTTTGTTTATCTTTGAATATTAGGGTTGAGTCTGCTCATTGGTCGTTGAAGAAATTTTTGGAACATAGTAAAGGAGATTTCTGTAAGGCATGGTCTGGTATGCATGACATGTTGAAGTTCCAAATTATTAAGATCAAAGGTTCATTTGAGACAAGTAAGGGTCGTAGAGAGCATATACACAACAATCCATTCTTTGAGAATTTGAATTGGGTTGTATCGAAGAACGCTTTAGCTGATATTGATCATGAGTACAAGAGAGTCAGGTATGTCGGTAATGACAAAGCTGCATGTGGTTGTACAATTAGAAACACTCATGGATTACCGTGTGCATGTGAGTTGGCACGGTACAAGTTGAAAGGTGTTCCAATTCCATTGGAGGCTATTCATATACAATGGAGGAAATTAACCATGAATACTGATAAAGAGAAAGAACAGTTGCAAAAGGATTCGGAGTTGGACATTACATGTGAGATGAATGTTATTTGGAAAATATGGAAAACACTGAATGTTGTTGGAAGAAGGGCATTGAAGAGCAAGTTGCATGAAATTGCATATCCAGAAACAACCTCAATGTGTGCCCCACCATCTAAGATCAAAACAAAAGGTGGTGTGAAGAAGAAAAAATGCAATAAGCCGAATGGATTTGATGTATATCGCGACCCTTCATTTTTTGAACATGTTGATGCATCCCAACAAGTCTCCCACCAAGCATCCAAACAAGTCTCCCAGCAAGCATCCAAACAAGTCTCCCAAGCATCCAAACAAGTCCCTCAGGTTAGAAAATATTTGGATGAATTTCCTGCTCTAATTCATCCATATATTTTAGACGTAGTTAATGTTAAAGCAGATGGAAATTGTGGATATCGTGCTATTGCTTGTTTACTTGGCCATAGTGAAGAATCTTGGAGCATTGTGCGTCGACAGTTGTATTTGGAGATTAAGTCCAAACCTGATTTATATCTTGCGTTATTCAAGGAACGTTTGCAAGAAGTGACTGACTCTTTACTTGTTGATGAACTGGGAAACCAACCAATGGAAAAGTGGCTGAGCATTCCAGATATGGGTTACGTGATAGCAACAAAATATAATCTCGTGCTTGTGACATTGGCAAAAAGTTTTTGTTTGACTTTTTTCCCATTGACGGGTGCACACAGTGGAGACTTATCACGTGATCGTATTATCAGCATTGGTTTTGTTAATAACAGTCATTGGGTTCAGGTTAAATTGAGTGCAACATGTCCATTACCTCCACTAGCATGGCATTGGAAGGAGCACCGTAGTGATGAGTCTACATCATGGGCTGTAGCATATGCAGGACGTCTACAACATTGGGGTTCATTAGAATTAGAGGGTACATCAGATTATATGTCTTTAGCAGATGATTGACACTTTTGTAACAAGTTTTACGTTAATATATGTTGTTTTCAGTTAATATAAAGTTTTCAATACATGTTAATATGTTGTTTTCAGTTAAGCAAATAACACAATTAAGTCTAAACAAAATAACACAATAAATATAAAGTATAACCAAATAACACAATTAAGTCTAAATAACAAAATAAGTGGAACCAAATAAGTATTAAAACTAAATAAATAAAAATAAGTCTAAATATTTCAAATATTACAAATAAGTCAAAATACTACTGATAACTGCCTCCTCTAGAGATGTATAAAGCCCTCTCTAATAAAGCACGCATGTCATCATCACCCGGTAGTCTGTCTAAATCTAAACTCTGCTGTATCAGACCACCGACGTGTTGACACCGTGTATACCACTCCCCGCGACCATCACTAGGACCAGCAGCATCACTACGACCTCCAGCATCAGTATAATCCCCGCCATGACTAGGACCTCCAGCATCTGTATGATCTCCGGCATGACTAGGACCAGCAACATCAGGACCAGCAGCATCTACGGCAACGTCAGGGGTCATCCTAGGATGACATATCCTATAGTACCACTGGATGTACCCCTCAACAGTCTGATGTGGATATGTAGCCCGATGCAATGCTGCACGCAGGGCTCGAACAGAGTTCCTGTACATACCCCATTAGACATCCACATCACGTACTACAAGCAAAGGTGGTGTACGAGGGATATGCTGAATATATCCAAACTGTCGGATGCACCTCTCTGGTAAATAAGGTACCATAGTGGAACACCAACGAATATGGCCAGTAAATAACGAAACAGACTGAAACCGTGTGGTAGAGTCCTCATCGTAATTTACTGCCCATATTACATCAGAATCCCTCAAAGTTTCCAACTTTGCTCTATAGTAAGACACGTTCCCGGATGTTTGTTTCGCAGTCCACCGAAACATCCGAGGCATGCAAGACATCGGCATCGGCTCATTAAATTCCCTTTTATAGATATGAGGAAAGTGCTCATATATCTAGGTCTGTAAATAATAAAAACATACAAATAATTAATAAAACAATATTAACATACAAATAATTAATAAAACAATAAAAACATACAAATAATTAATAAAAAAATAAAAAGATACAAATAATTAATAAACCAATAAAAACATATCAAATAATATAATAAGTATGTAAATTAATATAATAGTACCTGAAAAAGGGATAAATATCCACCGATCTGCTTCGTTGCCGGTAGAGTGCTATCACGTAGATAGTCATACAACACAACAAGTGTTGCCGGTCCCCAGGCCCATCTGCCACATGTCTCAAGGTCGTGAAACAGGAACAAATATTTAGCAGATACAAGTGTAAAACTTTTATCTGCTAATATCATACACCCTACTAAATGTAGTAGGTATGCCTTGGCTGCACAATCATATCGTCCATCACACAGCTGTGTAAAAAATATCGACTTCAACCACTCAAAGCTGTATGATGGACCTCTGTTAATCCTGGTCTCTGCCACTGCTTCTTCAACAGTCACTCCTAATAATTCCACGGCAGCAGTAATCGCCAGGTCTTCACTGAAATTAGCTAGAGGGGTGAAGAACTCACCACGACATGGGATGCTAAGTAGACCCTTGACATCATCCAGAGTGATGGTCATCTCACCAAATGGCATGTGAAATGAGCTGGTCTCAGCATGCCATCTCTCAGCAAAAGCAGATATAAGATTACCATCGATCATACTCAGACTACATCGCTGCAGAGGACGTAGTCCGGATATAGTAATCCATCAATCAATCTCAGCAGGTAATATAGCTCTAATATCAATAAATTTCGCCTGCTTCTTCCCATTTGAGACGACTTTAAGGGCGCGCCTCTCCTGTTTAATTACAATAAATAACAAACAGACAATTTATTTAAATTTTAATAATGAATATAAAACTTAAATATAACAAATTATACTACAAATATATTAAAATAAATAAATAACTTAATAAATAATCATAATAATAAATATTAAAATGATAAATAATTAAAATAATAAATATTATTAACTAACCTGCCCATTCCAAATTTTAACTGCTATGTGGTCCTCATAATTCTTCAAAACAGATAAATCATACGGACCACCAGGAAATAATGGAGCATGAGCATCAGGCAGCTCCTGATCCTCCTGCTCCTGCTGCTCGTGCTCCTGATCCTGCTCCTGCTCCTGATCAGCAATATAATCATCGTGATGCTGATCATGATCCTGATGCTGATCATGATCCTGCTGCGGCTGATCCTCCAGCTGATCCTGCTGCTGCTGATATTCCTGCTGATCCTGCTGCTGAATATCTATTTCTTCCATACGCCTTCTTCGCTTCTCAACAGCCGCTCTCCTATTAGACTGCGTAGGCGGCCGAACTCTAGAATGTTCACCACTGGTTCCACTGGTTTTAGCTCCTCTGGTCCTCACTATAAACAATACAATGAAAAAAATTAATCACAAAACACATAAAAAATAACAAAAATAGAAGAAAAAAAAAACACTTCCGGAAATTTCAAAGAATTTGAAATTTCCGGTGAACTGCCCGGAAATTTCAAATTTCCGGTGAACAAAATACATACCGGAAATTTCGTTTGTGAAATTTCCGGGAGTTGTTCCCGGAAATTTGAAATTTCCGGTATTGACATGTATAACCGGATTTTTCAAATTTCCGGAAAAACTCCCGGAAATTTTGTTTCACCGGAAATTTCTATGAATTTGAAATTTCCGGGAAAAACCAAAATTTCTCACACTCACTTTTTCCGGAAATTTCACAATGTGGGGGTGTGTCCAACTTTTCTCAATTTTACTGAATTTTCAGGGTCATTTTAGTCATTTCACTCCTTAAATTTTAAAATGGGGGGTACGAAAAATAAATGATGTTTAAAAAAGGGTCTCGATGTTTTTTGTTTTGTTTTTGTTATTGGTCTCTAATGTTTTTTTAAATGATTACAAACCAATAATTCATAGTTTATTATTATTATTATTATTTTTATTTATATTTTTAATAATTCAATTTAAGTTCGACTATAGTTTAATCGATTAAACCAATTGAACCATAATTCGAAGATCTCACTAGTTTGATTTTTGGTCCGGTTTTAAAAATATTAATAACTTTTATAAATATATTATTTATAAAAAAGTGTAAGACATTAACTACACCAACTAATATCTAAAAGATAAATATTAAATAAAGATAAAAAATCATTTAAACAAAAAAAATCTTGTAATTGAAACCAGATTTAGTATTTAAGTAATTATATATATTATTATATGAGTTAGGTTGCATTTACGATATTTAAGAGGAGATAAGCATTAGTCCCCCACAAAAATAGTAAAAAATCAATTTAGTTTCTCTAAATATATTCAGTAATCAACTCATTTTTGTCATTACATCAAGATTAGATGTCTCTTATTTTGAATTTCCTAAATCAAAATCCAAATACAAACCCTCTAATATTATCCATGGTATGTTGAATTTCCGACCACATGTAGGGTCAACCTTATAGTAAAACCTGTGTTTTAAATCCACATCACTATATGCTTATATATTTATGGTTGTATCCAAACACATCCTTATACTTCCTTTAAACGACTCGCCCGTAGCAGATTTCCTCATTTTGTTCTCTTTTGTTTGACTCTTAAACACTTTGTAATAACAAATTTGTTGAACAAAATCCCAAATTAATGTTTTGATCATAATTAAATAAAGGTTAATTAAGACTTATAATTATGATTCTAAGTGTTTTGGTATTTAACATGTGTATTTGAGTGTGTTAATCAAATTGAAGGAAGATAATTAAGAGAAACGAAGAACATTCTTGAAAGAATTTTGTAAAACCAAGAACGTTATCCACAGTCCTGAAGTAACTAGAATGATCAGATTCTTAAAGAAAATATTAGATCTAGGATTTACAATCCATTCCAGAATTTCACCACAAATATACAAGGATCCATCCAAAGTAAGAATCATTCCTAGATACAAAGGCAAAAGACTATGCTTCACAATTCATAACGCAAGATCATTCTCCAAGTTAAGAAACCATGAAGTACAAAGCTGACAGGCTGGAAAAGACACCTCTGTTGTACTTTTGAACAACCTACACATGTGATTCAAAGCATGGGATCACTTCAGACAATTGTCAAGCTAAGATTAAAGGTCAGCTCATCTCAAAGTAAAAACAGAGATCGTTCTTGGTATACTAGAACATTCCTGCTTTAAGCAAGAACTTTATTACTTTATGGCTGATCTTATTTACTTACTAACACATGATAGCTGGACCATTCTCAATGGCCAAATGAGGTGTCATTAGCCGTCTTGAAGTCTATAAATTAAACCTTAAGATGAAGAACATATAAGAACTTCAAGTGCAAAGCAATACATCACTCAACCAATCATATTTTATCCTCTTGAGCTTCCCAATCATTTCTAAGTTTCAGTTTTGTTCTTAGCTTTATATAAGAATCAGTTTTTTACGGAGTTCTAAATCCTAGAATCTATTCTCAAACACGAGTCGATCATACTCAGATTCTAACAATCTTAACACAAACGCATTTTACAGCGCTTTTTTTTAAGTCATTTACTGCGCTTTTTCAAAAAAAAATAAGCGTTGTAGTATCTAGCGCTGTAAAAAGATACAACATTGTAAAAAGTGCTGTAAAATAGGTGAATATATTGCGCGCTTGTTATACTCGTTTTACACCGCTTTTTTGAAAAAGTGCTGTAAATCCCTGCTACAAACACGCTGCTTGTTCTTATGCACGCTTTACAGCGCTTTTTAAAAAAACGTTGTAATAGGTGCATTCAATAGATGCATTATTATGCACATTTTACAGTGCTTTTACAAAAAAGCGTTGTAAGAGGTGCATTCAATAGATGCATTATTATGCACATTTTACAGAGGTTTTTCAAAATAGCGTTGTAATAGGTGCATTCAATAGATGCATTATTATGCACCTATTACAGCGGTTTTTCAAGAAAGCGCTGTAATATGTGCATTCATTAGATGCATTATTATGCACCTATTACAGCGCTTTTTCAAAAAAGCGTTGTAATAGGTGCATTATTTTGCACGTTTTACAGCGCTTTTTCAAAAAAGCGTTGTAATAGATGCAATCTTATTCTATTTTTATTAAAGAACGCTATAAATTGAATTTTTAAAATAACACTTTTTTGAGGTTTTTATGGCATTATTTTAGAAAGCGTTGTCTTTTAATATTTTTTCCAAAATCATTTTCATCAAGAATCAATTCACAATCAGTTCTTCACAATTAGTACACAACAAACTACAACACATAACATAATACATATTCATATACATACTCACATATTGACAACAGCACAGAACTATATCCATATTCATATAACTACGTATTCACAACTTTTCAAATGTGCCATATTCATATACATATAACTATTAGAACTACAACACAGAACAGAACTACCACATATTCATATAACTATCCCTTGCAGCATTCCATTTCCCAGCAAATCAAGTAATCTTCATTTTGATCACATACTGACACCAGTCTTCCTTTATTGGAATCCATGTGATGTTATTTGACTTTTGCTTCGACACTGTAGCACCTCTTTGAGCTCGGAAAACTTATAAAGCGGCATCGAATAAATAAATGTGATTATTATAGCATTAACAAACACATTATTTATATAGATATGTAAGAAATAAATGAATATTACTTACGTGTCGAAGATAGTCTTTATATCGGAGTGATTGTTGTAATGGCCATGCAAGGGATCTAAATAGTATATAACTTCAGAGGTCGCATTGATTGCAAATAGCACCCAATGTGCCCTACAACAACAAAAATTTTGTTGGCAATTTTGTTTACACAACTAATAAGTTAAGATCCTATAAATTAAAAAAGATATAAATAAAGAATATATAATTATGTACCCCGAATTATATGGTGAAAGGAACAACTTATCCTTCTCTTTATTTCCTAATAGGATATCTACAACATATTGCTTTACATTCACTGGATCGAGTTTAAACATTGAAAGCTTATGCGGAGACAAGAATGAAAATCTATTTGACAATCTGTGCGTGCACACCAACTTCTCATACAAAAACCTTCAATGAAAATTTCAAATTAGATTAATTACACATAAATGCAATTAAAAGTAATTTTTACCTAATGTATAAGCTAATGACAGTAACACTCAGCTTCTTATGGTTGAGAAGTTCGTATATGTGCTCTTTTTCAAGTAGTTCTTCATACTCATCTCTAAAAATAGCTTTATCCATGCTAATGATGCGTGAATCATTGCTGTCCATATTCATTTTTGCCTGTATGTCAAGACACGACCCATATCGAGCAAGGCGTGGCTGACTTATTTTAGGAGCAGCAACTGATTTTCTCTGATCCAGTTTTTGAACTTTGGCAGCTTTATTACCCTCGAGCTTTTTAAGTTTGCCAGCTTTATTACCCTCCAATTTTTGAAGTTTGCCGGCTTTATTTTTAACTCGAACATCCAGCTGTGGTTCGGCAGCTGGTTTATTCTGGTAGCTGGTTTGCTTTGCATGTTGTTTATTGTATTGAATCTGAAAAAATGAGGTTAATCAGTTTGCTAGTTTATTGAATCTGAAAAAATGACAAACCTTACAGAATAAATGTGACATACCTTTTTCGGTGATGTGACTTACTTGTTTCTGGGAATCTTCTTATCATTCCCTTTATACTTTGTCTGAATCTAAATAAATGTGAAATTAAAGTTAACAGCGGAAAAAAATCAGCAATTAAATATAATTAATCATAATCATATATCGTGCAATTAAATACACATATAAATTAAACATACATTTCAATTAAACATACCTTATCAAGGGCAACAAGAAGTTTGGGCCATGCCATGTAACTACCTATTGCTTTGCCCAAATACTTCATGTCTGCATCGTTGTCTAGTATAGGCAATGGTGCATTTGGTTCCAAAGCAATCACCGGTGATACTTTGACATGGCCGGCAAGGATCGGTATGTTGTGCAATACTTCTCCCAAATTATTATACAATGTTCCTTTTCCGACCTTGCGATGAGTAGGGGAGGATAAATACAGCACGCAAGAAGAGACACCCTAAATCAATGGTTAATACATAAGTATGTCAAACAATTAGGTTGAATGAATTTCTTATATTATTGAGTAATTAATTACCTCAGGAAGACTTTTGAGACCAATGTTGCAACTCGCGTTTTCACTCTCCATTTGTATTTCACGTTGGAGCTGATCCGGAAGTTGCTTGTCTTTATTCGTTGTAACACCCCGATTTTTAAAAGCGCGAGTGTATTTTTTTTTTCAAAAAAAATTGATAAAATACCAAGTTAAATCCATAAATGAAGAAAATACTCTTTGATAAAATATTTTAAGTCGTAACGCAAACGACAAAGTCATAATTAATTACAAACAGCGGAAATAGTTTTTGGAACGAAAATCCAGAATATCCAAGCAAAATTTACATCGAATAAAATAATCTGTTTCAAATACATAAGTTCCCTTTTTACAACCACAACCTCTAAATAAGAAAGGGAAATAAATAAAATTCTTAAATAGAACCCTAAGCTGATCATTAATCTATCTGAGGGTGACTGGGTACTGAGAATCCACGAGCGGCATCAAGCCCCCGGCTTTCGGTCACACAACCAACCCATCGTTGTGCCACGCCTTAGATCGACCCTAGTGCTCATCTGAGGGCAAAGCTTAGATTTCCAAAAATTGTAAAGGGTCACCAACCGAAATTAACAAATACCATGTAGCATTCAATTTTAAATGCAAAAAATCACCTTTCAACTTAGCATGCATCTAGAAAGGGGTTTGCATATGTTAAACATGCATAAACAAGGTTGAAAAATGAAGTTTTGTACCAAACAACACTATTGTATTCGAATACACCCTATGTGTAGTCGAATACACTTGAGAAAACAACAGAAAAACAGCAAAAACAACACTGACAGCACTACTGTTTTCGAATACAGCCTGTCTGTATTCGAATACAGCATTCCATTCAACTGTATTCGAATACAGCACCTTGTGTAGTCGAATACACTTCAAAAAAATCAAGTCAGTAGCTAATTTAATCAACTGTATTCGAATACACCTGTCAAAACAGCAGAAAATCAGTTTTTAACCCTTTCAAAAACATTCCAACACTTCCAAATTCATTCCAACACTTTCAACACCAATTCAATCAATCACAAACACCAACACAATACAAATCACTCATCACAATCAAGTACGCATATACAAACATCATAACATGTCAAACGTGACTCACGTGCCAAGCACCCTAATGCAATGTGTGTATGCCAATGCACATGATTCCGGAATATCATCAAAACCCTCCTCGAAGGGGCGTAAATCATAATTGTACAGCCTCTCACAGATTAGTACTAATTACCAAGGTGCAGTCTCTCACAGGCTAGCACGATTTACTAATGCGAAACCTCTCACAGGTTAGCACGACGCGATAATCCATGTAAGGGTAAGATGAATTATCCAATCACGTGGAATCATCCCCCAAACGGATAAGATGAACCAACCAATCACGTGGAATCATCCCGTGGCCCATCCGATCACCACTATCACCGACGCGATAATCCCCGTAAGGATAAGATGAACCATCTAATCACGTGGAATCATCTCGTGGCCCATCCGGTCACCACTATCACTACTATGAAATGCATGAGCATACTCTGACTCTCAACACCACAATCATTAAGTAAATGCAGCTATTAAAAGATTCCCCATTTTTAATGCTCATTTAACACTAATGACTCTCAAATTTAACACAGAGCATACTCAATGCATACAATCCTCAAATCACATGAAATTGAATTCACAAATCATATTAAATTCAAATCACCACATACACAATCTCATCAATTCATACCAAATCAAAATACGCATAGAATTTGCATTTATTCAAATTCCCACATTTTGAAACATAAAGCAAATATCCACATTCCTAAAGTTACCCATAAACACATCAATCATACCAAGTAAAAATCACCATCACCCACACCTCAAAACTCATTAAATTCAATTTCACCATTCACCCACAAAATGCATTAACTTCATTTCTCACAACAATACACCTTAACCCATCAAATTTATTTTCCAAAATTTTCAATCATAACACTCCAAATCAAAACTCAAAATTGCTAAACATAAACCACCAAATTTCTTTTCCACAACTCACATAAATCCCATTAAATTCCTTTTCCCCCAAATTCACACATAACCTCCATCAAAACAAACCCCACAAATACACATATAGAGTCCTATATGCAAGCTAAAAATTGGAAGGAGCCATTAACTCGACGGTAGCTCGAACGGCCGATTACGGCACCGCGATAAAATTCTGGTAAAACTTCGCTTCGCACGACACTACCAAAGTTGGCTCACTAGCACCGTACCGTGGAGACGAGCACACAGACACACACACACAAAACTGTCCAGTAATAAATTTTCCGCAACGTAATTAAATTATTTCTCGCCAAATAATTTCAAACGGGACCCACAAAATGTTTATGGCATTTTGACATCCAAAATACCAATAAAACTGGCTAAAAAGTCTCATAATTCAACATGAAAGCACCCAAAAATACAAAAAGTACATTTTAAAATTAAGGGTATTACATTCGTCTTCACCAAGAGTGCCACTTGCTTTGTTAGGACTTTGAGCTTCTCTAATACTTCCTCATTAGATGGATTTTGGCCCTTCTCTTGTGAAAAATAGCTTTTAGGAGTTACACAAAATCCTTTCCCCCTCACGCGACCGGAATATTCAGGAACATTAAACACTTTACCGAGTATGTCCCTACAACTAGCTTTGTTGTCCTCTTGATTTTCCGAACTTTGTTCGAGATTCTCCTAAAATACACGTAGGATTAAAAAGATAAGTTCAATATCATTTTTAAAATACAATATTAAAAAATATTAAAGTGATAATATACTTACACAAAGTTCTATCACTTTTTGAACATTTTCGTTATCAACAACTCCATCTTTATTTACATGAGCCTCCTTCCACAAGATATGACGACCCAATGGTTGATCGGATTGGGTGTCTTGTAGCTATTCATTAAGATCATAAACAAAAAATTAGTTAGAAACTATAGTTTATAATGTACCACATTATATAAAAGTGATGTTTAATTACTTACAAGTTTTTGTTCTAGACGTGCATATCCCATACGAGAGTTTTTGCATGGATGCGTCAGATTTTTTGCCCTCTCGCGATTTGCCGTACTTATACTCTATATAAAAAAAAAAATCGTGTAAAAATTTAAAATACGCTATGAATATGAATAATAAAACACAAATGCTAATAAATTAATAACTTACAACAAACGCGGGGTCGGAACGTTTTGCTACAAATGCGCTCCATTCGTCATTTGATATATAGTGTTTATGTATTTTCGGAGCTTCAACATTTGTATTTCCATCACGATCTCTTAGATAGCTATTTGAGATATGAGATCTAAAACCCGGGTGTATTTTTCGGCAACTCTAAGCACGTAAGTCTTTCTCACCTCATCAACATCGAAAGCAGTCTGCAAACCAAATAAAGATATAGTTTGAGTAAAGTATTTTAGTATAAAAAATTATAAGTAACAAAAAAGTGGAGTAAAAAAGTTACTTGTATGTTAGTCCACAGTATATGTTTTGCATCCTTCAACGCCTTATCTCTCCAATCGTCAATTGTGATGGGGATATTTTAACGAACAACCCACTTTCAAACATGGAGTTGTTGGGGTCAATTGGCTGACCACTTTCATTCCAACCCACCTAATAAACTCATATAGTAAGTACATGCTTTCAAAAAAGATAAAAAAAAAATAAACAGCAAACAAAGTATAGTATACCTCAAATTTTATTCTATTACTTCTTGCTTTTATGAAATTTTGCATGATGGTTGCACCACATTTAACTTCATTTTCATAAGTCTTGGTGTTGACAACTTCTTCATTTTGACAATCTAATTCCTTGTTGGTATCCATTTATCTACAACAAGTTCAACATGCAGTTCAGTATAACTTCACCAAGTTCAACATGCATTTCTAAGTACGTAGCAGTATATATAAGTTCAACATGCATTTTAGTGAAACAAAAAATTAATAAATACAATACCTGAAGTGTGCAAGAAATACGTAGGATTCGTAGGGTTACGGCTTCGTATAAGAGGGTTAGTAACAAAGAAGAACAACGCAGAAATACGAACGGTTCATAGGTTTGTAGGGTTCGCAGAAATACGTTATGAGGGTTAGTAACAAAGATGCTTCGCAATGAGAAGAGTACGTATTTTAATGAGGGATAGTAACAAAGATGGTTCGCAACGAAGATGGTTATTGGCAATGTGGTTCGTAGGGTTCGCAATGAAAAGGAGAATGAAGAGGAAACTGAAGCGTATGAAGTTTACATAATGAAGAGGAAATTGAAGCGGTTTACTTTTATATATAAAACCCTATTACAACGCTTTTTTTAAAAAGCGCTGTAAAAGACCTCCTTATTTTACTTTTTATAAGCCTATTACAACGCTTTTTTGAAGCCTTTTAAATCGCTTGTGCAAAAGCACTATAAAAGACCTCCTTATTTTATTTTTTTAAAAGCCTTTTACAACGCTTTTTCAGAAAGTAATTTAAAAGACCTCTTTGTTTTATTATGTTAAAGCACTATGTGACCCTTTTACAGCGTTTTTCCACAAAGTGCTTTAAAAGGCTTCTTTGTTTTATTATGTGCAAGCGCTATGTGACCCTTTTACAGTGCTTTTCCACAAAGCGCTTTAAAAGACTTCTCTGTTTTATTATGTGCAAGCGCTATGTGACCCTTTTAAAATGATTTTCCATAAAGCGCTTTAAAAGGCTTCTTTGTTTTATTATGTGGAAGCGCTATGTAACCCTTTTACAACGCTTTTCCACAAAGTCCTTTAAAAGGCTTCTTTGTTTTATTTATTAAAAGCCTTTTACAGCGCTTTTTCAGAAAGAGCTTTAAAAGACCTCTTTGTTTAATTATGTTTAAGTGACCTACTTATTTTTTTAAAGGCTTTTTATAGCGCTTATTGACAAAAGCGTTGTAAAATTACAAAGTTTATGTTCAGTTCAGTTCAAGTTAAATTACAATATAAGTTTAGTTTCTGTAAAATGCTAAATAATTAGTAAAATACCTATGTTTGGATTTTTTTTCTTCCAAATAATTAGTTAAATACCTATATATATATATATATATATATATATGCTAAATTACATGATCAGCTCAAATTGGGATGATCAGTTCAAGTTCAAGAAAAGTTCCCAGTACTTTCAAACAAAGCTTTTTCAAGTTCAATATAAGCAGAAAATCAATTCTGGCAGATCAAACACTTAAATTATATGAACTTAGTATAAAACACTAAGATCAAGTTAAATATAAGCAGAAAATAAGTATGAGCAGAAAATCAAATACAGTTCAAGCTAAATACTAAAATGCTCAATTCTGGCAGATCAAACAATTAAATTACATGAACTCAGTTCAGATTACATGGCTTATAAAACAATTAAACACATTAAGATGCCCTTCTTCTTTTCATGGTGGGATTCACATTTGATTGTCCATTAACGATACGAAATGATGGATTAATCAAACTTCCCTCATCGTGATCATCTCTAAGATATAAACCATCATCACTTGAATCAATTTCATGTGGTTGTGATGTTGCAAAGAAAAAATCATTACCAACATCTTCATCATTATTGTTATCATCACTTATTTTATTGGTCGATAGGACAACATACCATTTATCATCAGCAGGATCAGTGACATAAAACACTTGTTAAGCTTGCGACGCTAAAATAAAAGGCTCATCTTTGTATCCCACCCTATTAAAATCGACAAGCAAGAACCCTGACTCATCAATATGAACACCATTATTATTATCGACCCACTTGCAACCAAATATGGGAACACGAAATATTGTGTAGTCTAACTCTCATATGCGCTCGAAAACCCCAAAATATGATAGATTTGCAAATATTGGGTTTTCGTCTTTTGCACTTGAGATATGCATCGCTTCAGCTACGAGAGTGACTCCGCTATTTTGCATAGTGGTTTGATCATCTTGTTCTTTGGTATAAAATGTGTAGCCATTAATTACATAACCGGTGTAAGAAAAGACATGTAAACTCGGACCATTTGCTAGCCACCTCAATCTCTGTGAAATTGATCTGGGGTCTACATCAAACTTTGACTTTATGTGATTTTTTAACCATGTTATAAAACTTCGATTGTGCTCTCGAGTTATCCAATTTTGATTCCTATTCACGTTCAAACTAGATAACTAATCCATGTGTATTGTAACATACGGTTGAACCTCATCATCATTGTGCAGAACATACAATTGTGCCTACTCCCATTCTGTCATTGATATAGTCATTAGTCTCTTTCCAATAATCCATTCTCCTGATATTCTTCTCGAATGACGAGACACGGGAAGCCCTATGGATTCAACATTGGATAGATATTCAATACAAAATTCAGTAGTTTCTTCGACAATGTACCGTTCAGCAATACAACCTTATGGACGACTTTTACTTTTTACGTACCCTTTTAATATTTTCATATATCGTTCTATCGGGTACATCCATCTCATATAAGCTGGCCCACAAAGTTGTGTCTCCTTAACAAGATGAACAGTAAGGTGAACCATTATATCAAAAAACGAGGGTGGGAAATACATTTCAAGCTCACACAAAGTAACAACAATTTCCCTCTGCAATGTCGGTAATTTCTGAGGATCGATCACTTTACTACAATTTCCCTGAAGAAGAAACATAATTTAGTTATGGCTCGGTGAACTTTTTCAGGTAAAATTGAACGTATACCTATTGGTAGCAAATGCTCCATTAGAATATGACAATCATGGGTCTTCAAACCTTTTAACTTGAGGTCTTTCATACAAACTAAATTTTTAATGTTTGAAGAGTATCCTTTTGGAACTTTATCGTCGTGTAGAAATTTACACAAAACAATTTTTTCCTTTCTAGAAAGAGTATGAGCGGCTGGATGTAGATGTGTGCGATTTCCTTTCTTTGCGAGACCCAATTCATTTCTTATTCCCATATCGACCAAGTCCAATCTTGCATTGATGCCATCCTTAGACTTTCTTGGAACATTGAGTAACGTACCAATAACATTATCAAATACATTTTTCTCAATATGCATCACATTGAGGAAATGTCTTACATACAATGACTTCCAATATGGCAATTCAAAGAAAATTGACTTTTTCTTCCACCCAGTTTTGACCAGCTCTCCCGCAAAAGGTTTGTCAAATTTATTGGTCAAACCTTGTACTTTTTCAAGTATTTGATTTCCAGTCGGTGCTAAAGGAGCTCTATCTTCCTCTGATTTTCCATTGAATGCATTTCTCCACCCACGATACTGATGACTATAAGGTAAAAATCTACGATGTCCAAGAAATACATTCTTCTTACAATGTTTCAATCGCATCCAATTTTTACTCTCTTCACATATAGGACATGCACATTGACATTTAATGCTATATCCTGATAAATTACCATATGATGGAAAATCATTAATTGTGTCGAACAACATAGCCCTCAAATGGAAACATTCTTTCTTATACTCATCATAAACTTCCACACCTGTCTCCCACATAATTTTTAAATCTTCAATTAAAGGAGCCAAGTATACGTCGATATCATTCCCCGGTTGTTTGGGTCCAAAAATTAACTGAGACAACATCATAAACTGCAAGTCGTAAATAACCATTGAGGTAGGTTATAAATCAACAAGATCACAGGCCACGTGCTGTGTGAGATGCTTTGAAGACCATGTGGATTCATTCCATCAGTAGAAAGTGCAAGTCGTAGATTTCTTGACTCTATCCCGAATTCAGGATACTCGTGGAGAATCTGCAAGGTGTTAAAACTTTTCATCTCTACTTCTTTCATTTGCATGCCATGTCAAGTGTTTTAAATCTTCTTCACCGCGATACATGCGCCTAAATCTTGGTATTATAGGAAAATACCACACGACTTTTGCTGGAGTAGATTCTTTCTTCTTATATCAAGAGACGCGCTATAATATGTCATTTTTGGCGTAGTGTAAAATCATCACTTTGTAACTCAAGACTATATTGTTGACATAACTTGAGAAGTTTGTAAAAATCCTTTTATGTTTAAAAGGTAATGTGTAAAAATCCTTTCTGAAAGAGTGTAAGGTAACCTATGGAAATCCTTTCTAGGTAGGAAGTTAGTACTTTGTAACAGATCAAGATTGATATATAAAAGTTGTGTGAAAACCAAGTACAATCTTGCTATGAGCACTTAGTGGAAAATCTCACAATTGTGAGGACTGGACGTAACCCGTGTTAGGTGAACCAGGATATATCTTTGTGTGATATCTCTTCCCTTATCTCTATTTACTTTTTATCTTCTAATCAGTTTTTATGTAGATAAGTTAAAATTGTGTGTTTTCACTAACCAAAAACGTTCTTCATTTATAACCAAGATCAATCATGAGTTAAACATTTTTACAATTCAAACCCCCCTTTCTTGTAATTGACATTGTTACTTCAAAATTAACTTTAATAATTATTCCATAGCCCCTTTTCTTGTCCTTGTTTATGGTTTTCAATTGAAATTAATTTCAATATTATAACCAAAAAACAAAATCAGATTTATTCTACTATATGTATTTCTTGTGAATTTGATCATAGTTAAATTGAGCTTTATTTGTTTTCAAATATATATCGAAAAAACCTAATATAACTAAAAAAATTAGTAGAAACTCAGCAAAAAAAACTATATTAGAAACATAAGAAATAATAATTAATTTAATATTGTAATAAAAAACTGATTACTTTTATATACAATTTGTTTGATATAATTGGAATATAAAGTTGATATATATAGATAGT
>JBBPBP010000004.1:43991411-44021931 GCA_037974735.1 Cicer chorassanicum | reverse complement strand
AACCTACAACTCTATTAGTAATTAGTAATAATATCAGTTGGATTTAATAGGATTAAACACAAAAGAGACCATTAATGATATTATAATTTAGATATTTTAGAATCCAATCTAATATTGATTTTACACAAAAATAGGATATTTTAATTGAGAATAGAGTAAATCAGAATTTAATGAATCAGACTTTCATCGAATCAGAATTTAATGAACTAAATACAACTCTATTTGTAATTAGTAATAATAGCACTTGGATTTAATAGGATTAAATACAAGAGAGACCATTAATGAATATTGTAATTGAGATATTTTAGAATCCAATCTAACATTGATTACCGGGTGACCGATCCGACCAATAAATGCTAGAAATACGGGTTCGAATGAACTGGAAGTGGTGTTTTGTTCGTATACTTAGAATAGAATTAAATACAAGAGAGACCATTAATGATATTGTAATTGAGATTTTTTAGAATCCAATCTAATATTGATTTTGCACAAAAATAGGATATTGTAATTGAGAATAGAGTAAATCAGAATATAATGAATTAGACTTTCAATAAAACTACTTGTAGAAGATAATATATTTTTTTTAAATTGATTTATTCAAAAACAAAATCTTTTTTAAGAAGATAATTTTTGGATTTTGATTTCCATAAAACTCATCTATAAATACACTATTGGAATGAGAAATTTTAATCACAACACATCAATATTGAAAGAGAAAAGAAAGTTTGATGGAGAAGAAAACAATGTTGCAAGATATAGATGTTATGATGGAAAAGAAAAAAAGCATTCCTTTCAACCCTAAAGTTAATTTCAGTTTGAATATACTTTTAGCGCAAGTTGCTCCACATTTCTACACCAATGAAGAGTTATCACAAATTGAAGAACTATATCAAAGTGTTTTTCAAGAAACAAAGTCACCTCTTATTTCACAAAACACTATGAAAAAAGAGAAAGTGGATAATAACAAGAAGAGGCATTGCTCAAGTAATGAAGGTAGCATGTCTTGTGGAGAAAGAAGAGTGAAACCAAAGACCATAAAGGAAAAAGAATCATCACAATCACCAAAATTGCCTATCCATGTCAAGGACAAGATCACAAAGTTGAATGGTACTAATGTAAGGTATGTTATGTGCAAGAAATTGTTTAAAACAGATCTCAACAGAAATAACAATCGTCTTTCAATGCCACTTAAAAAAATCAAATGTGATTTTCTTACTGAGATAGAGAAGAAGATATTAGATACAAAGGAAGAAGATAAACCTCTTGGGTTGGAAGTGATTGTGTTGGATCCTTCGTTTAGAGAATTTACTATGTCTTTGAAATTGTGGAAGATGCCCAAAAAGTCAAAGATGCACTCGACTTGTGTTTATAATCTTATTCAGAATTGGAGGTTTCTTGTGTCGCAAAACAATTTGAAAGAGAATCAAAAACTCAACATTTGGTCATTTAGGGTCAATGACAAGCTACACTTTTTACTGGACGATTAGAATTCTTAGTTATTAGCAAGATTTTTAGTTTTGTGGTTGTTATTATTGTTTTCTTACAATTATCCAAACAAAAATATTAATTCTTTCATCATGATAAATATATGTTTTTTATTTATGAATGATTTTTTCTAACATTGGTCACATGCTACCGTGAATAAAAAATAATGTACAATTTATAAGCTTTTTTTCTTATTGATGTAAAAAATAATATTAAATGGTACTTCCTATATTTTCTTGTTCAACTTACTCTGATCCACTTATAAATTTATTTTATCTCCTCTTTTCACAATTTGCAGTTAGTAACAAGTTATAATAGTTGAGTAAAAGAAAATATAATTATAATGATATTCAATCAAAATTATTAGACTTAAACTACTGTTTATGTAAATAAATATAGGAAAACAAATCTATCACTAATTATTAAACACATAAGTAAACATATAAGTAATTAAAACTCTTGTAAAATTTTATTGTCAATTTTTATAAAATTATTTTTTAGTTACAAGATCTATTAATTAATATTTTCAAAACTACCCCTAATTAAATGGGTTTATTAGATCTCACTCGTAAATAAAAATTATGTATGTGTTCAGTTTTAGACTTATTCAAATATGTATATGCTAATAGGTAAATGTGAAAAATCAACGAGTCAAAACCATTAATTGTGGCATGATTACATATATTAATTAAGTTGTCAATATACATAATTGAATTGGAACACCTAATAGCTACGTTGAACTCTTTACTTGATGTTTCTGTTGATGGTATATAAAGTGTTGTTTCACTATGTAGTCTTGCATTCAAATGCTATGATTTTTTATATTCTATCCTAGTCTTTCTTTATTTTTTATCTTCGAACTTTGTGAATGAACCTAATTTAGTGATTTCGTTTTTAACATATTTTCATATATTATTTTTGTTCCAAAATCTCATTCAAAAATTTTAATACCATATAGTTTGGTTCAATTTGGATTGTGAATTATTTCCTGAAATATCTATCCAAAAAAAAACTATCTCAAAAATATTTATTTGAACAATTTATTTTTTGTTGAGGAAATTAATATGAACAAATTCAGTTAAACATATGTTTGGATCTATTTTAGAAAGTCATATGCGTTTCAAAATGTTTCACAGAATTTGTTTGGAAGTTACCTATTATAACTTATGGATTCGCATACAAAATTATCTTATGTAAGAGAAAGAAGATTATATTTCATAAATATACATTTAAATTTTTATTAAATAAAATCATAAATTACAAGAGTATAAGCTCATATATATATATATATATATATATATATATATATATAGGAGCTGGTATGAGCTAATGTGCTAACTAACTACTCATAAGCCTCGACTAACGTATAACTAACTCTAACATAAAGAAAAGTAATTACATTTAACAAAGATTCAAATAGGACCGGAGGTGGTGTTGGTCCCACCAACAAAACAATCACACGCTAAGTAATTTTTAGATAGACGATTAATTTTTCCAACATATATAAAATATTTATATTTTTAAATAATATAATGTAAGTTAAATAATATCAAAGTATATATAACATATCGTATAATAAAAATTAGCATTACCAAATAAGAAATATAAATATGTACAAAAATATATGATATAGAAAAAATATTATTTTATTTATGTTAAAACTAATAAATATTATTTAACAAACTACAAAAAATAATATATCAATATAACATCTCATATTAATAATAAAATTACTATGTAAATTTATCACGGCTGCAATTAATGTCATCCTTCCCTGTTCCAATATCAATATAACGTCTCTTGAGTAAAAGTGTGATAACAACATTTCTGTTCTATGAACCCTTGTTTAAGACTCTTTCACAAAATCCAAATGTTTCCCTCACTGTCTCACTTAGTGCTTTCTCTTTGAGATACATTAAATAAATAAGAACTCAACTTTAGTCCTTGAAAACAAAAGTCAACTTTTTATTGCTAACAAAAAAGTTGGGATACATAAGTCCTTGAACTAAAATTCATCTACAAACTACTCCCTATAGTATCAATAATAAGAAGAAAAAAAAATCAATACCAATTAACTTATTTAGTAATATTAATTTTTTGAATAATTTTCAATGTTTTAAAAACGGACCGGACAGGTCGGTTCAAAAGGTTCAACTGTCAACTGGTATCTAGTCAGGTTTGAGTTGATCTAAGACCTGCTAGTCAGTTAAAACTATAAGAAACCAAATTGAGCCAGAAAATTAATCGAATCAGGATTAATTATCAAAAACCGTCAGGTTGCATGCCATTAATGTGTTTACACATAGAAGGAAAATAATGTATGGTAATAAAGTACAAATAACGAAAATGTACGAAGTTATAGAACAATTTTTTTGTATCCACGCTCTCATATATTCCACTAAGTATACGAATGACTCATTGGCTAACCCCGACGAAACTCACAAGTTATCATTTTATTGTTTCTTTACAAAATTAGTTCGTACTAAATAACATCACTCCGCATTGAAATCTTTTTAAACTGATTTACTTTTTTTGTTTTTTCTCCTTTTTTTCACAATAACTTATCTTTGAGATTTTTATAGTTACATATGAGGAGACTGCCAAACAATTATGAATCTTTTGTACCAAGAATTTGGTTTTAGATTGTCCAACTAGATGGAATTCAACTTACAAGATGCTTGATGTTGCCATTTTGTATGAAGACGTATTTAGTCAACTAAGACAACGTGAATCCCAATACACTTGTTTGTCTACAAGTTTGAATTCGAAATTTGCAAAAGATATGTGGAATATCTTAAGTCCTCATCGAAGCTGACGTCATTGGACTACTTTAGAGGAATTAATGTGTGCTCGAAGTTGGTTATGGAGTGTTGAGAAGACTAGTATCGCTTTTAAATTATTCATTTAAATTTGAATATCTTTAAAATAGCTAATAATTTTGTATATCTTAAATTATCATTGTTTATATTGTACTATATTGATATGTGATTTGAATTCTAAAGTGGACAATGAAAATGTTATTTTACTCAATAAAATGAAGTCTGACGATAAATGTATTATATTCTCTACACTCTTTGTATTAAATTTGTAATGTTAAATGTCACTATTTAACTTTTATTTTTTTAATATAGATTAATTGTTGATTAGTGGTGTTACTTCAGTTTGCAACTCCTGTCTTGAAGATGAAGATGATCGTTAGAAAATGCTTATTTCAAAAAAATTTGTTTTGATGATTCGGAACTTTTGTTCGAATTGATATTTTTACTTCTAAAGAACTTGAAGATTATGAAAATATTGTGACTTGTAGGAAATTTAAACTAATTTTGAGATATTGCGACTTGTAGGAAATTTGTTGCAATTTTAAAACTTGCGTTTAATGTTACTATTTATTCTACTTATTGATTTTATATGCTATTAATAAATAAATTCAAAAACAAAAGTCGCATTTTTTTTTATATAAAAATATATGTTTTTTTAGTGGGGGTGGGGTTAGGGCGGGAAAACCCGTCCCCTATTTGATGTGGGTGTGTATGTCAAAAAGTCATCTCCGACGGGGGAGTGGGTAGTACTGAGGTTGTGGGTGCAAGGGTTGGTAATGTTTAAAACCGTTTCCACCCTGCCCCGTTCCGTTGCCATGCCTAATGATCTAAGCGTGAAGCAGCAAAAACTTAAAAATTAATTATAAATATTTCAATAAAATTAATTAATATTATAAAAAATATTCTAATTAAATTAACTCTTAACTGCCTGGAAGAGGGACAAGTAACTAGTTAGTTGTTTCGTCTTGAGCTTGTTAGCATCCCCTAGTTGACTATAAAAGAAAGCAAATGCAGCAACACCCCATGCATACTCTCGAAAACTACCTAAGTCTTTGAAGTACTTAACGTACATAACATCGACGTATGTTGCACTTTTATTAGAAAACTAAGCAGATTTGTTCAGATGAATCAAAAATTTAACTTTAATGGTAGAGAATCTGACATGTGTTCCTCTAGTTCTTTCAATCTCTATCAGCGCATCATTTAAGCTCAACCCATGATCATTGAACATCCACCTAACCCCCTCATCTTTCACTATTGATGTATGTGCTAGGAGGTGTCCAATGATGGGCAAGTGCAGAAGACAAGACACATCGTCTAGAGTCACTATCATCTCACCAATAGGAATATGGAAGGAGTTAGTCTCCTTATGCCGCCTCTGGGTAAATGTGGACATCAGACCGACGTCTATTAACTTGTAGCATGTGCGTCCAAGACTAGTTAAGTCGAAGGCTTTGATTAGATTCCAAAACCAAGTTACGGTACAAGCTAGAACCTGAAGTTGACATCTTTCTACCATTGTCACTACGTGAAAAATAGCCTTTTACAGCGCTTTTTTATGCCCTTTACAGCGCTTTTAAGCGTTGTAGTATCTAGCGCTGTTAAAAGATACAACAGCGCTCTTTAAAATAAAAAAGCGCTATAATATATAGCGCTCAACACTTATCTTAGAGTAGTTTTACAACATTTTTCATAAAAAAGCGCTATAATAGGTGGAAATATTGCGCGCTTGTTATACTCGTTTTACAACGCTTTTTTGAAAAACGATGTAAATCTCTTCTAAAAATGTGCTGTTTGTTGTACTAGTTTTACATCGCTTTTTCATAAGCGCTGTAAATCTCTTCTTAAAACGCGCTGCTTGTTGTACTAGGTTTACAGCGCTTTCTCATAAAAGCTTTGTAATAGGTTCAATATTATGCACGTTTTACAACGCTTTTTCAAAAAAGCACTGTAACAGGTGCATTCTTGTACTAGTTTTCTCTTCTTTGTTGTAATATGTTTACAGCGTTTTTTCAGAAAAGCACTATAATAGGTGCATTCTTTTACTAGTTTTACAACGTTTTTTTCTTCAGAAAAGCGATGTAATAGGTATTTTTATACTAGTGTTATTGAAATGCGCTGTAAATGGAATTTTTAAAACAGGTCTTTTATGGCATTTTTTTAAGAAAGCGTTGTCTATTCATTTTTTTTTTCCAAAATCATATTCATCAAGCACATGATATTGACACAATTACTATATTTTTCATTTAAACAGCAACAGCAACAATCAGTACAACAATTAGATATATACATATATTTCAGTACAACAATCAGTACAACAATTATTTTTTACAACAATCAGTACATATTACATATTTTTTACATACTCACAACAATACTATTTTTTACAATTTCCCAACCTGCAGCATGCCAATTTCCCAACAAATTAAATAATTCTTAGTTCGATCACATACTGACACCAACTTCCTTTATTTCAGTTAGATCACTTTTAGAGTATGTTGGACTGAAATTGTCAAAGTATTGAAATAATATTTGATCATAAATAAGTTAGAATCAAATATATACATAATTTATATATGAAAATACCGTATCGTTTCTGGAATTATAGTTTGATTCATATCAACAATCTCCTTCATGAATCGTAATATATAGTATCCGCAGTCTATGTTGTTAGTTTGACGAGGGCACTATAAAATAAAACATATAAGTCAATAAATATTTGTGCATATTGATTGTAAATGAAATTGTAAAGGCATAAATTCCAAACCTTTATTGGAGTCCATGTGATGTTGTTTGACTTTTGCTTCGACACTACATCACTCCTTTGAGCTCTGAAAACTTGTAAAGCACTATCAAATAAATGTGATTATTATAGCATTAACAAACACATTATATATATATATATATATATATATATATATATATATATATATATATATATACACACACACACAAGAAATAAATGAATATTACTTACGTGTCGAAGATAGTCTTTATATCCGAGTGATTGTTGTGATGGCCGTGCAAGGGATCTAAATAGTATATAATTTCAGAGATCGCATTGATTGCAAACAGCACCCAATGTGCCCTACAAAAACAAAAATTTGGTTGGCAATTTTGTTTACACAACTAATAAATTAAGTATCATAAATTAAAAAAGATATTAATAAAGAATATATAATTACCCTGAATTATATGGCGCAAGGAACAACTTATCCTTCTCTTTATTTCCCAATAGGATATCAACAACATATTTCTATACATTAACTGGATTGAGTTTAAACCTGGAAAGCTTATGCGGAGACAAGAATGAAGATCTATCTGACAATTTGCGCATGCACACCAGCTTCTCATACAAAAACCTTCAATGAAAATGTCAAATTAGATTAATTACCAATAAATTAAATTAATACTAATAAATGCAATTAAAAGTAATTTTTATCTTAAATAAAGTATTTTACCTAATGTATAGGCTGATGGCACTAGCACTCAACTCTTTATTATTGAGAAGTTCGTATATGTGCTCTTTATCAAGTAATTCTTCATACTCATCTCCAAAAATAGCTTTCTCCATGCTTATGATACGTGAATCATTGCTGTCCATATTCGTTTTGGCTTGTATGTCAAGACACGACCCAAATCGAGCAAGGGGTAGATGACTTATTTTAGGAGCAACAACTGATTTTTCACGATCCAATTTTTGAATTTTGGCAGCTTTATTTCCCTCCAATTTTTGAAGTTTGTCAGCTTTTTTTTTTTTTTACAACGAACATGCAGCTGTGGTGCGGCTTTATTTTGGCAGGTTTGTTGTGCGGGTTGTTTTGATTGAATCTGAAAAAATGAGATTAATCCGTTTGTTAGTTAATTGAATCTGAAAAAATGAGGTTAATCTGAAAAAATGTCAAACCTTTTTTGCTGACGTTACAGACTCATTGCGGGGAATCTTCTTGTCATTCCCTTTAGACTTTGTATGAATCTAAATAAATGTGAAATTAAAGTTAACAGCAGAAAAAATCAGCAATTAAATATAATCAATCATAATCATATATCGTGCAATTAAATATACATATCAATTAAACATACCTTATCAACGCCAACAAGATTTTTGGATCATGCCACGTAGGATTTTTAGTTTTGTGGTTGTTATTATTGTTTTCTTAAAATTATCCAAACAAAAATGTTAATTCTTTCATCATGATAAATTTAAATTTTTTTATTTGTGAATGATTTTTTCTAACATTGGTCACATGCTACCACCGTAAATAAAAAATAATGTACAATTTTAGAGCTTTTTTTCTTATTGAAGTAAAAAATAATATTAAATAGTACTTCTTATATTTTCTTGTTCAACTTACTCTGGTCCACTTATAAATTTATTTTATTTCCTCTTTTCACAATTTGCTGTTAATAACATGTTATAATAGTTGAGTAAAAAAAATAATAATTATGATGATATTCAATCAAAATTATTAGACTTAAACTACTATTTATGTAAATAAAAATAGGAAAACAAATCTATCACTAATTATTAAACACATAAGGAAACATATAAGTACATAAGACTCTTGTAAAATTTTATTGTCAATTTTTATAAAACTATTTTTTAGTTACAAGATTTATTAATTAATTTTTTCAAAACTACCCCTAATTAAATGGGTTTATTACATCGCACTCCCAAATAAATTAAAAATTATGTATGTGTATAGTTTTAGACTTCTTCAAATATGTACATGCTAATGGGTAAATGTGAAAAACCATCGAGTCAAAACCATTAATTGTGGCATGATGACATATATTAGTTAAGTTGTCAATATACATAATTGAATTGGAACACCTAATAGCTAAGTTGTCACTATGTGGTCTTGCATTCAAACTATATCCCATGCACATTATGATTTTTTTATATTCTATTCCTAGTCTTTTTTTATTTATTTTATATCTCCAAACTTTGTGAATGAACTTAATTTAGTGATATCGTTTTTTATTTTTTTCAAAAAAATCATTCAAAAATTTTAATATTGCTTCAACCTAATTGGTTCAACTTGGATGAATTATTTCCTCAAATATCTATCCAAAAAAAAATCTCTCTCAAAATTTTATTTGAATAATTTCTTTTTTGTTGTGGAAATTAATGTGAACAAATTCTGTTAAATATATGTTTGGATCTATTTTAGAAAGTCATATTTTGCGTTTCAAAACCTGTTTCACATATAAAGTTATCTTATGAAAAAAAAAGAAGATCATTTTTCATAAATATACATTTGAATCTTTATTAACTGATACCAAAAATTACAAGAGTATAAGCTCATATATATAGGAGCTGGCATGAGCTAATTTGCTAACTAATAACTCATAATCCTCAACTAACTTATAACTAACTCTAAGATCAAGAAAAGTAGTTACATTTAATTACACTTAAGAGAATAAAATTAAAAATATTTCAAATAGGACAGGAGGTGGTGTCGGTTCCATCAACAAATCAAAGACACGCTAAGTAATTTTTGGATGGATGATTCAATTTTACCAACATATATTAAATATTTATATTTTCAAATAACATATTATAAGTTAAATAATATCAAAATATATATAACATATCATATAATAAAAATTAGCATTACCAAAGAAGAAATATAAATTATGTATGAAAATATATGATTTAGAAAAAATATATTTTATTTATGTTAAAACTAATAAATATTATTTAACAAACTACAAAAAACAAAAAATGATATATCAATATAATGTCTCATACTAATAATAAAATTAATTTTTAAATTTATCACTTCTGCAATGAATGTCATCCTTCCCTATTCCAATATCAACATAACGTCTCTTGAGTAAAAGTGTCATAACATAACATTTCTGTTCCATGAACCCTTGTTTAAGTCTCTTTAACAAAATCCAAATGTTTCGCTCACTCTCTCACTTAGTGCTTTATGTTCTATCCAATAGATTTCTAATAGCATTTTTTATTTCTTTTATGTCTATACTTTTATGTGTTAGATTTTGACATTTATCACTTTGAGGTGCACTATTATCGTCTGCATCATTGAAATTCCGTTTGTTGTCATGTAACTCGTTAATATTTGAGTTTCGGATTTGTTGTGTTGAATAAGAGAGAAAGGAAGAGAGATATTAAATGGAAGAAATAGTAATTTACCTTTTTTTTCACCATTGTGATATTTAGTTAAGATACATTAAATAAATAAGAACTCAACTTTAGTCCTTGAAAAAAAATTCATCTACAAAAAAGTTGAGACACATAAGTCTTTGAACTAAAATTCATCTACAAGCTACTCCCTCTAGTATCAACTATAAGAAGAAAAAGAAAAAAAAAACATCAATACCAATGAACTTATTTATTAAATATCACTTTTTGAATATTTTTCAAAGTTTTCAAAATGAACTGGACAGGTAGGTTCAAAAGGTTCAACCGTCAACTGGTATCTAGTTAGGTTTGAGTTGATCTAAGACCTGCTAGTCAGTTAAAACTAAAGCGAACCAGATTGAGTCAGAAAATTAATCGAATCAGGATCCATTTTCAAAAACCGTTTGGTTGCATGCCCTTAATGTGTTGACACAGAGAAGGGAAATAATGTATGGTAATAAAATACAAATAATGAAAATGTACAAAGTTATAGAACAATTTTTTTTTGCATCCACGCTCTCATATTTTCTACGAAGTATAAGAACGACTCGTTGGCCAACCCCTACGAAACTCACAAGTCATCATTTTATTGTTTCTTTAAAAAATTGGTTCGTACTAAATAACACCACTCCTCATTGAAATATTTTAAAACTGATTTACTTTTTTTTTTCATAATAACTTATCTTTGAGATTTTTATAGTTAGATATGTTAGTTCTTCCTATTTTAAAAATATTAAAATTAGAAAGAAAAAAAGATTGTTTAAAATCTATTTCTTTTTTGTTCCCTGTTATTTTGATTATGAGATAGAATAAAATGATAGTACTAAACACACATATAGACATAAAAAGGAAGGATGAAGAATAGAAAAAATGAAAGAAAGAAGAGAGTTTAGATATAGTTATAATAGCTTAATAATTCGTTTTTCAATATACTATGCTCTCACCAATACATGGCTTTCAGTAGTAGTCCACATTCCCTTTCTTTCATATGAAAAATTTGTTGTTTTCAAATACAAAGCAAATAACTATGGAAATGGAAAGCAATTGTTATATTTGTAGATGTTTGAGTTAGTGTGAGAGATACTACAAAGTTTAATATTGAAAGTTTCTTTTTTCACTTCAAGTCTTCTCAAAAGTTTTCAAATTTTGTTTGGATTAACTAATCTGAAGTTGTATTTTACACATCTTTCTCAAAATTAGTAAAGGACATGCGGTGCTCCAAATATATATGTTTGTTGTCTGCCTATAGTCTTCAGCATCCAGCCTCGACACCCACATCGGTGAACCAATTCTCATCGTCTGTGGTTAAAACGGATACCACTCTGAGAGGTTCACAACCTACCCAAGCATAATTCCCCTCGTCGGGTGGGAGAACCAAGTCGTGTAGAGATGACGCATTCTTTTCCATATCGATCTGAGAGGCATTAGAGTAAGAGAATGAATTTGACATCGAAATCCTCCCGTCAACTGCCATTCCCGAAATGAAAGGATCAAAAGCAGAGCCATCACGCCAACATACAGTGGGTATGATTTAGCAATGTGATTGTCACCGATCACCACTACATCAATAAAATGTTAAAATCATCAAACCTATGGTTACCTCAAACATAAACTATTGCATTCCATAAAACTACCTACGATGGAGGCATAAACCTTTATCCCTAAACAAACATCATATCGATGAAATGCTAAACCACCACCGTGGAGAGGCCAACAAAAACCATGAAAGACCCCTAAATGCAAGAAAAAAAACATGAAAGCAAAAAAAATCCCAATAATGAAAGAAGAACGACTTACTAGGAAGTTATGAGAACATTGAACTCGAAAGTGATCCTCGCAGATACCGAAATAGCCAATAGAGGTGGAGGTGGCCACAAAAATGCAAACGTCCCCCCACGAGCAGACCTTTCGTTTTAGTCTGTAATTTTTGTATTTTAGTATGTTTTTGTGTTGAATTACTGTGACGTTTAACTCAATTTTGCTTTATTTTGGGAATTAAGTACCAAAAATATATTTCGTTAGAGTTCGTAATATGTTTAATATATATATATTTTTTTTTTTGAGACCCGTTTAAAAATTATTTGTCGAAGAATAATTTATTTACGTTACGAAAAATTTAATACCGATCGGTTTTGTTAAAAATATCACTTGTTGCTGAAAATTTTATCTGTCAATTGAGCTGCGACGAGAGTAGATATTTTTATCAAATAAATCGAGATGTGAGTGAAGTGATGTGCGTAAGAGTATTTAGATATTTGTGAATCGATTTTAATGATAATAATAATAATAATAATAATATATTTATTTATTTATATATTTGGATTTGTAATATATATATATATATATATATATATATAAGTGAGAAACCAAGAAAGGAAAAACAGAACCTGCTCCTCGTCTGCTTCCTTTTCTTTCTTCTTCTTGTTGCTTCAAGAAAATAAGAAACAGGTTGGTGTTTTTATAAATAAACAAACATAAATCATCATTTTTCTACTAGATCTAAGCTTCCATTCGCGAAGTGACAGAAGGAAAAGTTGCTCATCTCCACGCTACGATGCTAGTGAACCAACTTTGGAAGCGACGTCGAGAACAAAGTTTTTACCAGAATTAATCGCAGTGCCGTAATCGATTGTTAGAGCTACCGTTGAGGTAAGGGCTCCTTCCAAATTTTTTAGTTTCCATATAGGGACTCTATATGTGAGATTAATGTTGTTGATTTTGTTAGTAATGGTTAAAAAAAATTGATTTTTGATGTGTTTGAGTTATTTTCAAATAAATGAGTTTGAACTGAAGTTGAAATTTTACAACAAAAAGTTTAGAATATTTTATTCACTCAAAATTTTGGTGCTTTAATAGTCGAGTGTGCGTATGTGTGATTTGAAAAATATTCGTTTTATTTAGTTTTAACTAAATAATGTAGATTTTTTGGTTGTAAAAGTTTGGTGTATGAAAAAAATATAATTTTGGGAATTTTGTTGTGGTTGGATAAATTTTAGTTGTGAACAAATTGTTATAAATATTTATGTTTATGTAGATAGCTCCTTGAGTTTCGAAAAGGAAGCGAGACCGTTGGCACCGAGGTAGTGGTGGGGAGAACTCTGATATATTATTGTTGTTGTGGTGATTCATGTTAGGTGTGATTGATGTTTTCATAATTAATATTATGAATTTTTTAGATGTATTTTATGTGTAGATTGGTGGAAAATGAATTTAATGTGTTTATGGGTGAAATTGTGGAAGTTGAATTTAATATGTTTGAGGTGTGAGTTGTGGTGATTCATGTTTGGTGCGATTAGTGTGTTCATAATTAATATTATGAATTTTTTAGATGTGTTTTATGTGTGGATTGTGTGGAAAAATGAATTGATGTGGTTTGATGTGAATTGCGGAATTATGAGTAAATATGTTTGAGTATGTTCTGTGTTGAATTGGAAAAATCATTAGTGTTAAATAAGTATTAAAAATGAGAAATCTTTTAATAGCTGTATTTACTTAATGGTTGTGGTGAAAAGAGTCAGAGTATGCTCATGCATTTTCATAGTACATGCTAATTGGATGGGCCATGGTGATATTGGGGACCGAATGGGCCACAGGATGATGCCATGTGATTTGTTGGTTCATCTTATCCTTACGAGAGGCGACACTTTAGTAAATCGTGCTAGTCTGTGAGAGACTGCGCCTCGGTAATTAGTACACGCCTGTGAGAGACCATACAATTATGATTTACGTGCAATTATGATTTACGTACAATTATGATTTACGTCCCTGCATTAGGGTGCTTGGCACGCGAGTCATGTTTGATATATTGCGATGGTTGTATATACATACTCGGTTGTTGTTTGTAATTGTGCCGTAATTGATGAGTGTGATTGATTGATTTTGTGTGGTAAGTGTTGGATGATTGCGAAACATTTTCGAAACTGAAATCTGCAAATTTTAGCAGTTGTATTCGTCTACAAGCAGTGTGTAGTCGAATACATATATTCAATTTTGCTACTGACTTGTGAAATAGCACTGTATTCGAATACAAGGATGTTGTATTCGAATATGACAGCGCAGTTTTGTTAAAACCTTCATTTTTCAACTTTGATTATGCGAGTTTGGCACATGAAAACCCTTTCTTGATGCATGCTAAGTTGAAATGTTATTTTGTGCATTTAAAATTGATATGCTATGTGTTATTTGTTAATTTCGGTTGGCGACCCTTTACAATTATTGTGGAAACCTGGGTTTTTCCCTCATATGAGGATCAGGACCGTCCTACCCATTAATACCCTGGAGTTGGGAACACAGTTAGTCTTATCTGACTGTGGCTGTGTCAGAAGGATTTTTGCAAAGCGCGTGGGAATCACCCGGGTTGTTAGTTTTTTGTGGCATGATCAGATTAGATGGTTATATAGGGGCTAAACTTCTTTCTTTTGTGGTTGTATTTATTTCATTTCACTTTGGACTTCCATTTCAAAACTATTTCCGTTGTTTGTAATTATTGTTGACTTTTGTCGTTGTGATACGACTTAAATATTTTATCCAAACGTATTTATTTGCTTCTTGATTTATGAATTTTAGTTTGTTTGAAAAAGAAACGGGCTGTTACAATTTTGGTATCAGAGCTTTTGGTTATAAATTGTAGGTTAACCTGTAGGTTGGGGGTTGTCGTCTGATCATGTGTCGGGGTGATTTGTCCGAGTGTCGGGTTCGGTGTAGTGTTGAGTTGTTGAGGTCAAAATATGTCTTTTGGAATTCTTCTAAAGGGTGTTAAGATTTCTTATTGATGTTTGTTTTATAGGAAACAATGCCTCCAAGAAGGAACGACGCTGCAAGAGTCAACGTCAACAGAGATGATCAAATGGCTGAAGCAATGAATAACATGGATGCTTCTGTTGCTGCACAGATAGGTGCAAAGACTCTGCGGGATCTGGAGAAGAGGGAAAGAGAGATCCGTGCTGCTGAGTCAAGGGGATTAGAGGAGTTTCTTCGTTACAATCCTCCCAAGTTTAGGGGTGATGAGAATTCAGAAAAAGCGGATCAGTGGATCCAAGAAGTGGAAAAGATCTTTGAGATGATTAACTGTCAGGCGGGAATGAAGGTCAACTATGCCACTTATCTGCTGCTAGGGGATGCTGAGTATTGGTGGAGGCGTACAAGGTTTTTGATGGGACTAGCTCATGATGAGGTGAACTAGGAGTCGTTCAAAAGGAAATTTTTAGACAAATACTTCCTGATGAGTACCAGGACTAAGCTGGGTGATAATGTTCTAAAACTTTATCAGGGTAATATGATTGTGGGCAAATATGCCGCTAAGTTTGAATCGTTGTCAAGGCATTCCAAGTTTTTCCGGGAAGAGGTTGATGAACCATTCATGTGTCATCGTTTCCAAGCCAGATTGAAGTATGATATTCAAGATTCTGCCTTACCCTTGGGAATTCAACATTTCCAAGTTCTTGTGGAAAAATGTAGAGAAGTGGAAGATATGAAGAATAAGAGAGCTAACCGTTGAGGGAACTTTAGTTCAGGAGGGCCTAGTCGAGTGAGTTATTACGGAAACAAAGGGAAACAAGTTGCTAAGCCCTATAACTGACCGTAGAACAACAATAGGGGTCAGAATCACCCGGGGAACCAGAACTTTGGAAGACAAGTGGGCAAGTGACTCGATGTTTCCGATGTGGGGATGACGAGAATTATGCTAATGCTTGTAACTCTAAGAGTCCCATTTGCTATAATTGCCAGAAACCAGGGCATATTTCAAGGGATTGTAAAGCTCCGAAGGTGGAACCGATTGTGAATGCAATTAGGGCTACTCGTCCTACTACTAGAGGACGCGTTTATTGTGTGAGTGCTGAAGCTGGAAATTCATCTAGCAATCTGATTCAACGTGAGTGTGAGATTGCAGGTAACTCTCTAAATGCACTTTTTGATTCGGGAGCAACCCATTCCTTCATTGCTATGGATTGTGTGAATCGTTTGAAGTTATTTGTGTCGTTTCTACCTTTTGATTTAGTTGTTTCCACACCTGCTAAGACTTTGACAGTAAATACTGCATGTTTACAATGTCAACTGACTATTCAGTATAGGGATTTCTTGATTAATTTGATTTGTTTACCTCTACAATCAATCGAGGTCATTCTCGGTATGGATTGGATGTCGTATCATTATGTGATCTTGGATTGTGCTCGCAAACTGGTTGTTTTTCCTGAACCAGAAGTTGTTAAGTATTTAGCTGCTAACAAACTCGGAGTGTCACTAAGAGAAGGAACTCATGAGTTTATGTCTTTGACTAACGTGGAGGCAAAGATAAATGTGAGGATAGAAGACATGGTGCTTGTCTAGGAGTCCCCGGACGTATTTCCAACAGAAATTCTAGGATTACCACCGGTAAGAGAAGTGGAGTTTTTCATTGATTTGCACCCAGGAACCGGACCAATTTCGATTGCGCCGTATCGAATGTCACCATTGGAATTAAATGACCTCAAAGGCCAAATTGAAGATTTGTTGGAGAAGAAATTTATTAGACCAAGTGTATCACCATGGGGAGCTCCAGTATTGCTAGTTAAGAAGAAGGACAGAAGCTCACGCTTATGTGTGGATTATCGGCAGCTTAATAAGGCGACTATAAAGAATTGTTATCCTTTGCCGCATATTGATGATTTGATGGATCAGTTGAGAGGAGCTGCAATGTTTTCAAAGATTGACTTGAAGTCGGGTTACCATCAGATCCGAGTAAGAGAAGGAGATATTCAGAAAACTGCTTTCAGAACTCGTTATGGGCATTATGAATATCTGGTTATGCCATTTGGAGTTACCAAAGCACCAACAATTTTTATGGATTACATGAATAGAATCTTTAGTCCATTTCTAGATAAATTTGTTGTGGTATTCATTAATGATATATTGATTTGTTCAAGGACTAAGGAAGAACATGAAGAGCATTTGCGCGAGAAGCAATTGTATGCCAATTTGTTGAAGTGTGAGTTTTGGCTGGAGGAAGTGAATTTCTTAGGTCATGTGATAACTAAGGAAGGAATCGATGTGGATCCGACAAAGATTGAGTCAGTTCTTGCTTGGAAACAGCCTCAGACCCTAACTGACATACAAAGTTTTGTAGGACTGGCAGGATACTACAGGATGTTTATTGAAGGATTTGCAAATATTGTAGCTCCATTGACGCAACTTACTAGAAAAGATCAACCGTTTGCATGGACGGAGAAATGTGAGGAAAATATTCAGTTACTAAAGAAAAAGTTGACAACCTAACCAGTTTTGATCTTACCACAACCAGAAGAACCGTATGAGGTTTACTGTGATGCGTCTCACCAAGCTTTGGGATGTGTTCTGATGCAACACAGGAAAGCTGTAGCTTACGCCTCAAGGCAATTGAAGATTCATGAAAGGAACTATCCTACTCATGATTTAGAGCTTCCTGCTGTAGTTTTTGCATTGAAGATTTGGAGGCACTACTTATATGGATGCACGTTCACAGTGTTTAGTGACCATAAAAGTTTGAAATATTTATTTTATCAGAAGGAATTGAACATGCGTTAGAGGAGATGGATGGAGACTCTCAAGGATTTTGATTTCACACTAGTGTACCACCCTGGGAAGGCCAACGTAGTGGCTGATGCATTGAGTAGACGGAGTGTAATAGTGTCTTCAACAGTGATGGCTAGACAACAGGAGATGTGGGAAGCATTCAGAGACCTACACTTGAACGTAGAGTTTGCACCAGGAATTTTGAGATTCGAAATGATTAAGATTTCGAGTGGAATACTTGAAGACATTGCGAATTTTCAAAATGATAATTTAATTCAAGAGAAGAGGAACCTAATAGTGAAAGGGAAAACGATTGAGTTCAAGATTGGGCCGGATAATATTTTGAGATGTAATGGGAGAACTTGTGTACCAGAAGTTGCAGATCTGAGGAAAAAAATTTAGAAGATGCTCATAAGAGTAAATTGAGTATTAATCCTAGAGCAACAAAGATGCATCAGGATTTGAGGCAGAATTATTGGTGGCCAGAAATGAAGAGGCATGTAGCGGAGTATGTGTCAACTTGTCTAACATGCTAGAAAGCGAAAGTGGAACATCAGCGACCTGCTGGAATGTTGCAACCTTTAGATATACCTGAGTGGAAGTGAGACAGCATTTCCATGGATTTTATAACTGGATTGCCGAAGACAAGGAGGAAGAATGATTCTATATGGGTGATCGTGGATCGATTAACTAAATCCGCACACTTTTTACCAGTAAAGACCACATATAAGGTAGATAAGCTAACCAAGATCTACATTGCTGACATTGTGAGATTATACGGAGTACCGTGGAGTATTGTATCAAACCGTGATCCGAAATTCACGTCACACTTTTGGGGAGCATTGCATGATGCGTTGGGAACGAAAATAAGGTTGGGTTCAGCTTACCATCCGCAAACTGACGGACAGACTGAGAGAACAAATCAGTCATTGGAAGATCTTTTGAGAGATTGTGTACTAGATGATAGAGGAAGTTGGGATGATGTACTACCGTTGGTTGAGTTTACCTACAACAATAATTTTCACACAAGTATTAGAATGGCACCATATGAGGCTTTATATGGGCGCAAGTGTAAAACGCCTTTGTGTTGGTATAAGGACGTTGAAAGTATGATTGTAGGACCTGAGATGGTGCAACAGACTACAGATAAGATAAAGAAGATAAAGGAGAAAATGAAGATTTCACAAGATCGTTAGAAGAGTTATGCGGACAAGCGTCGCATACTTCTAGAACTCGAGTAGGGAGACCATGTGTTTCTGAGAGTCACGCCTACGACTGAAGTTGGTAGAGCATTGAAATTGAAGAAATTGACTCATAAATTTATTGGACCATATTAGATTTCTGCACGAATTGGACCGGTAGCCTATCGGATTTCTTTGCCTCCGATACTGTCCAATATTCACGACATGTTTCATGTGTCGCAACAAAGGAAATACCTTGCAGATCTGTCACATGTGATTGAACCGGACACAATACAACTAAAGGAGAATTTGTCATTCGAAGTACTACCTGTGAGAATTAATGACAAGAAGATTAAGCGATTAAGGGACAAAGATGTTTCACTGGTCAAGGTGATTTGGAACCCAACTACTGCGGAAGCGACTTAGGAATTGGAGAGCAAGATGAGGGAACGACACCCTGATTTGTTTATCGAAGCGTAGTTTTAAGGACGAAACTAATTTTACGGGGGAATTATTGTAAGACCCTTAGTTTTAATTTGTAATTTATGTATTTTAGTATGTTTTTATGTAGAATTGTTGTGACGTTTAACTCAATTTTACTTTATTTTGGAAATTAAGTACCAAAAATATATTATGTTAGAGTTTGTAATATGTTTAATATATGCATATTTTTATATATATATTTTGAGACCCGTTTAAAAATTATTTGTCGAAGAATAATTTATTTACGTTCCAAAAATTTAATACCGGTCAATTTTGTTAAAAATATCCCTTGTTACTGAAAATTTTATCTATCAATTGAGTTGCGACGAGAGTAGATATTTTTCTCAAATAGATCGAGATGTGAGTGAAGTGATGTATGTAATATTTAGATATTTGTGAATCGGTTTTAATAATAATATATATATATATATATATATATATATATATATATATATATATATATATATATATATATATATATATATATATATATATATATATATATATATATATATACACACACACACATGAGAAACCAAGAAAGGAAAACAGAACCTGCTCCTCGTCTGCTTCCTTTTCTTTCTTCTTCTTGCTGATTCAAGAAAATAAGAAATAGGTTGGTGTTTTTATCAATAAACAAACACAAATCATCATTTATCTACTAGATCTAAACTTCCATTTGCGAAGTGATAGAAGGGAAAGTTGCTGATCTCCACGCTACGGTGCTAGTGAGCCAACTTTGGAAGCGACGTCGCGAACAAAGTTTTTACCGGAATTAATCGTGGTGCCGTAATCGATTGTTAGAGCTACTGTTGAGGTAAGGGCTCCTTCTAAATTTTTTAGTTTGCATATAAGGACTCTATATGTGAGATTAATGGTTTTGATTTTGTTAGTAATGGTTAAAAAAAAATTGATTTTTGACGTGTTTGAGTTACGTATTGAGTTATTTTCAAATAAATGAGTTTGAACTGAAGTTGAAATTTTACAAGAAAAAGATTGGAGTATTTTATTAACCCAAAATTTTGGTGCTTTAATAGTCGAGTGTGCATATGTGTGATTTGGACAATATTTGTTTTATTTAGTTTTAACTAAATAATGTAGATTATTTGGTTGTAAAAGTTTGGTGTGTGAAAAAGATATAATTTTGGGAATTTTGTTGTGGTTGGATAAATTTTATTTGTGAACAAATTGTTATAAATATTTATGTTTATGTAGTCCTTTAGTTTCGAAAAGGAAGCGAGACCGTTGGCACCGAGGTAGCGGTAGGGAGAACTCTGATATATTATTGTTGTTGTGGTGATTCATGTTAGGTGTGATTGATGTGTTCATAATTAATATTATGAATTTTTTAGATGTATTTTATTTGTAGATTGGTGGAAAATGAATTTAATGTGTTTATGGGTGAAATTGTGGAAGTTGAATTTAATGTGTTTGAGGTGTGGGTTGTGGTGATTCATGTTTGGTGTGATTAATGTGTTCATAATTAATATTATGAATTTTTGAGATGTGTGTTTATGTGTAGATTGGTGGAAAATGAATTTAATGTGTTTATGGGTGAAATTGTGGAAGTTGAATTTAATGTGTTTTAGGTGTGGGTTGTGGTGATTCATGTTTAGTGTGATTAATGTGTTCATAATTAATATTATGAAGTTTTGAGATGTGTTTTATGTGTGGATTGTGTGGAAAAATGAATTGATGTAGTTTGATGTGAATTGCGGAATTATGAGTAAATATGTTTGAGTATGCTTTGTGTTGAATTTGAAAAATCATTAGTGTTAAATGAGTATTAAAAATGGGGAATCTTTTAATAGCTGCATTTACTTAACTGTTGTGGTGAAAAGAGTCAGAGTATGCTCATGCATTTTCATAGTACATGGTGACCGGATGGGCTATGGTGATAGTGGTGACCGGATGGGCCACAGGATGATGCCATGTGATTTAATGGTTCATCTTTTCCTTACAAGGATTATCGCATCATGCTGATCTTTGAGAGATTGCACTATATAATGTGTTGATCTGTGAGCGATTGCACTCAAGAAATCAGTGTAAGGCCTATGAGAGGCGACGCTTTAGTAAATTGTGTTAGCCTGTGAGAGACTGCACCTTGGTAATTAGTATTGGCCTGTAAGAGACCGTACAATTATGATTCATGTCCCTTTGAGGAGGGTTTTGGTTTGGAATTCCGGAATCATGTGCATTGGCATGTACGCATTGCATTTAAAATTGATATGCTATGTGTTATTTGTTAATTTCGGTTGGTGACCCTTTACAATTATTGTGGAAACCTGGGCTTTGCCCTCAAATGAGGATCAGGACCGTCCTACCGGTTAGTACCCTAGAGTTGGGAACACAGTTAGTCTTATCTGACCATGGCTGTGTCAGAAGGATTTTTGCAGAGCGCGTGGGAATCACCCGAGTTGTTAGTTTTTTTGTGGCATGATCATATTAGATGGTTGTATAGGGGCTTGATCAGACGTATTTCTTTTGTGGTTGTATTTATTTCATTTTGGAAGACTGTACCTATACCTTATATTGTCAGCTTGACTTTTATTTTGATGGGTCCTTGTACCACTTTTTGATGTGACGTGGGGAAGTTAAAATTCTTGGGGCAGTGCTTTTGTACAGGTGTCTGCCGGGAATACCCCAGGGGTATGAGCTATGTCGGATAGGTCTCATAGCCTCGGTATACTTTTCTATTTGAAATACTTTGGACTTCCATTTTAAAACTGTTTCCGCGATTTGTAATTATTGTTGATTTTTGTCGTTGTGATACGACTTAGATATTTTATCCAAAAGTGTTTATTTCCTTCTTGATTTATGAATTTTAGTTTGTTAAAAAAAAAAAAACTGGCTGTTACATTTCACGCTTTGCTGCGATGAAATAGAAAATCATTGCCACCACCCATAATCAATCGACTCAGTTGATACTCAAAGTAATGAGCCCTTTTTTCGTCTCCCTGCCACTCGCAAACTTGCCCATCTTTCGAAAATATTCTAGTGCCGAAATGTCTTCTCAATCAATTGTTCTTGTTCTGCTGACTACAAGTTTGATTTAATGGTTTTCTGAAAAAACCTTGCCAAGAGGGTTGATTTTAACGAAAAAGGTCATGGACCCTTAAACACAAGAATCAGAAGTTCATCCGTAAGAAATATTTCTTCTTTGTTGTTTCCTCTCAATTCAAAATAATTTTGCTATATCTTGTTGATTATTTTGTTTTAATTGGGCATGTCTTTGATTTTGTTTTCTATCATCGGTTTCTCATAAGAAATCATCTCAAATTTTAATTGATTTGTGGACATGATTTTGTATTTAAGTGTATTATGTGTTATTTTATGAATGAATAAACATCAATGCTTAGGAAGACATCAATTTTAGGAATGAATGAACATCAATGTTTAGGAAGACATGTTTGCATATATGTTCTTGCATATAAGTCAACTATATATTGTTTGATTTGATTCCAAAGGTGAAAAAGGATTTTTGATAAGGAGCATCAACAACCAAGAAAAGGGGTTGAATTGTGTTTGACAAAGTTGATAACTTTTTGCTAATTTGATAAAGGATGGTTGGTGTTTGTCAATTACTTCGAATTCAGAGGCAGCAAACAACGAAAGCATAAATAATTTGACACATAGCTTTATCCTGGTTCCCCATTAACTTGGCTAGATCTAGTCCCCTCATTCAGGAGGCTTTAATCCACTAATTCAAATACCTTGAATTACAAAGCATTTGACCCTCCAAGTCAGTCTTCCCAAACAGTCTGATAACCCTAGACTTTTGAGGATCTAACCACCTTGACCTTTCAAGCCAAGTCTTCTCCTAACAACCTGACAACCCTAGTATGAAGAAGGAACTAACCACCTTGACCCTGCATGCCAAGTCTTCTCCTAACAACCTGACAACCCAAGATTAAATAAGGAACTAAACCACTATCGGGTTGGATACAAAAGATTGGAACGTGACTAGTTGAAGAATGAAATGAATACAACCAAAACATCAGTGATGTTTCTGGTGGTTTCTACTTGTTTCGGAAAACCAAACTTGTATGCTAGATTATTTGGATCTCCTTGTTCCTCTAAATTTTTGAAAACTTGCAAAATACTTATCTAGATTTTATTTTTAAGATCAAGCTTCTTGTTATCACAATAAACAAAATATCATACAATAATTTACCGAAAGATATCACCTATATGTTAACAGTTTCAGGTTTAGTTCTTCTTTTCTGGTTTTCAGATTCTGAGTTTGCATATTCTCTATTTAAAGAGTCTTGATGAGGGGATATGAATTCCCATCCAGATTTGCAGTCTTGATGAATTTGATTGGAGTGTTCAAAGAAGTTTGTTGATTCTAATTGTTAATGTGACACTTCTGTTTCTGCTGATGTATCAGGCTCATCTGGTAATTTTGGAACTGATGGTAATTCTGATTCTCCTAGTAGTTCAGGTTCTTTTGGATATGTGTGATTTCTCTGCTAGTTTTGATTCTGATGATACTCCAGATTTTTCTGATATTTCTGGTTCATCATATGGTTCTGGTTCTGATAGGTATTGTGTTGACCAGTCCTTCTTCCACCAGAGTCAGTTGGCTTCTTTTTGGTAGGTCTTGGAACATAGACCTTTTTGCATTCATATATTGCAAGCATCCATTAACCAGGCACCATGACTGGTGTTTCAATTTGGTTGCTTATCACATTTGTAATATAAACAATTTTATCCTTTGGTACCCAAATCTGGTTGGGTCATGGTTTGTTAGATCTTAAAGATTTCTTGTCTTTCCATGTGGTTAGCATAGGACAAGATATTTTAGTGTGACCTTTCTTATAGCAAATAGTACACAAATCATCAGAGGGAATAAACTTAGATTCAGCTACTTTTTCTCGAAATCCTATTCCTCTTTTACCATTCCCACTAACCCCATAAATCATACATGCATACTTGCTTTTTTCTATACCATTATCAAGAAAATCTTGAAATACTTTTTCATGCTTATTAGAGTTACATGTGGTATTTTCAATTGATGTTGAACTATAATTGCTTTCCAGAGTTACATTTTCAGCCTTAAGATCAACAATATCAGTTTTTCAGATTTGCATTTTCTGTTTTAAGTTCAATAATATCAGTTTTCAAAGTTGCATTATCTTTCTTCAGTTCAATAATATCAGTTTTAAGATTTGCATTCTCTATTTTAAGTTAAGTAATATCATTTTTCATATTTGCATTTTCTGTTTTAAATTCAGTACTTTGATTCTTTAAAACATTAACTTTTACGGTAAGATTTGTAATTTCTTTCCTAAGTGTTTTCAATTTTAAAGTCAATTTGTGATTCTTATTTAAAAAATCATTTATTGTAGTAATTAAATCCGATCATGTAAATTCAGAAAATACCTCAATTTTTTCATTTGTTGATTCACTGTAACTAGACATGTTGAACCATTGGATCTTTCCTCAAACATTGTAATCTGCTCAGCCTTGAGACCAGGCTTTGATGCCAATTAAAGATGCAAACACGAGAAGGGGGTTGAATTGTGTTTCACATAGTTGATAACTTTTTGCTAATTTGATGAAGGCTGGTTGGTTTTTGTGAATTACTTGGAGTAGAAGCAACCGAATACAGAGACAATAAACAAAGAAAGCATAAATAATTTGACACATAGTTTTATCCTGGTTCACCATTAACTTGGATACATCTAGTCCCCTCACTCAGAAGACATTATTCCACTAATACAAATAACTTGATTTACAAAGCACCTAACCCTCCAAGTCACTCTTCCCAACCAGCCTGACAACCCTAGACTTTTGAGGATCTAACCACCTTGACCCTACAAGTCAAGTCTTTTCCTAACAACCTGACAACCTCAGATTGAAGAAGGAACTAACCACCTTGATCCTGCAAGCCAACTCTTCTCCTAACAACCTGACAACCCCATATTGAAGAAGGAACTAAACCACTATCGGGTTGGATACAAAATATTGGAACTTGAATAGTTGCTTCTAACATAGCTGATAATAATAATAGCTCTCACACTCTAAGAAAAGATCACTCAGAGAACATTTCTAACCTGAACAAGTGTTTCTCTCTTTGTACTGCTTCAGCCTTAAATGTCTATTTATAGTGAAGATTTGGGATTCAATTTAGTCCTTGTTTAATTTTGAACTGTATCTTGTTCAGATTGAGTTTGTAAATTCTTGAAATTGATTATATTTCTATTTTATTTAAATTGAGTTTGTAAACTCTTGAGATTGATTCTGTTTTATTTTTGTTCAGATTGCGTTTGTAAACTCTTCAAATTGATTCTATTCTTATTTTGTCGTAGAGAAATCTTGATCAAATATTCTTCAAATCTTAGTTAAATCTTCTTCAAATTTTGATCAAATCTTAATTTTGATCAAATCTTGATCAAATCTTCTACAAATCTTAATTAAATCTTCTTCAAATCAAGACCATATTTTCTTTTCAACTTGGTCAAAGATTTACTTTAGTTATAAATTAGAATCAAATCTTATTTTAGATTTTCATCAATGATAATTTTGAATCAAATCTTATTCTAGATTTTATTCAAAAACATAAATCTTCTTCCATACTCTTTGAAGTCAAATATATAGTTCTCATAAAATACTTTTGTTAACATCAAAATTCTAAATGTAAAACCAACTTCGTTCCAACAATCTCCCCCTTTTTGATGATGACAAAACTTGTATTTTTTATAACAACTTTTCTTTATATTTCTTTGACTCCCCCTAACTTTGGGCTCCCCCTAAGTCTTAGTATCATTTTCTCCCCACTTCAGACAAAAAGATTTGAAAGTGAGACATTTTTTTTTTTGTTTTTTTTTTGTTTTTTCTTTTTTTTTTAATAAAATGAATATAACATAATACAAGAAAATATAAAAACTAATCTAAAACTAAACTACTTTGAAGTTATCATAACATCAGTTAGGTATGAAGGTAAGATTTAGGTTTTTCTTGATGAAGTCAAGCCTATCTTCATGTAGTGGTTTGGTGAATATGTAAGCCCATAGGTGTTCATTCTCTACAAATTGAATGTTTAGTACCCCTTTTTTGAGAAAAGTCCCTAATGAAGTGATTTTTCTATGTGTTTAGCTCTAGAATGTAGGACATAGTTTTTGGTTAGACAAATGGTAGAAATGTTATCCCAATAGAACGGAATGTTGGATTCTAGGATTTTGCAGTCTTCAAGTTGATGCTTCTTCCAAAGTAGTTGAGAATTGCAGCCAGCTGCTAAAATGTACTCAACCTCTAATGTTGACATTGCAATGGTGTTTTGTCTCTTACTTGACCAAGATATTAAGTTGTCACCTAAAAAGGTGCAGTTGCCACTAGTGCTTTTTCTCTCAAGTTTATCTCTAACATAATTAGAATAACAGTATCCACTCAGTTTGTACTTATGAGATTTCTTGTAGAACAAGGTAAGGTTGGTAGTGCCTTATAGGTATCTAAGGATTCTCTTAACAACAGTTAAATGTCATTCCCTAGGGTTAGCTTGAAATCTTGCACATACACATACACTAAATATGATGTCAGATCTGGAAGCGGTAAGGTAAAGTAGGGATCCTATCATTCCTCTATAGGGTTTTTGGACAACTTTTTTCATCTGAATCATCTTTTTCAAGTGAACAAGTAGGGTGCATTGGTGTAGCCATAGGTTTGCAATCACTCATCTTAAACTTCCTAGGAAACTCTTTTTTATATTAGTTTGATGAATGTATATACCTTTTTGACTTTGCTTAAATTGTATCCCTAAAAAAAACTTAAGTTCTCCCATCATACTCATTTGAAATTCAAGCTGCATCAATTTAGAAAATTCTTGGCAAAGAGTGTCATTAGTAGATCCAAAAATAATGTCATCAACATAAATTTGAATAATCATAATTTCATCTCCAATTGCTATTCTAAAGAGTGTATTATCAACCTGTCCTTTTTCAAAGTTATTTTTAAGCAATAAGTTACTAAGTCTTTCATACCATGCCCTAGGTACTTGTTTTAGATCATACATAGATTTCCTAAGTTTAAAAACATGATTTGGAAATTCAGTACTTTCAAAACCTGGGGGTTGTTTAACATAGACTTCTTCACTTATATAACCATTTAGAAAAGCACTTTTAACATCCATTTGAAATAATATAATGTTATTATTTGCAACCAAAAAAAGTAGGATACAAATAGCTTCTAACCTAGCTACTATTGCAAATGTCTCAGTGTAATCAATGCCCTCTTGTTGACTGTAGCCTTTTGCGACAAGTCTTGCTTTGTTTCTGACCACTTCAACTTTTTCATTTAACTTGTTTCTGAAAACCCACTTGGTTCCAATAATGTTCTTATTTGATCTAGGTACTAGATCCCAAACATCATTCCTCACAAATTCATTTAACTATGTGACACCCTAAACCCAAAAATAATATATAATAATTTATACAAGAATTTTTAACTTTAATTTGCAACAAATAAAGAAAATCGGTTTTCAAGGAAATAAAACTTTATAACAAATTTAGGATATCACGTTTCTCAAAATTCAAACGAAACACTTTAATCTTTTTACTCTTATAAAACATTAAGGTTTTCATACAAAAAGTTGTTTCTAATTAAATAAATAAAATAAACTTATGACTCTCATTCCCAGTATCAACTATCAGAGCGGGGCTTCTCCAAAACTTGAACTTCAAGACTCATTAACCTGTAATAACTGCGATTCGCAAACGAAGGGCCAAACCAGTCAAACACAAACAACGAAGGAGGTGTGTTTTGAAATCATGTTAATAGTATAATATAAGTAAGGAGAACACGCAATTAATCATAAATAAACCGTATCATTACACAATTATTCTTCAAGGAAAAACATAATATTATAAAGTCAAGAAAAATCATTATATTTCACTATAACATTAAATCATCTAAGAAAAATTATTATCACACACGACACATATTAATCACAACAAAACAATCACAAGAAAATGCAATGATATGCATGAGCTTAGACTCTACTTCACAATTTGGTACCATTCTAACTCTGAAGTACTTGGTTAGGAGGCTCGAAACGATGCCACCATCTCGGTGGATGGACAATTCAAATTGGCCATGTCCTCATAGATCCCCTCAACTAAACCCGAGACACATTTACGCGACAGTCCAGGTATACGTGTGTTGCATGGTAGTCCCGACATTTGGAGTTCTACCTCCAAGTCACCTAGGAATTCCCCACATGAATACCTCCAAGGTCTAATAATCTTGCCTTACGTCTCAACAGCAGACTGCCACGATCAGGCTCATTCAGTTGTACTTCTCTGGAATCACTAGGCTTGTCAGGCCCTACCTATATGATGACAAAATAATTTCCACTTCACAAATTCTCAATATTTGTTTTCTCCCTTTGTTGGCCTATGATACTCCATTAAGATCTTCATCTCAAACACAAGTTGGAATCACTATTATTTCATCAACTATGGGGTTACTTCAATATTCTCATCACATATTTATATCATCGCAATCATTAATCACACATCATCATAATCACATAAACTCATCATAAATTTATAGCATCCTACCACCAATCATACCTCATCACATAAACTTTTTGCACATTTATAACATCACAATTATCAACCATACATTATCATCATCACATAAAATTATCACAATGCATTCATCTTTTATTATCAAATCACATAAACTCATCTAATCAAACATATACATAAAATTCATTTGACACGGAATAACACAATAAAAGAAATTAAATCAATCAACACCTTAAAAATATTTCTATTCAATATTTTAATCTCACAATTTCTATATTTTCATATTAATTAATTTATCCCTCAAAGGGCTACTGCCGTACGTAGCGAGCCCCGAATGAATCGTTGGAAAATACGGTTTTCCCGTTCTTCTCACAATATATTGTACTCATGAATTCAAATGCTCTCTCACCCCTTACCTTATTTCGAAGCTTTCACACACGAATACAATTCCACGAGAAAACAGCTTTTGTTCATTGACTCTTTATCCTTCAATCGATCTAACTTCACAGTTTATGGGTAAACATCAAAAATAGATTATGAGAAAACACTCTACAACTAATTTCGAAATTCGGTCAAGGAAACTTACCATAAATCAGAAAACCAATTAGTGGATAATATAACCACTTTTCACAGGATCGTTTTGGCGTTGGTTTCACTCAAATCAGACTTACAGTGAAGAAAAACGGTGTAAAATAATGAATTCCACAAACGGAGAAGTCAGGTATTTTAGAGAGACATTGGGATGGTTAAAAATCTGAAAAGCGTGTTTAATTGACTAACTAAATGAATGAAACAAGATACTAAAATTTGGACAAAAGCAGATAAAGTTTTATGGACAGTCATGGGACACCGGTATGGTTTTCTATTATATTTTAGTTGCACTCTATTTCCTCCGGCGACTGCCCTGTTTTCTACTCTATGCTTTTTTCTCTCTTATTATATTAGGTTATATTTTACTTCTTAGTTTACTTTAATATATATATATATATATATATATATATATATATATATATATATATATATATATATATATATGTATATATATGTATTAACCTAATTCATTCAACCATGTTTTATTTTTTTATCGTATTTTTTTTTATATTACCCAACTAATTATATACTTATTTTAATTTATTTATTTACCACTAAAATAATATCTTTCAAATATCAAATTAAAATATTATCGTATTTTGAGAATACATAAAATGAGAAAATAAATAAATATAACATCAATATTTTACATTAGCCACTAAATCAATCAAATGTTTATAAATAAGCGCATCATAACGAGCACACATAAAAAGAAAATTAAGTGCAATATTAATTATATTTCTAAACCAATAC
>JBBPBP010000004.1:43965755-43983722 GCA_037974735.1 Cicer chorassanicum | reverse complement strand
CACATTATATGTATTGTTGAAGAAGAAAACGGAGGTATCAAAATTAAGATAGCTGTCCATAAAAAAAAATACAACTCTATTAGTAGTTAGTAATAATATCACTTGGATTTTATAGGATTAAATACGAGAGAGACCATTAATGATATTGTAATTGAGATATTTTAGAATCCAATCTAATATTGATTTTGCACAAAAATAGGATATTGTAATTGAGAATAGAATAAATCAGAATTTAATGAATTAGACTTTCAATAAAACTACTTGTAGAAGATAATATATATTTTTTTTTAAATTGATTTATTCAAAAACAAAATCTTTTTTAAGATTATAATTTTTGGATTTTGATTTCCATATAACTCTTCTATAAGTACATTATTGGAATGAGAAATTTTAATCACAACACAACACTATTGAAAGAGAAAAGAAAGTTTGATGGAGAAGAAAACAATGTTGCAAGAAAGTTTGATGGAGAAGAAAACAATGTTAATTTCAGTTTGAATATACTTTTAGCGCAAGTTGCTCCACATTTCTACACCAATGAAGAGTTATCACAAATTGAAGAACTATATCGAAGTGTTTTCCAAGAAACAAAGTCACCTCTTATTTCACAAAACACTATGAAAAAAGAGAAAGTGGATAATAACAAGAAGAGGCATTGTTCAAGTAATGAAGATAGCATATCTTGTGGAGAAAGAAAAGTGAAACCAAAGACCATAAAGGAAAAAGAATCATCACAATCACCAAAATTGTCTATCCATGTCAAAGACAAGATCACAAAGTTGAATGATACAAATGTAACATATGTTATGTGCAAGAAGTTGTTTAAAACGGATCTCAACAAAAATAACAATCGTCTTTCAATGCCACTTAAAAAAATTAAATGTGATTTTCTTATTGAGATAGAGAAGAAGATATTAGATACAAAGGAAGAAGATAAACCTCTTGGGTTGGAAGTGATTGTGTTGGATCCTTCGTTTAGAGAATTCATTGTGTCTTTGAAATTGTGGAAGATGCACAAAGAGTCGAAGATGCACTCCACTAGTGTTTATAATCTTATTAAGAATTGGAAGTTTCTTGTGTCGCAAAACAATTTTAAAGAGAATCAAAAATTCAACATTTGGTCATTTAGGGTCAATGACAAGCTACACTTTTTACTAGACGATTAGAATTCCACTACGCGAAAAAACATTTTTTACAGCGCTTTTTTAAGCCTATTACAACGCTTTTGTTAAAAAAAAACGTTGTAGTTACCAGCGCTGTAAAAGGATATAACAGTGCTTGTTTTTTTAAAATAAAAGCGCTGTAAAAAAGGTGTATATATTGCGCGCTTGTTATACGCCTTTTACAGCGCTTTTTGAAAAAGCGCTGTAAAAGGTGCACATCCAGATGCATTGTTATGCATCTATTACAGCGCTTTTTAAAAAAACGCTGTAAAAGGTGCACTTATCCAGATGCATTGTTATGCACCTATTACAGCGCTTTTTCAAAAAAGCTAAAAGGTGCACTTATCCAGATGCATTGTTATGCACCTATTACAGCGCTTTTCAAGAAAACGCTGTAAAAGGTGCACTTATCCAGATGCATTGTTATCCACCTATTACAGCGCTTTTTCACAAAAGCGGTGTAGTAGGTGCACCCTATTACAGCGCTTTTTCTAAAAAGCGTTGTAAAAGGTGCATAACAATGCACCTATTACAGCGCTTTTATGAGAAAGCGCTGTAAAAGGTGTTTTTTTTTTTAGTTTTATTAAATAATATGCTGTAAATTTTAGAAGCGCTTTTTAGAAAGCGCTTTTTTTAAAAGCGCTGTCTTTTAGTCCAGAATCACTTCACAAATTTTATTCCAAAATCATTTTCACCTAGAATCATTTCACAATCCAGAATCAGTAGTACACAACAACAAAACAGCACTAAAACACACAAGAATCAGTACACAACAACAGATTCACTATATTTTCAAATGCACAAATATTCACAACAATCAGTTCATAATTACAACACATAACTACCATATTCACAACCTAGTATATACACAAACAGCACATATTTTCATTCAACTACTCATATTCACAACCTAGTATAATTACAACACTATTTTCATACAACTACTCATATTCACAACCTAATATATACACAAACAACACATAACTACTATATCCCTTGCAGCTTGCCATTTCCCAGCAAATCAAATAATATTCATTTGAATCACATACTGACACCAGTCTTCCTTTATCTCTGTTAGTTCTTCTTCAGAATACGATGGACCGGAATTGTCAAAGTACTGATATAAAAATTGAACATAAATAAGTTAGAATCAAATATAAACATAATTTATATATGAAAATCAAATAATTAAAATATCGTACCGTTTCTGGGATTGAAATTTGATTCTTATCAACAATCTCCTTCATGAATCGCAATACATAGTACCCACAGTCGATGTTGTTAGTTTGACGAGGGCACTATAAAATAAAACATATAAGTCAATAATTATTTAATTGTGTATTGATTGTAAGTGAAATTTAAAAGCATATATTTCAAACCTTTATTGGAATCCATGTGATGTTATTTGACTTTAGCTTCGACACTGTCGCACCTTTTTGAGCTCGAAAAACTTGTAAAGCACTATCGAATAAATAAATGTGATTATAAATCAATGTGATCTTAATATATATATATATATATGCAAAAAATAAATGAATATTACTTACGTGTCGAACAAAGTCTTTAACTCGGGGCGATTGTTGTAATGGCCGTGCAAGGGATCTAGGTAGTATATAACTTCAGAGGTCGCATTGATTGCAATTAGCACCCAATATGCCATACAACAACAAAAATTTAGTTTAACAACTAATAAATTAAGATCTCATAAATTAAAAAATATATAAATATAGAATATATAATTACGTACGCTGAATTATATGGTGCGATGAATAACTTATCCTTCTCTTTATTTCCTAATAGTATATCTAAAACGTATTTATTTACATTCGCTGGATCGTGTTTAAGCATCGAAATCTGATGCGGAGACAAGAATGAAAATCTATTCGACAATCTGCGCGCGCACACGAACTTCTCATACAAAAACCTTCAATAAAAATTTCAAATTAGATTAATTACCAATAAATTAAATTAATTACAAATAAATGAGATGAAAAGTAATTTTTACCTCATGTAAATGCTCATAACAGTAGCACTCAGCTCCTTATGGTCGAGAATTTCGTATATGTGCTCTTTTTCAAAAAATTCTTCATACGCGTCTCCGAATAGATCTTTATTCATGCTTATTATTCGTGAATCGTCGCTGCCCATATTTTTTTTTGCCTGTATGTCAAGAGACGACCCATATGGAGCAAGTCGTGGCTGACTTATTTTAGGAGCAGGAGCAGCAACTGATTTTACACGAACCAGTTTTTTAGTAGCAACAATTTTGGCCGCTTTATTACCCTCCAGCTTTTGCAGTTTGCCAGTTTTATTACCCTCCAATTTTTGAGGTTTGTCGGCTTTATTTTTGCCACGAACATCCAGTCGTGGTGCGGCAGCTGGCTTGCTGGCTTGCTGTGCGGGTGGTTTATTAGTTTCAATCTGAAAAAATGAGGTTAATAAATTGTTAGTTTATTGAATCAGAAAAAATGACAAACCTTACAGAATAAGTTACAAACCTTTTCGGGCGATGTGACTGTTTCATTTCTGGGAATCTTCTTATCATTCCCTTTATTAGACTTTGTTTGAATCTAAATAAATGTGAAATTAAAGTTAACATTATAAAAAAATTCAGCAATTAAATATAATCAGCAATTAAATAAAATTCAGCAATTAAACATACCTTGTCAAGGGAGACAAGATGTTTGGGCCATGCCACGTAGCTGCCAATTGCTTCGCCCAAATAATTCAAATCTGCATCGTTGTCCGGTACAGGCAACGGTGCATTTGGTTCCAAAGCAATGACTAGCAATACTTTGACATGGCCCGCAGGAATTGGTGTGTTGTGCAATACTTCGCCCGGAGCATTGCACAATGTTCCCTTTCCGACCTTCCGATGAGTAGGGGAGGATAAGTATAGAAAGCATGGAGTGACCCCCTAAAATCAATAGTTAATTAATACATAAGTATATGTGAAACAAGAAAATTTAATGAATTTCACGTTGGGGCTGGTCCGCAAATTTAATTACCTCAGGAATACTGTTGAGACCAACGTTGCAACTTGCGTTTTCACTCTCAATGTGAATTTCACGTTGGGGCTGGTCCGCAAGTTGCTTGTCTTTATTTGTCTTCACCAAGAGGGCCACTTGCTCCGTTAATACTCTAATCTTCTCTAATAATTCCTCGTTAGATGGATTTTGGCGCTTCTCTTGTGAAAAATAACTTCTAGGAGTTACGCCAAATCCTTTCCCCCTCACGCGGCCGGAATATTCAGGAACATTAAACACTTTACCCAATATGTCCCTGCAACTTCCCTTGTTGTCCTCTTGATTTTCCGATTCAAGATTCGCCTAAAATACACATAGAATTAAAAAGATAAGTTCAAAAACATTTTAAAACACAATATTAAAAAATATTAAAGTGATAAATATACTTACACAAAGTTCTATTACTTTTTGTACATTTTCGTTATCAACCACTCCATCTTTATTTACACGAGCTTCCTTCCACAATATATGACGACCCAACGGTTGATCGGATTGTGTGTCTTGTAGCTATTATCGTTAAGATCATAAACAAAATATTAGTTAGATAGTATAGATTATAATATACCACATTAATTAAATATACCACATTAGTTAGATAGTATACTTACAAGTTTTTGCTCTAGACGAGCATATCCCATACGAGATTTCTTGTATGGGTGGGGAATAATTTTTGCCCTCTCGCGATTTGCCTTACTAATATTCTAAATAAAAAAATAACAATCTAGTAAAAATTTAAAATACGCTATGAATATGAATAATAAAAAACAAATGCTAATAAATTAATCACTTACAACAAATGTGGGGTCGAAACGTTTTGATACGAATGCGCTCCATTCCTCATTTGATATATAATGTTTATATATTTTTGGAGCTTCCGCAATCGTATTTCCTTCACGGTCTTTTAAATAACAATTTGAGAGGTGAGATCTAAAGCCCCGGTGTATTTTCCCGGCAACTCCGAGCACATAGCTCTTTCTCACCTCATCAAGAACAAAAGCTGACTGCAAACCAAATAAATATGTAGTTTGAGTAAAATACTTCAAAGCAGTATATTGTAAAATTTATAAATAATAGGGTGGAGTAAAAAAATTACTTGAATATCAGCCCACAACACATCTTTGGCATCCTTCAATGCCTTATCTCTCCAATCATCTATTGTGATTGGTATATTTTGACGAACAACAGCTCCAATATAGCTAACAAACATGGAACTGTTGGGGTCAATTGGTTGACCACTCTCATTCCATCCAACGTAATAAATAGTAAGTAACTCAATGTATTAACAGCAAACAAGGTATAATATATTAACAGCAAACAGCAGATACAGAAAACAACAAATATACCTCAAATTTTTGCCCAGTACTTCTTGCTTTTATAACATTTTGCATTATTGTTGCACCACGTTTGACTTCATTTTCGTAAGTCTTAGTGTTGCCAACTTCTTCATTTTGACAATCTAACCCCTTGTTGGTATCCATTTATCTACAACATGCAGTTCAACATCAACATATATAACATGTAGTTCAACATCAACATATATACAGTTCAGTTCAGCACATCAACATGCAGTTCAGTTCAGTCTAAGTACGTAGCAACAGAAAGTTAACATGCATTTTAGTGAAACAAAAAAATAATAACTACAATACCTGAAATAGTCCTTGTAAAATGCTTAGGGTTACAGATTCACAGACGAACGGCGCAGAAGACGATGAAAACGAGGACGAACGGTTACGAACGATGGTAGGGTTACGGGGTTCGCAGACGAAAACGAAGATGAAAACGGGTAACTTGAGGATTATGATGTTTACGTAACGATCGTAGGTCTAGGATGAGAGTAAGTAATGAGGAAGAAACAAGGAAAACTGAAACTCTCGTAGGGTTTGTAAGGTTCGCAAGGAGAAAGAGAACGCGCAGAGGAAACTGACAAATTTACGTAATGAACATGAAACTGAAGAGGTTTACTATTATATATATGACCCTATTACAACGCTTTTTTAAACAAGCGCTGTAATAGGTCTCATCATTTTATTTTTAAAAGCCTATTACAGCGCTTTTTCATAAGCCTTTTAAAGCGCTTGTCAAAAAGCGCTGTAATAGACCTTCCTATTTTATTTTTTAAAAGACCCTTTTACAGCGCTTATGTGGAAAGCGCTGTAAAAGACCTTCTTATTTTATTTTTAAAAAGACCCTTTTACAGCGCTTGTGTGGAAAGCGCTGTAAAAGACCTTCCTATTTTATTTTTTAACCCAATTACAGCGCTTGTTTAGAAAAGCGCTATAATAGGGTTCTATATATTAAATGACTCTTTGTTTTACCATGTCCAAAGGCTGTTTTTTACAGCGCTTATGTGGAAAGCGCTGTAAAAGACATTCCTATTTTATTTTTTAGCCATATTACAACGCTTTTTTAGAAAAGCGCTATAATATGGTTCTATATATTAAATGACTCTTTGTTTTACCATGTCCAAAGGCTGTTTTTTACAGCGCTTATGTGGAAAGCGCTGTAAAAGACATTCCTATTTTATTTTTTAGCCATATTACAGCGCTTTTTTAGAAAAGCACTCTAATAGGGTTCTATGTATGAAATAATTCTTTGTTTTATCATGTCCAATGACTCTTTGTTTTACCGCGCTTAATTCGTGAGCCCTTTTACAACCCTGTCCAATAAACCCTAAACCCTAAACCCTATAATAATATATTTTCTTCCAAATTATTTAAATTATTTTTACATAAGCCTTGTAATAATTTATTTCTTCCAAAATAGTTAAATTATTTTTTCTTCCAAATTGTGTTTAACTGATCAACTCAAGTTCAAGATAAATTGTGTATAACTTGAACTTAAATTATTTTTGCTAAATTATATGTATAAGTTGAGTATACAATTACATACAGTATAAGCATAAATACCAAAATGCTCAATATGTTTGTAGATCCATTAATGATGCCAAAACATTTGTTTGTCCAATACATAAATACCAAAATACATAAATACCAAAATACCAAAACACATTAAGATGCCCTTCTTCTTTTCTTGGTGGGATTCACATTTGTTTGTCCATTAATGATACGAAACGATGGATTAATCCAAATTCCCTCATCATGATCATCTCTAAGATATAAACCATCATTAGTTGAACCAATTTCATGTGGTTGTGATATTGCAAAGAAAAGATCATTACCAACATCTTCATCATTATTGTTATCATCACTTATTTTATTGGTCGATAGGACAACGGACCATTTAACATCCGCAGGATCAGTGACATAAAACACTTGTTGAGCTTGCGACGCTAAAATAAAAGGCTCATCTTTGTATCCCACCCTATTAAAATCGACAAGCAAGAACCCTGACTCATCAATCCGAACGCCATTATTATTATCGACCCACTTGCAACCAAATATGGGAACACGAAACATTGTGTAGTCTAGCTCCCATTTGCGCTCGATAACCCCAAAATATGATAGATTTGCATATATTGGGTTCTTGTCTTTTGCACTTGAGATATGCATCGCTTCAGCTACGAGAGTGACTCCGCTATTTTGCATAGTTGTTTGATCATCTTGTTCTTTTGTATAAAATGTGTAGCCGTTAATTACATAATCGGTGTAAGAAAAGACATGTAAACTCGGACCATTTGCTAGCCACCTCAATCTCTGTGAAATTGATCCGGGGTCTACATCAAACTTTGACTTTATGTGATTTTTTAACCATGTTATGAAACTTCGATTGTGCTCTCGAGTTATCCAATTTTGATTCCTATTCATGTTCAAACTAGATAATTGATCCATGTGTATTGTAACATACGGCTGAACCTCATCATCATTGTGCAGGACATACAATTGTGCCTGCTCCCATTCTGTCCTTGATATAGTCATTATTCTCTTTCCAATTATCCCTTCTCCTGATAATCTTCCCGAATGACGAGACATGGGAAGCCCTATGGATTCAACATTTGACAGATATTCAATACAAAATTCAACAGCTTCTTCAACAATGTACCGTTCAGCAATACAACCTTTTGGTCGACTTCTACTTTTTACGTACCCTTTTAATATTTTCATATATCGTTCTATCGGGTACATCCATCTCATATAAGCTGGCCCACAAAGTTGTGTCTCCTTAACAAGATGAACAGTAAGGTGAACCATTATATCAAAAAACGAGGGCGGGAAGTACATTTCAAGCTCACACAAAGTAACAACAATTTCCCTCTGCAATCTCGGTAATTTCTGAGGATCAATCACTTTACTACAAATTTCCCTAAAGAAGAAACATAATTTAGTTATGGTTCGGCGAACTTTTTCAGGTAAAATTGAACGTATACCTATTGGTAGCAAATGCTCCATTAGAATATGAGCATCATGGGTCTTCAAACCTTTTAACTTGAGGTCTTTCATGCAAACTAAAGTTTTAATGTTTGAAGAGTATCCATCTGGAACTTTAACTTCATGTAGAAATTTACACAAAACAATTTTTTCCTTTCTAGATAGAGTATGAGCGGCTGGAGGTAGATATGTGCGATTTCCTTTCTTTACGGGACCCAATTCATTTCTTATTCCCATATCGACCAAGTCCAATCTTGCATTGATGCCATCCTTAGACTTTCCTGGTACATTGAGTAACGTACAATGACTTCCAATATGGCAATTCAAAGAAAATTGACTTTTTCTTCCACCCAGTTTTGACCAGCTCTCCCGCAAAAGGTTTGCCAAATTTATTGGTCAAACCTTGTACCTTCTCAAGTATTTGATATCCGGTCGATGCTACAGGAGCTCTATCTTCCTCTGATTTTCCATTGAATGCATTTCTCCACCCACGATACTGATGACTATAAGGTAAAAATCTACGATGTCCAAGAAATACATTCTTCTTACAATGTTTCAACCGCATCCAATTTGTACTCTCTTCACATATAGGACACGCACACTGACCTTTAATGCTATATCCTGATAAATTACCATATGCTGGAAAATCATTAATTGTGCCAAACAACATAGCCCTCAAATTGAAACATTCTTTCTTATACCCGTCATAGACTTCTACACCTATCTCCCACATAATTTTTAAATCTTCAATTAAAGGAGCCAAGTATACGTCGATATCATTCCCCGGTTGTTTGGGTCCAGAAATTAACAGAGAAAACATCATAAACTTACGCTTCATACATAACCATGGAGGTAGATTATAAATCAACAAAATCACAGGCCACGTGCTGTGTGAGATGCTTTGAAGACCATGTGGATTCATTCCATCAGTAGAAAGTGCAAGGCGTAGATTTCTTGACTCTATCCCGAATTCAGAATACTCGTGATCAATTTTTGCCCATTGCGGAGAATCCGCAGGGTGTCGAAACTTTCCATCTCTAATTCTTTCATCTGCATGCCATGTCAAGTGTTTTGAATCTTCTTCACTGCGATACATGCGCCTAAATCTTGGTATTATAGGAAAATACCACACGACTTTTGTTGGAGTAGATTCTTTCTTCTTATATCGAGATACATTGCATTTCAGACACGTCTTTAGTAATTCATATTCATTTCGAAATAAAATGCAATCATTAGGACACACGTGAATCCTTTCATAACTCATACCAATAGAGCATAAAATTCGTTTAGCTTCATAGGTTCTACTGGGAAGTTCATTATCATCTGGCAACATATCTTTTAAGAGGGTTAGTAATTCTATGAAGCTTTTATCAGACCATCCATTACTCGCTTTTAAGTTGTACAACTTTAGTATCGCCGAAAGTCTTGTGAATTTAGTACAACCATTATATAATGTTTCTCTGCATCACTCAACAAGCTCTCAAACATTTTAGGAAAATCACGAAGATCTTCTTCAACTGCTTTTGCAATCTCCTCAACTCGGTCTGGCTCATATGTATCTGTGTCGAAATCAGTTGAAACATATGTATCTGTGCGAGTATTATCATTGATTTTCTCACCATGTCTTATCCAACATGTATATCTTTGATCAATTCCATACCATACTAAATGTCCTTCCAATTCATCTGCTCTAATGCGTTTTCCAAAACAACATTTTAAACAAGGACAAACGACTCTATTTGGATCTTTTGCATTCATCACTGCAAACTCAATAAACTCCTTCACTCCATTTCATACTCTTTTGTCAATCGATTGGCAGACATCCATTTCCGGTCCATTTATATGACCTATATATATAAATGCAGTTACACAATAAGCATGATTTCAAGTCTCATATATTATGACCTATATATATATTGATAATACACATATAAATAAAATTTATCAGATACCCTATTATATCATGTAACAATTTATATCTGTAAGCATGATTTCAATTCTGATATATTATGACCTATATCAGTCTGATATATTATAAATAAAATTTATCAATAACAAATTATATCAGTAACAATAAACATTATTTCAAGTTTTTGATATATAAATTAGTGGTACAACAGCACTTTTTTTACAAATTATATCATGTAACAATGTAACAATTTCAAATTATATCATGTAACAATTTATCAGTTTGAATTAGTGACAACAACAAATAAATAAAATAAATTTGAATTACCTGAGACAACGTTGATGATCAATTTGTTTTAAAGGAGGAAGAAGTAAATCAATTTGTAGATGGGCGCACACGAGGGGTTCGCAGGGGAGGGGAGATGAGATTTAGTAGGGTTTTGACAACGTATTAAATTTGTTTTAAATTTGATTTTATTTACTTAAAGTGAACGCTTCTTATTTGAAATGAATGATTTTACAGCGCTTTTTAAAAAAGCGCTCTAATAGGTCCTATAAAAATTTAATGGGCAAGCCTATTACAGCGCTTGTCTAAAAAGCGCTGTAATAGGTCAACCAATGACACAAAGCGCAAGGCTTTTACAGCGCTTTATTTTAAAGCGCTCAGAAAGCGCTGTAAAAGCCTATGCAATAGCGCTTGATTTACAGCGCTTTCTGAAGAAGCGCTGTAAAAGGCTATGTGATAGCGCTTTCTGACCCTATATAACCCTACAAAAGCGCTTTTTTTACAGCGCTTGTAAAAAAAGCGATGTTGTAGCCTCCGTTATTTTTAAAAATTTATATTACAGCGCTTGTATTTAATAAGCGCTGTAAAAGACGCGCTATAAAATGTCATTTTTTGCATAGTATTCTTAGTTCTTAGCAAGATTTTTAGTTTTGTGGTTGTTATTATTGTTGTCTTACGATTATCCAAACAAAAATGTTAATTCTTTTATCATGATAAATAAAAACCATATATTAAACACATAAGCAAACATATAAGTAATTAAGACTCTTGTAAAATATTATTGTCAATTTTTATAAAACTATTTATTAGTTACAAGATCTATTAATTAATTTTTTCGAAACTACCCCTAATTAAATGGGTTTATTAGATCTCACTCCTAAATAAAAATTACGTATGTGTACAGTTTTAGACTTCTTCAAATATGTATATGCTAGTAGGTTAATGTGAAAAACCAACGAGTCAAAACCATTAATTGTGGCATGATTACATATATTAATTAAGTTGTCAATATACATAAATGAATTGGAACACCTAATAGTTACGTTGAACTCCTTACTTGATGTTTCGGTTGATGGTATATCAAGTGTTGTTTCACTATGTAGACTTGCATTCAAACGCTATATCCCATGCACATTATGATTTTTTTATATTCTATCCCTAGTCTTTCTTTATTTTTTATCTCCGAACTTTGTGAATAAACCTAATTTAGTGATATCGTTTTTAACATATTTTCATATATTATTTTTGTTCAAAAAACTCATTCAAAAATTTTAATATCATATAGTTTGGTTCTTTTTGGATTGTGAATTATTTCCTCCAATATCTATCAAAAAAAAATATCTCAAAAATATTTATTTGAACAAATTCTTTTTTGTTGAGGAAATTAATCTGAACAAATTCAGTTAAACATATGTTTTGATCTATTTTAGAAAGTCATATTTTGCGTTTTAAAACCTGTTTCACCGAATTTGTTTGGAAATTACCTATTATAACTTATGGATTCGCATATAAAATTATTCTATGAAAGAGAAAGAAAATTATATTTCATAAATATACATTTGAATCTTTATTAACAGAAATCATAAATTACAAGAGTATAAGCTCATATATACAGGAGCTGGCATGAGCTAATGTGCTAACTAACAACTCATAAACCTCAAGTAACTTATAACTAACTCTAAGATAAAGAAATGTAATTACATTAAATTACATTTGAGAGAATAAAATTAAAAATATTCCAAATAGGACCGGAGGTCATGTTAGTCCCGCCAACAAAACAATCACACGCTAAGTAATTTTTAGATGGAAGATTAAATTTTACCACATATATTGAATATTTATATTGTTAAATAATATAATATAAGTTAAATAATATCAAAATATATATAACATATCATATAATAAAAATTAGCATTACCAAATAAGAAATATAAATTATGTATGAAAATATATGATATAGAAAAAATATTATTTTATTTATGTTATAACTAATAAATATTATTTAACAAACTACAAAAAATAATATATCAATATAACATCTCATATTAAAAATAAAATTACTATTTAAATTTATCACTTCTGCAACTAATGTCATCCTTCCCTGTTCTAATATCAAATAACGTCTCTCTTGAGTAAAAGTGTGATAACAACATTTCTGTTCCATGAACCCTTGTATAAGTCTCTTTTACAAAATCCAAATGTTTCCCTCACTCACTCATTTAGTGCTTTCTCTTCTATGCAATAGATTTCTAATAGCATTTTTTATTTTTTTATGTCTATAGACATTTATCACTTTGAGGTGCACTATTATCGTATACATCATTGAAATTCCATTTGTTTTCATGTAACTCCTTAATATTTGAGTTTCGGATATGTTGTGTTCAACAGAAAATGTATGATTTTAGAATAAGAGTGTAAAGGGAAGTGATGAATTATATATATATATATATATATATATATATATATATATATATATATATATATATATATATATATATATATATATATATATATATATATATATATATATATATATATATATATATATATATATATATATATATATATTGTGTTTGGTTGGAGAAAGGAAGAGAGATATTAAATAGAGGAAATAGTAATTTATCTTTTTTTTCACCATTGTAATATTTAATTAAGATACACTAAATAAATAAGAACTCAACTTTAGTCCTTGAAAAGGAAACTCAACTTTTAGTTGCTTACAAAAAAGTTGGGACACATAAGTCTTTGACCTAAAATTCATCTATAAACATATCAATTATAAGAAGAAAAAGAAAGAAAAAAAAACATCATTACCAATGAACTGATTTATTAATATGACTTTTTGAATATTTTTCAAACTTTTAAAAACAGACTGGATAGGCCGGTTCAAAAGGTTCAACCGTCAACTGGGGTCTAGTCCGGTTCAACCATTTGGTTGCATGCTCTTAATGTGTTTACATAGAATATAATGAAAATGTACGAAGTTATAGAACAATTTTTTTTGCATCCACGCTCTCATATTTTCCACTAAGTATAAGAACGACTTGTTGGCCAACCCCTACGAAACTTAGAAGTCATCATTTTATTGCTTCTTTAAAAAATCCGTTCGTACTATATAACATCACTCCACATTGACATCTATTAAAATTGATTTACTTTTTTTTCCCTTTTTTTTTCATAATAATTTATATTTGAGATTTTTATAGTTAGATATGTTAGTTCTTCCTTTTTAAAACCATTAAAATTAGAAACAAAAAAAACAAGATTGTTTAAAATTCATTTCTTTTTAGTTTCCCTGTTATTTTGATTATGAGATAGAATAAAATGATAGTACTAAACACACTTATAGACATAAAAAGGAAGGATGAAGAAGAAGAAAAGATGAAAGAAAGAAGAGAGTTTGGATATAGTTATAATAGCTTAATAATTCGTTTTGTTGTGTACTATGCTCTCGCCAATGTTTTATTTTATACATCCGAATAGACCAATTCAGACACATATTTTTGTGTATTTGAGAACATTGAGAGGTGAGCGAAGAAACACCCTAAATTTTTGTGTATTTTTTAGAGCATTGATACTTATTTTTGTGTAATTGACATAAACGTTTTCATTAGGAATGATGACCTCATTCTTCAAAGAAATGACAAAATTCCTAAGACCATTTCGATCAGAGGCTTCAATAACACTCAAGGTTCGAATAAAATGTCTATTTGACTAGAAGAAAGGGATTATTTTTTCTACAATATCTCCTACTTCTTCGACGATAGAAGTGTCGTCATATCGAGCACTTGCTTATGAACTACTACCCCATCTCATGCCCTTTCAGTTAAAGGACGGGCAACATAATACATGTGACACCCTAAACTCCAAAATAATATATAATGATTCATACAATAATTTTTTTAGCAAAATTTTAATTCGTAGCGGATAAAGAAAATTTGTTTTCAAGAAAATAAAACTTTTATAACTAATTTAGGATATCACATTTCTCAAAATTCAAAAGGGACACTTTAAACTTTTTCCTCTTATAAAACAATGCAATCTCCATAAACTTGATTTAACTATAATTTCTTAATTCCAAAACATTACTTGTACTTATAAGATTTTCATCCAAAAAGTTGTTTCTAATTAAACAAATAAAATACAACTTATGACTCTCATTCCCGGTATCACCTATCAGAGTAGGGTTCTCCAAAACCTAAACTTCAAGACTCATTAACCTATAATAACTGCGATTTCACAAACGCCAAGCCAGGAAAATACAAACAACGAAGGAGGTGAGTTTTGAAATCATATTAATAGTATAATATAAGTAAGGAGAACACGCAATTAATCATAAAAAAACATAACATTATAGAGTCAAAACCACTCAAGGAAAATCAATACATTTCACTATAACATCAAATCATCTAAGAAAAATTATTATCACATATGACACATATTAATCACAACAAAACAATCACAAGAAAATGCAATGATATGCATGAGCTTAGACTCTACTTCACAATGTGGTACCATTCTAACTCTGAAGTACTTGGTTCGGAGGCTTGATACTATGCCACCATCCTAGTAGACGAACAATTCAAATTGGCCATGTCCCCATAGATCCCCTCAGCGCAACTCGAGACACATATACGCGACAATCGAGGTAAACGTGGGTTGCATGGTAGCTCCCGACATTTGGAGTGCTACCTCCAAGTCACCTAGGAATTCCCTACCCGAATACCTCCAAGGTCTAACAATCTTGCCTTAAGGCTCAACAGCAGACCGCCATTATCAGGCTCATTCAGTTGTACTTCCCTAGAACCACTAGGCTTGTTAGGCCCTACCTATATGATGACAAAATAATCTCACTTCACAAATTCTCAATATATATTTTCTCCCCTAGCTGGCCTATGATACTCCATTAAGACCGTCATCTCAAACACAAATTGGAACCGCCATCTATTATATATATTAAAATAGACTCCCACATAAATATCATCTAATATTGTGACATTTCATTCAAATATTGCCACTTCAACAAAAAAATCCTATGTGGCACATCCAAAAGGTTTTTCCTCTTCAATTCTCCTTATTATTCTACTTCCAATTTGCTTTAACACACATTTTATTATTATTATTATTATTATTATTATTATTATTATTATTATTATTATTATTATTATTATTACTATTATTATTATTATTATTATTATTTAGCATCTAATATTATGTGCAACTATTAATGTGTCATGAGTTACAAATTAAAGTACAATCAATATATAATTTTTTTACGTATACTATTCTACTTCTTCAAACAATTTCTACGATTAGTGTTTGCAACCCAATTATTTTCAAAGAAGTAGATATAGTTGGAATTTTTTTTTTGCACAAATAGCTTTTGAGTAAGTGGTATTTTGTAATATATTATACCGATTTGCTCAGTTTTCTCAAAACCTTGATAATTGTTAGTTAGAGTATTGTTTTTGCAGACATATTTGATCTCATCTACGACATGAAAATATATTGGCTCCTCAAAAGACAAAGAAGATTGTCCATATTCAGCTTTATTTGAGTGTTATTATTGTGTCTTTAGGAGAAAAATATTTACCATTTATAGATAAAAGAATAATGTTTAATATTTAGATTAAAAAATTATTTGTTGTTTTCTTACAAAGATGTTTTTTGTTGTCAAATTTTTTTGAAAATACTACAAATTTGAAGTTTCTACATCTGTTTTACTTCTACTCAACCTTACATACGAGTTGTTTGTGAAAATTCTCAAGTCATGTTGTATAGAAGTCTCCTTGTTATTCAACTTCCAATTTGCTTTAACACAAATTTTACTATTATTATTATTATTATTATTATTATTATTATTATTATTATTATTATCTAGCATCTAATATTAAGTATAACTATTAATGTGTCATGAGTTACAAATTAAATTACAATCAATATATAAATTTTTTTTACGTATACTATTCTACTTCTTCAAACTATCTCTACGATTAGTGCCTTGCAACCCATTTATTTTCCAAGAAGTAGATATAGTTGAAATTTTTTTTTTGCACAAATAGCTTTTGAGTAAATGGTATTTTGTAACATATTATACCTATTTGCTCAATTTTCTCAAAACCTTGATTGTTGTTAGTTAGAGTATTGTTTTTACAGACATATTTGATCTCATCTACGACATTAAAATATATTGGCTCCTTAAAAGACAAAGAAGATTGTCCATATTCAGCTTTATATGAGTGTTATTATTGTGTCTTCGGGAGAAAACTATTTACCATTTATAGATAAAAGAATAATGTTTAGTATTTTGATTAAAAAATTATTTGTTGTGTTTTTTTGGAGATGTTTTTTGTTGTCAAATTTTTTAAAAATACTACCAATTTGAAGTTTCTACATCTGTTTTACTTCTACTTAACCGTACATACGAGTTGTATATGAAAAATTCTCAAGTCATGTTGTATAGAAGTCTCATACTCAAAATATTGGAATTTAGATTTGTCATTTCTTTGACAGGATTAGAATGAAATGAATATCAAATGACAAAATCATTTTTATATTTTTCTAACAATATTTTGACTATAAATTTATATTTGACAACAACAAAAAAAGCATGACTAATCTGATTTTGCGGTAGATAATTATATATATTAATATTTATTAAAATACTTTTAAGATTTTTAACACTAAATATAATTTATGAATTTTGTTTGTAGGATGATCTTCACTTTGAATTTTTAATACTAAATATATGAATTAGTTGCAATTATGTTCTGCAAAACATTTTACATATTCTCAAATGTGTGTTTGTCACCTCATATATAACTAGAATATAACCCACACGTTGCGCGTGTGTAATTTCTAAAAATTTATTTCAGTATGAATTTATTAAAAAATTTAAAGGTAATATTTATGGTGTATAAATGTATCAATCTGACAAGTATTATTTTTTACGACAAAAACACGAAATAATGTTGGGAATGATAAGAAATCAATACTTGATTTTGATTATTTTTACCGTTAATTGAAACAAGCTCTAATTTATACTTCATCCAATCTATAAGTTTAATATTTTGAAATGAATGTATTTATTTTCATGAACAATTTATATAGACAAATACTTTCTTTGTATTAAAGGAATAAAATATGTATCCGAGCATAAAAAGAAAAATAAACACAAATTTTATATTATTTATAAAATATTTAATGTATAATTTAACATTTTTATTTTTTTTTAAAATATTCTTTGTTGGTTTTTTTTT
>JBBPBP010000004.1:43952262-43963641 GCA_037974735.1 Cicer chorassanicum | reverse complement strand
ATTGTGTTTTTATATATTTTGTGGTAATTTATGGTTGCTACATTTTAGTTAATAAAATGTAATTTTAATATTGGGATGTATTTATATGCAATGAATTAAAAAAGTAATTAACAATTAAATCAAGTTTGTAATGGGAGTTATATTTTTATTGTTGTTTTTTTATTTATAGAGATATAAACAAAGAATTAGTAGAATGTGGAATAAAAAACTATTTACCATTTAGTTTATATGAGTGTTATTATTGTGTCTTCGGAGAAAACTATTTATCATTTATATATAAAAGAATAATGTTTAATATTTAGATTAAAAAATTATTTGTTGTTTTTTTACTGAGATGTTTTTTGTTGTCAAATTTTTTAAAAATACTACCAATTTGAAGTTTCTACATCTGTTTTACTTCTACTCAACCGTACATACGAGTTGTTTGTGAAAATTCTCAAGTCATGTTGTATAGAAGTCTCATACTCAAAATATTGGAATTTAGATTTGTCATTTCTTTGACAGGATTAGAATGAAATGAATACCAAATAACAAAATCATTTTTATATTTTTCTAACAATATTTTGACTATAAATTTATATTTGACAACACAAAAAAAGAGCATGACTAATCTGATTTTGCGGTAAATAATTACATATATTAATATTTATTAAAATACTTTTAAGATTTTTAACACTAAATATAATTTATGAATTTTGTTTGTAGGATGATCTTCACTATGGATTTTTAATACTAAATATATGAATTAGTTACAATTAAATTCTGCAAAACAATTTACATATTCTCAAATATGTATTGTTCAACTCATATATAATAATTACTGAAATAAACTCACTTGAAAAAATACTTTACAAACAAAATGAATAAATTATATTATTTTTGAAAATTTAAAATATTATTCACAATACTACTAATATGTTAAAGTCTGTATATCCCGCGCAATGCGCGGGTTATATTCTAGTTATTTCATCAATCATTGGGTTACTTCAATATTTTTTCATCACAAATTTATAATATCACTATCATAAATCACACATCATCATCATTACATAAACTCATCACAAATTTATAGCATCACTATCATCAATCATACCTCATCACATAAACTTATCACAAATTTATAAAATCACAATTATTAATCATTCATCATCGTCATCACATAAAATTTTCATATCCCATCAATCTTTTATTATCACATCACATAAACTCATCTAATCAAACATTTACATGAAATTAATTCGACACTCAATATCACAATAATATCAAATACCACACATTTAAAGAAATTAAATCAATCAACACCTTACAGATATTTCTATTCTATATTTTTAATCTCACAATTTCCATATTTGCACATTAATTAGTTTATCCCTCAAAGGGCTACTGTCAGACGTAGCGAGTCCCGAATGAATCGTTGGGAAATAGGGTTTTCCCGTTCATCTCACAATTTATTATACTCATGAATTCAAACGTTCTCTCACCCCTTACCTTATATCGACGCTTTCACACACAAATACAACTCTACTAGCAAACAACATTTGTTCTTTGACTCTTTATCCTTCAATCGATCTAACTCGACAGTTTATGGGTAAACGTCAAAAATAAATTATGAGAAGACACTCTAAAAACTAAATTTTGAAATTCGATCAAGGAAACTTACCATAAATGAAAAAACCAATCAGTGGATAATATAGCCACTTTTCACACGATCCTTTTGACGTTGGTTTCACTCAAATCGGACTTACGGTGAATAATAACGGTGCAAAATAACGAATCCCACAAACGAAAAAGTCGGGTATTTTAGAGAGAAATTGGGATGATTAAAAATCTAAAAAAAAATGTGTTTAATTGAGTAACTAAATGACTAAAAGAACATACTGAAATTTGGATGAAAATGAAGGAAGTTTTCTGAAATTTGGATGATCGGTATCAATTTCTTCCTATTCTCTCAAGGCAGCTGCTCCTGTTCATTCTTTCTTTCTCAGACTTTCAATGTGCGGCTGCCATCCACTCTCTCTTTCTCATACTTTGTGTCTTTTACTTTTCAATTAATTTTATTTATTTATTTATTTATTATTTAGTTAGGTTTTACTTACACATGGGCCTAACCTTCAAAATACATTTTACTCTTTTCTTTTTACCTTTTTAAAATAAGACCAACAATTATAAACTAATTTTAACACTTCTTTAAATACAATTTTATTACTAAAACATTATTAATATTTTATAATATATAATAAATTAGAGTAATTAAAATAATTAACCTTTAAAAAAAATACATATTACTAACAATTAAAACTGTCATACTCAAAATAATCACATAAAAATACATCATCTTTATAGAATAGTTGAAATGATAAAATAAATAAATATAACATCAATAATTTATATTAATTACTAAATCAAAATAAATATGTATAAAATCATCATACCATAGCAACTATATAAAAATAAAGAAAATCAATATCAAATTACTAATATCTCAAAATAATTATTTGTAAAATAAATAATTAAAATAAGATATATTTAGAAATAATTAAATAATTATGTACACACTTAACATTAGTCAAACATACAAGAAATTATCACATTAACTACAAACGCACCAATACACTTAGAATTGTCTAAAATCTTATACTTTAAAATATGTACGCTAAAATACTATTATTTTTAGAAAAAAGTATAAATAGTAAAATATAATATTTATTATTTATATCACTCATTTAGTCAAATATATACAAGGTTAACACATCATAGAAAACACGCATATAAAGAAAATTAATCATAAAATCAATCAACATATATTCCAAAATAATTTTAACACCAAATTGATTATCTAAAATCTTATTTATTTAATAAAATAGTTTATTATAAAATTTGGGGTGTTACAATAGATGTCTTTGAAACTGTGTAAAGATTCCATGTAAGGGGCAAAAAAACTCTAAGGCTGCTTGAAGGAGACCCAATTCTGCCTCATAGTGTCTTCGTTCTAAAGAAGACTGAAAATAAAGAATAGGGCCACCGTTGGGATCGCATCCATGTAGCCGCAAGCCATTGGAAGTCCTTCAAGTACGCCGGAGAATTTTGGTTAATTTGCAAGGGGAATAAATCAAGGTGTTGGAACACATCTTCCTCAATATTAGTAAAGGACATGGGGTACTCCAAATATATATGTTTGTTGTCCGCCCATAGTCTTTAGCCTCCAACCTCGACACCCACATCAGTGAACCAATTCTCATCGTCTATGGTAAAAATGGATACCACTCTGAGAAGTTCACAAGCTACCCGAGCATAATTCCCCTCGTCGGGTGGGAGAACCAAGTCGTGTAGAGATGACGCATTCTTTTCCATGTCGACCTAAAAGGCGTAATTGTAAGAGAATGAATTTGACATCCAAATCCTCCTGTCAACTTCCATTCCCGAAATAAAAGGATCAAAAGCAGAGCCATCGTGCCAACATACAGTCGGCATGATGTAACAATAGGACTGTCACCGATCACCACTACATCAATAAAATGTTAAAATCATCAAACCTATGGCTACCTCAACCATAAACTATTGTATTCCATAAAACTACCTACGATGGAGGCATAAACCTTTATCTGTAAACAAACATCCACAATGATGAAATGCTAAACCACCACCGTGGGGGGGCCAACAACAACCATGAAAGACCCCTAAATGCAAGAAACAAAACACGAAAGCAAAAAAAATCCCAATAATGCAAATACAAGGAGCCTCCAGGAAAGAATAACGACTTACCAAGAAGTTATGAGAACATTGAACTCGAAAGTGATCCTCGTAGATACCAAAATAGCGGTGGCCACAAAAATGCAAAAGTCCCCCCAAAATCATGAAAAAATTCTTTATACACCTGAACTAATCCAACGATAGAAATTCAAAAGGTGTGAGCCACAAACACAATCACGCCTCAAAATAACGCAGACTTGAAGTGAACAGTCATAAACACTCAAGTGCTTATACCCATAGGGGACACGTGTCACAAAAGGAAAAACAAAGGACACCACTACACGTCGCTTCGGTATCCCTTCAACTAACAAATTGAACCACCAACAATCAATCCTTGGAAATAGGCATGGCAACGGGGCGGGTCGGGGGCGGATTTTGCCTCCTCCACCCCCGCACCCGCCCCCGTTTCATAGCGGGTGTAGAATTTAGACACCAATCCCCGCCCGCAACGGGGTTCGGGTTTCCCCGCCCGCACCCGCACCCATTCATATATATATAAAATTATAAATTTAAAAATCATATCTATTATAATTAATATAATAATATAATTGTTATTAGACATTTATAAAATAAAAAAAAATATTTTCTATAGAGATAAGATTATAATTTTTAATATTTAAAAAAATATTAAGTATATTTAATATGTATATGTATATAAAATTTAAAAATTACACTAATATTACTTGCGGGGCAGGTTCGGGTGCGGGTGCGGGGTGGATATCATCACCCCCGCACCCGTCCCCGCACCCGAATTTTATTTTCGGGGAAAATCCGCACCCGCACCCGCACCCGCACCCAATCAAAGCGGGTTTTCCCGGCCCACATCAAGCAGGTTTGGGTGGGTACCCGCGGGTGTGGGTTATATTGTCATCCCTACTTGGAAACGGAAGAACTTTCAATGTCGAGTACATTCCAGTCCTACAAAGAACCAATAAATGAGATACCCTTGCTAGGACAATTATAGAGCTACTCAAACACACTAAATCATGTTGGATACATATAACAGTTGACAAGAAAGGGGTATAGGATTTAGCTCGGCCCTATAATAGACGTCGAATACATACTAACATCTTCACTTAACTTGTCGATTACAAACATCAGCCAAACAACTTCACCACAAATGTGTTCCTCCCTGCTAGAGAACCTTTTTATATGACTTCTCAAGTCATTGCCTCGCCCCCTCGACAAAGACTTTGGAGGAAACCGTTCTTGATAGCCCAAGCCAAATTCGGATTTTGACCTGGCTTGAAACATTAATCCATCCCAAGCAATTAGGGTTTTCTACCAAAACAACCATACTTATTCGTTGCAACCATAAAATGAAACACCGTTGAATCCGCCCGCATTGATGGTCAATCAATGTCCTTGTGCCCCTCTGCATTGTGGCTCAAATCTATATAAACAGTGACTCCGGCTCTAAAAAGGTACATGCATTTTCTCATTCCAGTCCCTCTTACTCTCCTCGAATAAATACTTACTTGAGCATTAAAGTGTTTGCAGGTACCACCCCATCGTCAGAATCCTAAGCTTCTTCAACCTCACAAAGCCAATTGTCCTCCTCAGTCCAAATCGGATCAATATTATACAATAAAAATTAAAATTTCAAAGATTTATAAATTATGTTCAAAACATATGATTTATCAAAATATATTATTTTAATTATGTTACAACTAATAAATATTATTTAACAAACTAAAAAAAATAAAAAATAATACATCAATATAATGTGTCACACTAATAATAAAATAAATATTTAAATGTATCACTTCTGCGACGAATGCTACTTCCTATGACACCCTAAAACTTTTTCAGCGGAAAAAGAAACTTATGTGGATTATTTAGAATATCACATTTGTCAAAATACAATCGGAACACTTTAAACTTTTTTCCTCCTATAAAATAGTTCAATCTCAATAAACTTGATTTAAGTATAATTACTTAATTTAATTATAAAAACTTACTAGTTCTTATAAGGTTTTTATACAAAAAGTCATTTCAAATTAAATAAGTAAAATACAAATTACAATCCTTATTCCCAGTATCACCTATCAGAGTGGGGTTTCTCCCAAACTTGAACTTCAAGACTCATTAACCGGTAACAACTGTGATTCTGCAAACGCAAAGCCAAGCCAGTCAAACACAAACAACGAAATATGTGAGTTTTAAAATCATGTTAATAGTATAATATAAGTAAGAAGAACACGCAATTAATCATAAATAAACCGTATCGTTACACAAACTTTCTTCAAGGAAAAACATCACATTATAAAGTCAAAATCACTCAAAGAAGATCAATACATTTCACTATAACATTAAATCATCTGAGAGAAATTATTATCGCACACGATACATATTAATCACAACAAAACAATCACAAGAAAATGCAATGCTATGCATGAGCTTAGACTCTACTTCACAATGTAGTACCATTCTAATTATGAAGTACTTGGTTAGGAGGCTTGATACTATGCCACCATCCCGGTCTACGAACAATTCAAATTGGCTCTATCCTCATAGATCCCCTCAACTCAACCTGAGATACATATACGCGATAGTCGAGGTAAATGTGTGTTGCATGGTAGCTCTCTACATTTGGATTGCTACCTCCAAGTCATCTAGGAATTCCCCACTTGATACCTCTTAGGTCTAACAATCTTGCCCTTAGGCTCAACTGCAGACTACCACGATCAGGTTCATTCAGTTGTACTTCCCTAGAATCACTAGGTTTGTCAGGCCCTACCTATATGATGACAAAATAATCTCTACTTCAAAAATTCTCAATATCTATTTTCTCCCTTCATTGGCCTATGATACTCCATTAAGACCATCATCTCAAATACAAATTGGAATCACCACCATTTCATCAACTATGAGGTTACTTCAACATTCTCATCACAAATTTATATCACTGTCATTAACCATACACCATTATCACATAAATCCATCACAAAGTTATATCATCAGTATCATCGATCATACATCATTAGCATCACATAAAATTATCACAATGCATCCATCTTTTATTAGTTCATCACATAAACTCATCTAATCAAACATATACATAAAATTAATTCGACACCCAATATCACAATAATATCAAATACCACACATTTAATGAAATTAAATCAATCAACTCCTTACAAATATTTCTATTCCACATTTTAATCTCACAATTTCCATACATGCATATTAATTAATTTTCCCTCAAAGGGATACTACCGTACGTTGCGAGCCCCGGATGAATCGTTGGGAAATGCAATTTTCTCGTTCATCTCATAATATATTATACACATGAATTCAAACGTTCTCTCACCCCTTACCTTATTTCGATGCTTTCACAGACGAATATGGTTCCATGAGAAAATAGCCTTTGTTCTTTGAATCTTTTTCCTTCAATTGATCTAACTCGACAGTTGATGGGTAAACGTCAAAAAAAAATTATGCGAAGACACTCTAAAAACCAATTTCGAAATTCGGTTAAGGAAATTATGCGGCTGCCCTATTTCTTTTTCTTTAGGTACGCTATATTTCCTTCTTCTCTTTTCAATTAAAATTCTTTTTATTAATTGTTTAATTGGGATTTACTCTTGCATATGGGCTTAATATCAGTCAAAATAGAGAATAGTTATAAATAATTGAAATATAACTACGTGTATACTTAATATCAGTCAAACGCATAGAAAAATATTACATTAATTGGGTACGTGTATATACACGTAAAATCGCATAAACTCTTATTCTTTAAAATATTACACTAAAATTATATGTATCAAACTAGCACATCATAGAAAGCATCCTTATAACGAAAATTAGTCACAAAATTTATCAACATATATTCTAAGATAATCAAATTAATTATTTCAAATCCTATTTAATTAATAAAATAGTTTATTATAAAATTTAGGGTGTTACAATTCTCCCTTTGTTAAAGAAATTTCGTCTTCGAAATTTGTGGTGAGTGAACTAATATCTAACTTACTACCCTCAAGATTCAAGCTTAGTCTATAAATATATTTAAGACATTCACTATTCAATTAAGCACAACATGTCAAAAATCAATTAGCTTAGCATGATAGGCTAACATGACACAACAAATTAATTAAACACATAACATTTAACAGCTCAAATATGAAGGAAGTATTATGATTAAATTATTAATCATTAACGTTTATAGATAAAACTAAGCATGTGAACTTAGTCAACAACATTTATTACATTGAGTTAAATCAAATAACACATATATCAAATACGCTCTCAAGTTCAACTAACAACTCAAACAATATTCTATTAGTTTTAGTCTACTTAAAGGATGTCTAAATCCTAACAATAATTATTCTACTAGTTTCAAAAAATTACAAACAAAAATGCATATAACAACTCAATGACATGCAGTCACTTAAGCTTTTTTTATAAAAAAAAAATGTAAATTGTATAATCATAGTGAAATAGGACAAATATTTTCACATATGGTTTCAAACACACTCAAAGTATAACTTGATTTCAAAGTCTTATACACACATTTTAATTATAGAACTCCTACAATAGTTCTAGGTCCTTATCAAATGAGACATTATAGAAAAATTAGATACTAACACAATACACTTATTCATTTTAAGCAAGTTACTTAGAAGCTCAAACATAATTAATGGAATGTTTAATTTAAGTACACACCTTCAACCTAATATTCACGCCACATAAACAATTATCAACATTCAACATTGATGTCACATAAGATTCATAGTCACTCAAAATTGTTTAAGAGATGAACATGGTTTTTAACTATTTCAAAAATAAAATTAACAGGTATATCTAACTTTAATAACAATGGGTTATTGTCGCCTCTTTTATTGATAATGAGTCATCAGAGTAGCTAGTCCCTCTTACTCATGTAGTCAACTACTTAAGGTAACTATAACTGCAATCATTCAAATTCAAACATGCGTAATTAAAAGTATCTTTAACGTGGTTCAAGAGTGCGAAGGCAGCGCCACAACTTCTACTCTTTACTTCAAGTTAAAAATTCTCTTAACTGTATATCGACAATAAGTTATTTGTAACTTACAAGTAGTAACAACGACACTTACATCAATATACAATCAATAGTCAAATAGAAGAAATATAGAACTATTTCACTTTTAGATGTTCTCAACTACTCTAAACTCTATACACTAATTCACAACAATTAGAACACTTAAAACACAAACAATTCCAAATTTACATGATCATATACACATTCACATAACTAATTCAAAAATTATCACCAAGGTTTTACGTTCATCTCATAACTCAAACGATGATTCTAAACATGAAAATATTTTCATAGAAGTCTAACTCCAAATTGATCACGATTAAATTTTATTTTGAATTAATCTTCATCACTTAAAAGTTACAACAAATGAAAGCATAGATTTTTCAAGCAGTAGATAAGATAAATAATTATTTACTAGAAGATACAACACGTTACCAAACCAAATTGAATCAAGTAGTGCATAAATAACTTTTAGTGTAACACCCTAATTTATTTTTATACCATAATTTATTATGATTATATATTAGTGATATTTTCTTATACATATGTTTATTGTGGTGTGATTATTATTATATTTTTTTTTACGTGACTGTCTTTCTTTGTTTGTCTTTGTAGTTATTTAAATTAAAATCATTGATAATTGTAATTAGATCTATTTATTTTATTAAAAAATATATATATAAAATATTATATACCAGTTTTGGATTGCAATTATCTTAAGCCTCTTATTTTAGTAATATTGTTATCTAGACCTTTATTATTTAAATTTATTTTTATGTAAATATAAATATAAAATAACTATATTAATTTGTATTAATATAATAATAATAATATGAATAATATAATAATAATAATAATAAGAATGACAAATGGGCTAAGTGGACTTGCCCATTAGCCTGGGCATCCCGTTCACAACGCCATTAGCCTGGGCATATATATATAAGTGGTAGAATATAGGCTAAGGTGCTGCCGCCATTAGCCTGGGCATTCCGATCACAACGCCGAATCCTTTTTTCGTTCTATATTTTAATACTAATTCCTCCTTACACGTCAACAAGGCCTGAGTATGTATTCCTTTTTATTCTTTCTATATTTCATCTGCCTCATAGTAATATTGGTATGTATTCCTCTATTTCAATTTTTAGTAATACCTGTGGGTATGATCATCCTAAATTAGACATGTGTTCTACATTCCAATTTTTTAGTAATAATAGTCCCGAATAATCTGAAATTAATCTGAATTATATTACTAGACATAATAGTCCCGGATAATTTGAAATTAATTTGAATAATAGTCCCGGATAATCTGAAATTAATTTGAAATTAATCTGAATTATATTACTAGACATATATTCTGAAATTAATCTGCATCTAAAGAATTCATTTTATTTTAAAAATGATTTGTGGTACGCATCAATTTAAATAAATACTATCAATTTCATTATATATATATATATATGATATGCGATTCTGCCTTATTTTAATTAAAATTATACATTATTTTATGTTATTATATTTATAAGTATGTTTTTATCAAGTATTGTTCTCTGCATTTTTTTTAAAGTAGCAGACTTGCTACATTAGGCTGAAATTAATATGAATTAATCTCAATTTGTTGTCGACTTCTTTGTGATGGTGTTTGCCTAATGCATTGTTTTTACATATGTTTTTATTTTTATTATTATATATATTTGAAACAAACTAAAAGAGCTGAAAATTTTAAATGGTTTTTATTGGTTGTTTGAAGGGTTCTTAAAAACAAAAACTGTGACTTCGTTAACCGATATGTGGAATAAAATCTTATTATATTAATATGGATATTTGATGATATTAAATATATTTTTAGTTATATTATAAGTAGTAGATAGTTTATTTAACTAATTTTAATAAATAATTTATGTATCTATTGGAGCAAGTAATTAATTTGTAATTGGTTGTTGCGTTGATTTATTCTCGCTCGCGGACTATTAGAGACGGTGGTTGGCGAAGACACGACACATTAAATCAGCGGATCGACTTCGTTGGGAGGAATCTTCAGCTAAGGTAAGGGGTGAGATGAGGTTCGATTTTATGAATATAAAATAACGTGAGATGAACGGGAATACCGAAATTCCCAGATATCCATCCGGGGCTCACTACGTACGGTCGAGCCCTATTGAGCAATAATAATTAATTAATAATATACGAATGGTAATAGTGAGGACTAAAATATGATTTAGCAACCTATAGAATTGTTGTGAATTTATTTATAGCAAGATTGCACGTTGAATGATTTTATGAAATGTGATGTTGATTGTTACTGTATGAATAATATATATTGGAGTGTTCTTGCTATTTGATTGAAATCGTGAAACTATTTGAATGTGCTACCTGATGATTTTTACTATTGCGATTGATAAGATTGGATTGTGCTTTGTGAGTAGTGTAAACAAAATATTGGGATTGTATCGTGATTGACTGATATACATATATAATGACGAATATTATGAAGTCAAACTGAAATTTATTGAGTTGTGATGATTGAGTAAGTATGAGACATGTGTTGTAGATTTTGGAGTTAGGATTATTTTGTCATCATATAGGGAGGGTCTGACAAACCT
>JBBPBP010000004.1:43929223-43951799 GCA_037974735.1 Cicer chorassanicum | reverse complement strand
AACAACATTAAAAAAAAATATGTTTCTTTCTAAACTTTGAGTTAGATAGAAAATATATCTATTATGTTTAAAGTTTTAATTTTGACAAAAAAAAATTCTTATTTTTGATCTTAAGTTGGCTTGTGTGGAAAAAAAAAACTTATGATTGTTGCAATTACTATTATTATTGGTTTAGTATAATATTGTAGAAGTTATTATCAATTTTAAATTGTGTCTTGAAAAATATTAATAAAATCATAACATTCAGTTTTTATATGGTACATAACTTGAGTTATCAAAAGTGAAAATCACTTGAAAATGTTGGTGGTAGTGGATTTTAAGTGTGCATTTGAATTTTAAATCATTTGAAAGTGTAGATGGTTGTATTTTGATGATTAAAGTTTTGATGTTGCTTTTGAAATTAATTTATAATGTTCGTCATGAGTTTGAGATACTATGAAATTCATATTATTAGAATTAGTAATTTTTGAATATTTAAGGTTGGTAGAATTTTAAAGTTAGACTTTTTAGAAAACAAATAGTGAATGAGTTAATGTTGATTTCTTTTGTAATGAAAAAAAAAATTGTTTTTGAATCGTTCTTGATTTGTTTTAAAGAGTTAGATTATTTTGGAGTTACGTTAAAAAAAAAATTTACTCAAATTTTTACCATGCGTTGTTTTTCATAAAATCTAGATAGATTTGTTGTGGGGATAGTTTTGAGGAAATAACCAATAAAATTAGGCCTATTTTTGAAGCTTGATGTCTTGAGATTTTTGTTTTAACTCTTAAAATAATATATATGGGATATGAGTTTCTTTCAAAATATGGGTTGAAAATAATGATTTTTAGAGTTGTTGATTATTCTTGAAGGTATTTTTTTTTGTGATTAAAGTACAAGTGAAATCTTAGGAATCTCATAGGTTTTTAAAATACACCTGATTTATTTTATTTTTATTATATTTAGAAAAGTGATTAATTTTATTCTTTCTTATTTAGACACGTGGTTTACTAAAAGGTAATTTAAGGAAAAATTATGAATCTTCATTGGTTTTTTTTTTTATGTTGCTAAATGATTAGTGACACTTTTTGTAATAATTAAAGTCAATAAATCAATTCTTATAATGTTGTGTAACTTTGAAAGTGGCTTACGCACAATGTGATTCAATTGGGTTTGTTATCGTTTTGTATCGTCAAGTAAATAATTATTCATTTTATCTGCTACTTGAAAAATGTCTGTTTTAGCTTGTTTTGACTTTTAAGTGATGAGTATAAACTCAAAACAAAAACAAAAAATCATAAATTTGTAATGGTTGGACTCCTATAAGAACATGTTATGAGTTTAGAATTAATGTCGTTATGCCAAATAGTTGGTTTAGTTATTTGGATGTGTATATGATTATGTGAATATGAAAGTGTTTGTCTTTCAGATGTATTCAGTGTTTGAAATTTGTGTATAGTGGTTAGAGTAGTTGGAAGTGTTTAAAAGTGAGATATTTCTATACTTTTTATTTTGATTGTTGATTTATATTAATGTAAGTGTCATTTTCTTTATTGTAAATTATAAATAAATTATTACTAATGTGTAATTAAGTGAATTTTTAACTTGAAGTAAGGAGTAGGAGTTGTGGCGCCGTCTTCGCACTCTTGAAACATGTTAAAAAAAAATCTTTTAATTAGCTGTGTTTGAGTTTGAATGATTACAGTTATGGTTACCTTAAGTAGTTGACTCCATGAGTAGGAGGGATTAGCTACCCCGATGACTCATCGTCGATAAAAGAGACGACAATAACTCGTTATTATTATTGTCATTTGCACTTGTTGATTTTATTTTAATAGGCTAAAAACATGTTTGTGTCATATATCATTTTAAGCGACTTAATTAAATTAGATAAATCTTTTACATTAGTATATTTTGTCATAGTCTTGTTTGTTTCCAGTAGCAGCCTAGAACTATTTTGAAAGTCTTACTAAGAATGAACTTTATTTGTAGAAATTTTAAAGCTAGATTTTCGGTGTGTTTTGTGATTGTGTTTTGAATATATTATGTTATTATACAACTTATTAGTATTGGTGCGATTAGTTTCCTATTTCAATATTCGCTATGATTTTTTATATTTTATTGGATGCAACGTGAAATACCAATTTAACTCTCATATGTTATGTAAAAATATTTCTTTGCTTTAATATGATTATATTTGTTGATTATTAATTTTTTTACGATATATGTTATACGGATTTTTTTTCTTCTCTATACTCTTTAGATGTAGTTCTTCATAAAGGAGAATCAATAAGTTAAGACTTGCTAGAAATAATACCACCATAGTTTTGTTGAGATATTTTAGAAAAATGGTTCTATGGAATCCAATCGAAGGTAGAGTAACTAGAGGTTGTGAGAATTGAGAATTTGTATAAATCAAACATAGATTCGATGGTTGTACCGCATACCGATTGAACATGGTAAAGATAGATTAGAAATTGGATGAATGTTGACGAAGATGATAGTTGAATAATTGAGAACAATACTTGTATCCACGGAGAGAAATTAGATAGATTGTATCATTTGACGTAAACATGACTTAAATTTCAAAAAAAATAAAATAATAATAATAATAGGGCTAGAATGTTAGAATCTTAATGTTATAAGCAATTAATGATTAGAGGAGCTTAAATTCTAATGGTAGAATGATGTTTTAGAATTTTGTAGTTATAATACTTGATCTGTAGTAAGGCCACAAGAATTGTAAATTAAGCAAACTTACTAGGGTCAAACTAGAATTTGAGTCATGTAATTCTTTTAGAAGATTAAGTGTGAAGTAAAATCACATTCTTTAGTAGCTTAAATTTCGGGGACGAAATTCTTTTAAGGAGGGTAGAATTGTAACACCCTAATTTATTTTTATACCATAATTTATTATGATTATATATTAGTGATATTTTCTTATACATATGTTTATTGTGGTGTGATTATTATTATATTTTTTTTTACATGACTGTCTTTCTTTGTTTGTCTTTGTAGTTATTTAAATTAAAATCATTGATAATTGTAATTAGATCTATTTATTTTATTAAAAAATATATATATAAAATATTATATACCAGTTTTGGATTGCTATTATCTTAAGCCTCTTATTTTAGTAATATTGTTATCTAGACCTTTATTATTTAAATTTATTTTTATGTAAATATAAATATAAAATAACTATATTAATTTGTATTAATATAATAATAATAATAATAATATAATAATAATAATAATAATAATAAGAATGACAAATGGGCTAAGTGGACTTGCCCATTAGCCTGGGCATCCCGTTCACAACGCCATTAGCCTGGGCATATATATATAAGTGGTAGAATATAGGCTAAGGTGCTGCCGCCATTAGCCTGGGCATTCCGATCACAACGCCGAATCCTTTTTTCGTTCTATATTTTAATACTAATTCCTCCTTACACGTCAACAAGGCCTGAGTATGTATTCCTTTTTATTCTTTCTATATTTCATCTGCCTCATAGTAATATTGGTATGTATTCCTCTATTTCAATTTTTAGTAATACCTGTGCGTATGATCATCCTAAATTAGACATGTGTTCTACATTCCAATTTTTTAGTAATAATAGTCCTGAATAATCTGAAATTAATCTGAATTATATTACTAGACATAATAGTCCCGGATAATTTGAAATTAATTAGAATAATATTCCCGGATAATCTGAAATTAATCTGAAATTAATTTGAAATTAATCTGAATTATATTACTAGACATATATTCTGAAATTAATCTGCATCTAAAGAATTCATTTTATTTTAAAAATGATTTGTGGTACGCATCAATTTAAATAAATACTATCAATTTCATTATATATATATATATATGATATGCGATTCTGCCTTATTTTAATTAAAATTATACATTATTTTATGTTATTATATTTATAAGTATGTTTTTATCAAGTATTGTTCTCTGCATTTTTTTTAAAGTAGCAGACTTGCTACATTAGGCTGAAATTAATATGAATTAATCTCAATTTGTTGTCGACTTCTTTGTGATGGTGTTTGCCTAATGCATTGTTTTTACATATGTTTTTATTTTTATTATTATATATATTTGAAACACACTAGAAGAGCTGAAAATTTTAAATGGTTTTTATTGGTTGTTTGAAGGGTTCTTAAAAACAAAAACTGTGACTTCGTTAACCGATATGTGAAATAAAATCTTATTATATTAATATGGATATTTGATGATATTAAATATATTTTTAGTTATATTATAAGTAGTAGATAGTTTATTTAACTAATTTTAATAAATAATTTATGTATCTATTGGAGCAAGTAATTAATTTGTAATTGGTTGTTGCGTTGATTTATTCTCGCTCGCGGACTATTAGAGACGGTGGTTGGCGAAGACACGACACATTAAATCAGCGGATCGACTTCGTTGGGAGGAATCTTCAGCTAAGGTAAGGGGTGAGATGAGGTTCGATTTTATTAATATAAAATAACGTGAGATGAACGGGAATACCGAAATTCCCAGATATCCATCCGGGGCTCACTACGTACGGTCGAGCCCTATTGAGCAATAATAATTAATTAATAATATACGAATGGTAATAGTGAGGACTAAAATATGATTTAGCAACCTATAGAATTGTTGTGAATTTAGTTATAGCAAGATTGCACGTTGAATGATTTTATGAAATGTGATGTTGATTGTTACTGTATGAATAATATATATTGGAGTGTTCTTGCTATTTGATTGAAATCGTGAAACTATTTGAATGTGCTACCTGATGATTTTTACTATTGCGATTGATAAGATTGGATTGTGCTTTGTGAGTAGTGTAAACAAAATATTGGGATTGTATCGTGATTGACTGATATACATATATAATGACGAATATTATGAAGTCAAACTGAAATTTATTGAGTTGTGATGATTGAGTAAGTATGAGACATGTGTTGTAGATTTTGGAGTTAGGATTATTTTGTCATCATATAGGGAGGGTCTGACAAACCTTGCGATTCGGGGAAGTACAACTGAATGAGCCTGATCGTGGAGGGCTACAGTCGAACTGTAAGGTAAGACTGATAGACCTTGGGGGTACATCTAGTGGGGAATTCCTAAGTGGATTAGTGGGTTATTCCCTAAGGCCGGGAACTACCGTGCAACACAAGAGTACCCCGACTGTCGCGTATATGTGTCTCGGGTTGAGTTGAGGGGATCTATGAGGACTTGGCCATTCATGAATTGTCCGTCCACTCTTGTAGTGGCATAGTATCAGGCCTCCTAACCAAGTACTTCAGAGTAGAATGGTACCAAATGATGAAGTATAGAGTATAGGACATGCATAGCATTTTATCCTTGTAACTGTTTTATTGTGATTGAATTAGATTAACCTTAGATATTATGTTATTGAATGTTCTGCTTATTTGTACCTTTTTGACTAATTGCGTGTTCTTCTCGTGTATTTTATATTGTTACATAATTTCGAAACTCACCCCTCGTTGCTTGTGTTTGGCGCTTGCGAGAGCGCAGTTATTTCAGGTTATCGATTGATGATCCATGCTCTGATAGGTGATACTGGGTGGGAGTAATTCGTTGTGTTTTATCGAGTTACAAACTAATTTTTGTTTTGTAGACTATATTGATCAATTGTGTTATATTCGAAGATACAAATTAATTGTCCCTATGTTTTGAACATGTTTTTATGTAAGTAATATTTGTTTAATAAAACTCAGCTATATTTGATGTTAAATGATTTTTTTATTAAGAAATTTTATGCAAAGGTCTTGTGTAGGTGTAAGTGTGACGTCCTAATCCTTATATTTTAAAAGAAATTTTTTATATTCTCCTTTTGGACCGCTGCGAATCTCTTTCAAAACTTGTGCATTTTACTTTTTATATCAATTTGGGTTTAGGGTGTCACATTTAGGGTTACACATCATTCTAAAAATTGATTTCTAGACTTAAATCGTTATAAAAATATCACTAATCATTTAGCACCAAAAAAAAAATTCTTTTAGAATTCAAAATTTTTCCTTAAATTATTTTCAATAATTCACGTCTAAACAAAAATAACTAAAATTAATCACATTTCTAAATACAATTAAAATAAAATAAATCACGTGTATTTCTTAAATCTATAAGATTTCTAAAATTTCTTTCTTACTTTAATCATTAAAACACATTTCTAAATAATTAATCATTATAAAAATTATTATTTTCAATTTATATTTTGAAAGAAAATTTAAACTATGTATATAGATATATAGAAAATTTTCCCATTAATTAACACTCCCAAGATAGTTCCAATTTATTTTTTTATATTCTCAAAACATACAAAAACAAAATTGTATATTTATATACATTCAGATAGTACACATGACATAAAGCATAAGGCATACTTGGTTATGAAAATGAATTACACTAATTCACAAATCTACAAAATAACAGCCTCATCTCACACCAGCTACACACCATGTCTATAAATACAATTTCTATCAAGCCACAAAATTGGTCTAAAGCATAACACACCATCAATTTTTAAGATTTTGGAGACTTGTTCTAATTTTAAATATTGAGTCTCTAATAAAAAAATATGCAATTTTATAATAAAAAAAAATTGGTAAAATAAATTTTAGTATTTGTACACATACTAATCTACATGATGCACTCTACACATACCAGTCTACATGATGCATACTATTTTGTTAGGTTAATTCATGTAACAATAAAAAATGTACAAACAACATGTCACCTTCTCATATTAAACTCAAATATACATTCTGACATTGATAACACAACCACTACAATTCTACTAAAAAAAAAAAACAATCTACTCATAAAATAGTAGAATACTAAAAAAAACATTCTACATCGTTAGGTTATTTCTGATATTTTTATTTGTTGGATCTTGGCATTTATCACTTTAAGGTGTATTATTGTAGCACAAAATCTGCAAGTGTACGAGTTTGTCAAAGAGTAGTATAAAATAGTATATTATTTAAAATTAATTTTACAATTATCAAATTAATAAAAAAATTTATATTATTTTGACGAATAAAAATTATGGTTGATTCACGGCACGGAAAGCGTACGAATTAAAAAGAGAATAAAAACACAAATTTGAATTAAATGGAGAGAAGACCTTGGATCATGGTTTCACTTGTAATTTCAATACCAAAAATTCTAATGTTATATGAATCCTTATTTGTTCTTTCACTTATCAATCCATTTTTAAAACTATTAGCAAAGTTTGATCATTCAATGTAATATTATTTTTCCTAAATTTATTCTGTGATTGATCATACAAAATATAATTAAGAGAAAGTATAAAAAACAAAGAGGTTGAATTATTGAAAGATTAGTATCTATGTTTCATCGTATAAGAATTCTAACCTCAAGTATCCTATAGATCTACCAATTAATTGTATTTAGTCACTAGTCAATTGATTGATTATTCCAAACATGTAAATAAAACAATAAAATAATTTCATTGAGATGAAAAATAAGAATCCAAAATAAAACTAAAATTAAAAATAAGACGTAGTAAAAATGTATTTCAATTATAAGATCCACCAAAGACATTAGAAGTAAGCTTAGTTAGTCATTGAGTACAAATAGACTACTATAAATTCCACTTTTAGTGACCGATTTGGAGACTAAATTATTTCAGTCAATTTAGAGACTGAATTAGAGATCAAAATACAAAACTATATAAAGAACTATTTTTTCGTCACTAAATCGGTCGCAAATGATATTTAGAGATTGATTTAGCGACTAAAATTTCAGTGACTAAAAAATCAGTCTCTATTATTTATATTTCATTTTTAATTAAAATTGGCAGACAATACTTTTGACAATGTCTATTTTTATTATGGCACATTTTTCACTTGCCCCTTTTTTTTTTATTGAAAAAATTTATGATTCCCTCTCCAATTTTTTACTAAAATAAAATTCCATCTCTAATTAAGAAACAAACTTACCTCTCAATTTTCCTCAAGAAACAAACTCTTTGTTCTTTTCTCAACCAATAACAAACCCTAAACTCTTTGATATGTGAAACAAGCAAAATCCGTTTCATCATCGCTTCTCCATTTCATCACTCGCTTCTCTCATAAAATCCATTATTTCACGCTTTGCTTCGGTGAAACAGAAAACCATAGCCACCACCCATAATCGATCGACTTAGTTGATGCTCTAAGTAAGGAGCCCCTTTTTTGTCTCCTTGCACTCTCAAAGTAGTCCATCTTTCAAAAAGATTCTAATGCCGAAAGGTCTTCTCAATCAATTGTTCTTGTTCTGCTGACTCCGAGTTTGATTCAATGGTTTTCTGAAAAAACCTTTCCAAGAGGGACGATTTTAACGACAAAGGTCCTGGACCCTTAAACACATGAATCAAAAGCTCATCGGCAAGAAATATTTCTTCTTTGTTGTTTCCTCGCAAGTCAAAACAATTTTGCTACATCTTGTTGATTTTATTTTGTTTTAATTGGGCATGTCTTTGATTTGGTTTTCTCTCATCAGTTTCTCATAACAAATCATCTCAAAATTTAATTGATTTGTGGACATGATTTTGTATTTAAGTGTATTATGTGTTATTTTATGAATGAATAAACATCAATGCTTAGGAAGACATCAATTTTAGGAATAAATGAACATTAACTATATATTGTTTGATTTGATTCCAAAGATGAAAAAGGATTTTGGATAAGGAGCAGCAACAACCATTCTATCATGCCTGACTCATTTGAGTTTTGTTAAGTTGCCAACTAGGCTATATATTATTGATTTCAAACTTTTAAGGTTATGTAAGAAGCTTCTTAATTTGATGTTCTTCCCACCCATTTTGGCAGCTATTGAATTTCTTAGATGTGCTCCTAAAGGGAAGTATGATGTTGTAATAATTTATTCCTCGTATCCTGTGAGCGAGTCATTTGAATTCAAAATGGTTTGTTGAATATATTCAATAAATAATACATATTATTGGAATTAGCACTGAACAGAGCATATGTTATATTGAAAATGAAAAAAATAGTGTTTTGTACTATAATTTCTCACCCGTTTGGAAATTGCTTAACTTGATCTCAACACTTATTTCTCAAAATAACACACTGTTACATATCAAGAATGTTCTTTACTTGATGTTTAGCCTTCATTTATGAGAAATTTTCAGTGATGACTTTAGGTTGTTTCGGTTGTTGGTATGATTGACTTATTTGGGTTACATACCATTTTGATTTGAGTTTTATCGAAAAGCTTCTTTTCTTTTATATTGTTTTGTTCGCTGGTATAACGATTGACTATCTATGTGTGCATCTACATTACATAGAAATCTGCTTTGGATTTTATCCAAAAGCACTTCATTTTCCAAAGATTTATGTGGACTTTTGTTGCTAAAATATTTTCATTGAATTATTCACTAAACTAAAATTGATTAGTCACTTACTAACTTAATTTAAAGTTTCACATATTAATATTCTTCCTTTGTTGGTTATTTTTATCAACAACTTACAAGATCACTTTTTGATTTAGGTCCTGCCCAGGAACTAGGAACTTGTAGAGAAAGTATTTTTTGTTATAAATTGGCCACAATATTCAAAAGTTATATTTTTCAAGCTAAATACCCTATCAAAAGCATACATTTCATAATATAAAAACCAAGAAAGTCAATTATTCAATTCATACTTGATTAATCTCAACTAAGTTGCCTGTTGATTCAGATGCAGAATGCAAGCATAGAAGTAGTGTAAGAATCAGATTTAAATTAAGAAAATTCAAGAATTGGTACAACAAGCTTTTACAACTTTAATTTTAATAATAAACATTAATAATTAATTAACAATTTAAAAAGAAGTAATAAATAATACATAAACTGATAAAAGGTACCAACATAACATATATGTAATATTCAGTCATTGATAAAAATTTGAATTGAAGAGAAGAGGGTTAATTAATTATTAGCTAAGGCTAAAATATTATAATGAATAATTTAAAAAGATCATTTTCGGATTTTGATCTCCATAACACTTTTCTATAAATACATTATCGGTATGAGAAATTTTAATCACAACACTATTGAAAGAGAAAAGATAGTTTGATGGAGAAGGAAACGATGTTGCAAGATATAGATGCTATGAAGGAAAAGAAAAAAAGCATTCCTTTCAACCCTAAAGTTAATTTTAGTTTGAATATACTTTTAGCGCAAGTTGCTTCACATTTCTACACCAATCAAGACTTATCACAAATAGAAGAACTATACCAAAGTGTTTGCCAAGAAACAAAGTCACCTCTTATTTCACAAAACACAATGAAAAAAGAGAAAGTGAATCATAACAAGAAGAGCCATTGCCCAAGTGATAAAGGTTGTATGTCTTAAGGAGAAAGAAGAGTCAAACCATAGATCACATAGAAAAAAGAATAATCACAACCACTAAAATTGCCTATTCATATCAAGAACAAGATTACAAAGTTTTATGGCACTAATTTAATGTGTGTTATGTGCAAGACTTTGTATTAAACGGATCTCAACAAAAATAATAATCATATTTCAATGCCAATTAAAAAAATCAAATGTGATTTTCTCATTACTATAGAGAAGAAAATATTAGATAAAAAAAAAGATAAACCTCTTGGTTTGGAAATGATTATATTAGATCATTCGTTCAGTGAGTTTACTATGTCTTTGAAAACGTGGAAAATGCACTCGACTAGTATTTATAATCTTGTTAAGAATTGAAAGCTTCTTGTGTCGCAAAATAATTTGAAAGAGGATCAAAAAGTTAGCATTTGGTCATTTAGGATCAATGACAAGCTGCACTTTGAATTTGTACTAAAAATAATGAATTTATGTTTGAAATTTTGATCTTTAAGTTTTTGATATTTTTAATTGTTGAAAAGGTTCTAAAATGGGTATTTAAAACTAAGGATGAAAGAAATTTTTGAAGATAAATTTTTCTCCTTCCTAACTAGTGATGGTCAAACCTAAAAGTGAGAGTTCGGGATTGGGAATTCAAAAAATTACTAGGGTACCTAAAGGATTTGATCTAGGTTTTAGAAATGGGTTGAAAACCTAAATTTTTATGTTTAAAGTGTTGTTGAAAATTTTATAATTTTAAAAATGTAATAAAAAAATATTAAAATTGGAACATTGAAAAATATTTTACAAGTGTTGGTGCTGTAAAAGATCTCAATTAATTAAAGTTTTTTTTTATATATATAAAATAGTTTAGTTCATATTTTTAGACGAAAAAGATCTCAATTTTTATTTTCAATATTTAAAAAAAAAAACTCCGGATTTTAAAAATCATAGTGTTACAGTTTTTATGGGCTTGGGCTCATACACTGGACAACAAGATTGTCCATATATTAGTGTCTTAGGCGGCTGTTAAAATGAATTGGAAAAAAAAAGGGTCTCGATATATATTTTTTTTTTTGTTATTGGTCTCCGATGTTTTTTAAATGATTATAAACTAATAATTCATAGTTTTTTATTTATATATTTAACAGTTCAATTTAAGTTCGATTGTAGTTTAACCGATTAAACCAATTCAACCATGACTCGAAGATCGCATTGGTTTGATTTTTAGTCTAATTTTAAAAATATTAATACATTTTATAATTATAGTTTTTATAAAAAAAGTATAAGACATTAAATACATCAACTAATATTTAAAAGATAAATATTAACTAAAGATAAAAAAATCATTTAAACCAAAAAAATCTTATAATTGAAACCAAATTTAGTATTTCCTAAGTAATTAAATATATTATTATATGAATTATGTTGCATTAACGATATTTAATAAGAGATAAGCATTAGTCCCCTACAAAAACAATAAATGTTAAATTTAGTTTCTCTAAATATATTCAGTAATCAACTCATTTTTGTCATTACATCAAGATTAGATGTCTCTTATTTTGAATTTCTTAAATCAAATTCCAAATACAAACCCATTAATATTATCCATGGTATGTTGAATTTGCGACCACATGTAGGGTCAACCTAATAGTAAGTCCTCTCTAGACACATAGAGAACCCTCTCTAGACACTTTTGAAAATAAAAATCATCAAAGATTTTAACAACACAATCAGAATCAACAAAACTTTTGTTAGATCTACAGTGAGTTTGATAGTCATAGCTTCATTTGTCTAAACATCTATAAACTCTTTTCTGATACAAGTTGTTGTCGCCGCCTCTCCAATCTCATTCCTTATATTGTATTGTAAGATATATGAGATGTTATTTAAACACATTTCTAAACACAAATACATGTGGCCCCCACATAATCTCTTTTTTTTTACTTTCCCCCTTTTTTATCTCTCTTTTTCACTTTTTTTTGTCTTCCTACAAAAACAAACATCACACATTCATCTTCCCTTTCTTCCATAATTCCTCTTTCTTCCTTTTATTTATTGAATTTAATCAAATTTTTAATGAAGTAACTTGAGCAACCTTATCTCTTCCCTTGCAAGGTAACTTCTCATTTTCTTCTTTCCCACAATGTTGAGTTTCAAATTTTGTCTTTCATTTATTAATGGGGTTGTTTGCTTATCTTGTTTACTTTAAGAATGTGTGGTTTTATTTAGACATTAGTATTGACAAAAATTGCAATTGTTTTTGGTACGTTATTTTTCTTAGATATGAACTTTTGTTTTTTTTATTCATACATGTTTTTCTGGGTTTTCTGGGTTCATACCTAGTTTTTCTGATTCTGGTTAACAATATAAACATTATTGGTTAATGAACTACAATAGGTGGTTAATGACTTATTTTTGTCTAAAAATTAGGGCTGTGAAATGTTAATCAATCATGTTAATTATTTTTGTCTAAATATTAAGTTTCATCACTGTTAATCAATGATGTAAATCAAATTTGAATTGTTAAGTTTCATCAATGTCTAAATTGTTGGTAGGTCTAACACATTTCATATAATGTGATTAATAGTGTGTTAATTCTGGGTCTTTCTGATTTTTTGTTTCAAGTTAATAGTGTAAATATTATTGGTTAGTGAAGTACAATAGGTGGTTAACGATTTATTTCTGTCTAAAAGTGGTAGGTCTAACACATTTCATATTATGTGTTTAATGGTGCGCTAATTGTTGGTTATTAAAGTACATACAGTGGTTAATGATCAGATTGAATTATTTTTTATAGTTTTTGTGTGACATTTGCACTATCAATTGAAACTTCATGGATTGTGGTACTATTGAAGATGAAGTTATCACAGTTGACAACCTTGATGATGATGACAACGCATGTTGTTGGGAGCCTGCAACGGGGATGTGTTTTTCTTGCTTAGATGAAGTCAAATCATTTTATGAAGAGTATGATTCGAGAAAGGGTTTTGTATGACAATTTTGTTAATGGATTTGAACAGAAAGTTTGATCATTCTTATCAGACAATATAAATTTGGTTAATGGCTTTAAGAAACATGGTTAATGTAGTGAACAACTTGGTTAATGGATTCGAATTGAAAACTTGGGCATTCTAATCAAACAAGATATAAATCTGGTTAATGACTTAAAAAAATATGGTTAATTTATTGCACAACTGTGTTAATGGATTTGAACAGAAAGTTTGGTTATTCTTATCAGACAATATAAATTTGGTTGATGGCTTTAAGAAACATGGTTAATGTTGTGAACAACTTCGTTGAAAACTTGGGCATTCTAATCAAACAATATATAAACCTGGTTAATGACTTCAAAAAATATGGTTAATTGCTTGGTTGACGTTTACACAATTCTTCTTTCAACAATTTTACCTCACCCTCAAGAATCGAAATCTTCTCTTGGGACTGCCTATTCTCCGCCACCAAGCGTTGATAATCAACATAACGTACAGTCTGATTTTCTTGTTCATGCAATGCTTCATTTACCATGTCAAATTCAAGTTCTTCATTTCTTACAGTTAAATATTCAATTATCTTGCAAAACGAAAAACAATTGAAACACACACATTATTATTAATATTTTTCATTTATTAAAAATAAATTCTGCTTATTATCGGAATTGTAATAATATACTTATACTCCTACACCAAAAGGGGGCTTGCATATTCAATCTAATGACCATTTGAATCAGCAAAACTGTAATCTTAAAAAATCCCCAAACTTGTTAATGAATTAATTAAGATACTAATCTTGTATTGAACTGCAATGATATCCATAAACAGCTCCCAATTCAGAATTTAAGGTCACATAAAACACACTGAAATTCCATTATGTAGCTTGAATTGGACAATAAATAAAAGAACATGCCAACAAAAGTAATTAGCTACAGCCAAAGGAAACAATGGAAGGAATATCAGCCAACGAAAAAATCCTAAATTGAATAACCAAAAATCCTAAACCCAAAATTAAGAAACCCTAAATCATTCACTAAAAACCCTAAATTGAAGGAAACAACAATCACACAAAGAAACAACAATGTTTGTAAAAGCAACTGAAAAAAGAAAACAACAAAAGTATTGTTTACAATTCACAGCCTAATTTTTAGGTAAAAATTCACAGCCCTAATTTTTAGGCAACAATGGTTGAACAATTCACAACCCTAATGCTTGAACCAATAATGCTTACACTATTAACCAAAAAAGAAAGACCCAAAAAAACCCAAAAAATCGTGTAAATGCCAAGAAAACCGTTGTATGAGCCAAGAACAACAAGCAAACAAAGCCGATCTAAACCGACAACAACAAAACAAAGTTAGAGAAAAAATAAAACAAAAATGAATAATAAAAGAAGACTGACCTGATTGATCCAAAAGGAAGAGAGACTTACTGGGAGAGGAAAAAGATCGATGAATGAGAATGGGAGAGGAAGAAGATCGATAAAGATGAAAAGGAAGAGAGAGAAGAGAGAGTGTGGTGTGAGAGAAGCGAGAGAGTGTGGTGTTTGTTTGTTTAATTTTATTTAATTATTAATTAATAAAGAGAGAGTATAAGTGTGTATAAGGTATATAGGTATACCGTACAATAGTTGTGTATGTATTTGTGTTTGAAATTGTGTTTAAAGAACATTGCTGAAGATTTTAACAACACAATCAGAATCAACAAAACTTTTGTTAGATCTACAGTGAGTTTGATAGTCATAGCTTCAGTTGTCTAAACATCCATAAATCCTTTTCTAATACAAGTTGTCGCCGCCTCTCCAATCTCATTCCTTATATTGTATTGTAACAAGAGATCTTTAACAAACGTAATATCACAATCAAGGGGTTTTGGTGAAAAACTCCTAAAACTATTTTGAAATAATAAACCAATTGTTCTCCCAAACTCTACTAGATATATGTGGATTGTGTGTGGAAGGACTAAAGAAGTTGATCTTCAAGGAATTTGGTGACAGTCAAAATAAACAAAAACAAGCAGAAAATAAACCATAGTTCGCTTCCAGTAATTCCATGGTTACCACAACATTTTGAATTTTCAATACCAAAAGAAGCAAAACCCAATTCTATCATGAGTGACAAAACATAAACATTTAAATTTCTCAACAATAATTCTGAAGCAATTCCAGTCTCGACCACCACAACCATGAAATTTAGATTTCGAAACATGTGACAAATCATTCCATTCCTAATGCTGAAGCTTGATTAACCACAAACACCATTTTCCCAACACTAACTAACTAATATTATTTCTACCCTCGACAAAAACAATGACAAAGAAACAATCAATTAATTAATCAGTTATACAGCAAAGAAGAGAAAACAAACTAAATGCAACACTCAATGCAACTCCGGTACAGCAAGCATGTCGTTTGCCGGGAGGAACAGGCCACTGATCGCGCTGTAATTCATCTAACAGCTGAAAAAACAAAACACAATCACAACTCAACAATATAAACAGTGAAATCATCTCAATTCATCATATATCAATTAAAAAAAAAAAAAGAGTAAAATCGAAGAAAATTTACCGAATTGAGAGTGTATTCACAATCAGATGCAGGCAACAAAAACCGCGACACACCAGAATTAGGGAAAGGAGCACCCTTCATAGGTCCCCTAGCAGAAGCAGAAGAAGCAAGACCTAACTGTTCCAAAATCTGATCTTTTTTAATTTTGAAGAACAGTAGATGAACACGACGAAGACATCATTTTTTACTTTTTATTTTTTTTTTCTTTTCTTTTAAAATTTATAACAATAATTATAATAATAGTTTAATTGTATTTTTTAATTTGAACTAATATAATAATCAGTTTTAATCCACATATACATGTGCCACGTCAGCGTTTTTTTGACACGTCATTAAAAAAATGACAACTCATCATGATTTGGACTCAAAATATGTTTGAGGACTAAAACTGGGGACAAACAAAATGGGGGAACTACTTTCGCTTTTCACCTAAAATAGGGGGACCAAAAGTGCAATTAAGCCTATATTTATTCCCTTTTCTTTGAATTTTTTAAATATTTTGATTTTTTATACTTGTTATAATTAATTTAGCTTGTTTTTTTTAAATATCAGTTCTATTGGAGACCTTATCTCATGTTCCAACATGAAGTTTATGAAAAGAGCTGGTCACTTGTACTGCATGTACCTATCTGCATTGCTATCATATCGTTGAAAAATATCATACAGATAGAGTCACACTTCAGTTCAGCTTCCTTCAACAAATACCACAACCACCGGAGGACATGAAAATGTACCATGAGGTCAACATGAGGCACGGGGTTGATGATAATTGGAATTGGGTTTGGAGGGAAGAAATTAAACACTGGAATGAGCATCACAATTACGTGTTGCAAGGTAAGATCGTGGAAGGTCTTTTATGCCATACTACGGAATATATAATTTGGTTTAGACAACACACCAAATTATTTATATTTGTCGAACAATATCTCTGTGATTCCCGTTTGCAACCACCGTCGTATCCCTCTGTAACATCGAACTCCCAATCCACCCCACAACAACAAAACACTGCACAACCGTCTCTATCATCACCTCACCTACATGTCCATACAGAAGTTCCATCTTATGATCCACCACCGACTCAATATTACGTTATGATGGTACCAGAAATGGCTACCCCCGGTTATCCGATAGAAAATGGGCTTTTCTATAATTTGTTTGGAACTCAATGCACAACTCCTGAGTCGGCTTATGCTGTGTTTGACTCCATGTATAATTCTCAGCGTCAAAATTTCATGGAAACAGGTGGTAGTGGTTCTAATCCATCTACGACTTACATTGAGAATAATTATCAAGATGAACCGGAAGAACCTCAACTCGTTCAAAGAGCTAGACGAGTTCGACGACATCCTAGATGTGGAACTGGAGGTCATTTAGGTGGACATCAATAATTTAATGTATTTTGTATTTTGTTTCATTTTATTTGATGCATTTTTTTTAATGTATTTTCTTTAAAATTTTAATATAATTTTCTATTTTTAATTATCATCATTTATAATAATAATTATTATTATTATTATTATTATTTATTAATGTACTATTATTTATTAATTATTATTATTATTATTATTATTATTATTTTTAATGTATTATAATTATTATAATTAATTAATTATTTAAAAATACCTAAAAAACACTAAACGACAAAAAAAAACCCAGTAGGAGGTCGCACCCCCAGCCAGCGACCTCTTGATGGGCCTAAAAAACGAGTTCTTCAACTGGTCCCACCCCCGTTACGACCTCATACTAGGCCCAAAAACTAGGGCGGACAGGGAATTAAATTTGGGAGTGGGGCATATTGGAAAAAAAAAAATAAAAAAAAAAGGGATATTTATGTGAAAAATCCCAACTTCAATCGTAGTTAAATTAAATTTTATTTGTTTTCAAATATATATCGAAAAAATCTATATAACTAAAAAATTTAGTAGAAACTTAGAAAAAAATAATTATATTAGAAACATAAGAATAAATAATTAATTTAATATTGTAATAAAAAACTGATTACTTTTATATACAATTTGTTTGATACAATTGGAATATAAAGTTGATATATAGATAGTTAACTGGTCATGAAAAAAATACAGATTTAACTTTGGTTAGTTAACTAGGTTTATTTTTTTATGAAAGTTAACTAGGTGTTTTTCTTTATGGTGAATGAAATAAAAAAATTCTTAGAACAAGTCACATGTGGGTTAAAAGAACAATCAGTAAGATCACAGAATCTCAATCATTTTATTTTTGATAAAATGCAAGATCACAAAGTTGAATGGTACTAATGTAAGGTATGTTATGTGCAAGAAGTTGTTTAAAACAGATCTCAACATAAATAACAATCGTCTTTCAATACCACTTTAAAAAATCAAATGTGATTTTCTTATTAAGATAGAGAAGAAGATATTAGATACAAAGGAAGTAGATAAACCTCTTGGGTTGGAAGTGACTTTGTTGGATCATTCGTTTAGAGAATTCACTATGTCTCTTAAATTGTGGGAGATGCCCAAAAAGTCGAAGATGCACTCGACTAGTGTTTATAATCTTATTAAGAATTGGAGGTTTTTTGTGTCGCAAAACAATTTGAAGGAGGATCAAAAACTCAACATTTGGTCATTTAGGGTCAATGACAAGCTACACTTCTTACTAAACGATTAGAATTCTTAGTTATTAGCAAGATTTTTAGTTTTGTGGTTGTTATTATTGTTTTCTTACGATTATTCAAACAAAAATGTTAATTCTTTCATCATGATGAATATAAGTTTTTTTATTTGGCAATGATTTTTTCTAACATTCGTCACATGCTACCATGAATAAAAAATAATGTACAATTTTAGAGCTTTTTTTCTTATTGAAATAAAAAATAATATTAAATGGTACTTATATTTTCTTGTTCAACTTACTCTGGTCCACTTATAAATTTGTTTTATTTCCTCTTTTCACAATTTACAGTTAATAACAAACTATAATAGTTGAGTAAAAGAAAATATAATTATAATGATATTCAATCAAAATTATTTTGTTTTTATATTTGAGGTGCAAACATACCGCATCAATTCGGACGGAGCAGATGTGGTCCAACACATGATTGACGATTTTCGATTATAGATTTTTTTCATGTTGCCCCTTCTAGTCTTAGCATATAGGGTAATAATAGCATTCTTTTTTAATTGTTGAGGGAAAGAAGAGCGGGGATGTCTGTCCACATTTTTCCACTGTTTAACTAAGAGAAATTTAGGTATGGAAATAAATGTAGGAAAACAAATCTATCACTAATTATTAAACACATAAGTAAGCATATAAGTAATAAAGACTCTTGTAAAATATTATGGTCAATTTTTATAAATAGTATTTTTTAGTGACAAGATCTATTAATTAATTTTTTCAAAACTACCCCTAATTAAATGGGTTTATTAGTTCTCACTCCTAAATAAAAATTATGTATTTGTACAGTTTTAGACTTCTTCACATATGTATATGCTAATAGGTAAATTTGAAAAACCAACCAGTCAAAACCATCAATTGTGGCATGATTACATATATTAAATAATAAATCAATATAACGTCTCATGTTAATAATAAAATTAATATTTAAATTTATCACTTCTGCAACGAATGCCATCCTTCCCTATTCCAATATCAATATAACGTCTCTTGAGTAAAAGTGTGATAACATAACATTTATGTTCCATGAACCCTTGTTTAAGTCTCTTTCACAAAATCCAAATGTTTCCCTCACTCTCTCACTTAGTGCTTTATCTTCTATGCAATAGATTTCTAATAGCATTTTTTATTTTTTATGTCTATACTTTTATGTGTTAGATCTTGACATTTATCACTTTGAGGTGCACTATTATCGTCTGCATCATTAAAATTCAATTTGTGTTCATGTAACTCATTAATATTTGAGTTTTGGATTTGTTGTGTTAACCAGAAAGGTAAGATTTTAGGATAAGAGAGTAATGGGAACTAATGAATTATATATATATATATGGAGAAAGGAAGAGAGTTTGGATATAGTTATACTAGTTGAATAATTCTTTTTGCTGTGTACTATGCTCTTACATACAAAGCAAAAAACTATGGAAATGGAATGCAGTTGTAATATTTCTAGATGTTTGAGTTAGTGTGTGAGATACTACATAGTTTTGTTGGAACTAAGTTGGTTTTACATATAGAGTTTTGATATTAACAAAAATATTTTATGAAAACAATATATTTGACTTCAAAGAGTATGAAAGAAGATTCATGTTTTTGAAGAAAATCTAAAATAAGATTTGATTCAAATTTATAATTGAAGAAAATCTTAAATAAGATTTGATTCAAAATTATAATTGATGAAAATCTTTGACCAAGTTGAAAAGAAAATATGGTCAAGATTTGAAGAAGATTTGAATAATATTTGAAGAAGATTTGAAGAATATTTGAAGAAGATTTGAAGAATATTTGAAGAAGATTGAAGAATATTTGAAGAATATTTGATCAACATTTAATTGAAGATTTGAAGAATATTTGATCAACATTTAATGAAGATGTGAAGAATATGTGATCTACATTTAGTGAAGATTTGAAGAAGATTTGAAGAATATTTGATCAACAATTTAATGAAGATTTGAAAAATATTTGATCAACATTTAATGAAGATTTGAAGAATATTTGATTTGAAGAATTTACAAAGTCAATCTACACAAAATAGGAACAGAATCATTTTGAAGAATTTACAAAATCAATCTACACAAAATAGGAACAAAATCAATATGAAGAATTTACAAACTCAATCTAAACAAGATACAATTCAGAATTAAATAAGGACTAAATTGAAGCCCAAATTTTACTATAAATAGACACTCAAGGCTGAAGGAGAAAAGTATCGAAAAGCAGAAAAAAGTAACTCAAGCTCAAAGTTCTCAATTCATCGTAGAGTTCAAATAGAGAAACACTTGTTCAGGTTAGAAATATTTTTTGATTGTTCTTTTCTTAAAGTGTGAGAGTTATTATTATTATCAGCTTTGTTAGAAGCAACTACTCAAGTTTCAATATCTTGTATCCAACCCGATAGTGGTTTAGTTCCTTCTTCAATCTGGGTTCGTCAGGTTGTTAGGAGAAGACTTGGCTTGTAGGGTCAAGGTGGTTAGTTCCTCAAAAGTCTGGGGTGTCAGGCTGTTTGGGAAGACTGGCTTGGAGGGTCAGGTGCTTTGTAATTCAAGGTTTTTGAATTAGTGGATTAAAGCCTTCTGAATGAAGGGACTGGATGTAGCCAAGTTAGTGGTGAACCAGGATAATTCTACGCGTCAAATTATTTATGCTTTCATTGATTGCTGCTTCTAAATTCGATTGCTTCTACTCCAAGTAAGTCACCAAAACCAAACTAATTTTTAATTATTTATAAATTATCATAAATGTATCAACTTTGTGCAAACACAATTCAACCCCCCTTCTCGTGTTCGCACCTTCAATAATATTGAAAGTTTCTTTTTTCTCTCCAAGTCTTCTCAAAAGTTTTCAAATTTTGTTCGGATTAACTAATCATAAGTTGTATTTTACACATTCGGATAGACCAATTCAGACACGTATTTTTGTGTATTTGAGAGCATTAAGAGGTGAGCGAAGCAACACCCTAAATTTTTGTGTAATTTTGAGAGCTTTGACACGTATTTTTGTGTATTTTACATAAACGTTTCCATTTGGACCAATGACCTCATTCTTCAAAGAAATAACAAAATTCCAACGAGCATTTTGACCGGAGGCTTCAATAACACTCAAGTTATGAAGAAAATGTCGATTCGACTAGAAGAAAGGGATTATTTTTTCCATAATAACTCCTACTTCATCAATGATAAAAGCGTAATCATATCGAGCACTTGCTCATGAACCACCACCCCATCTCGTGCCCTCTCAGTTAAAGGACGAGCAACATAATACCTGTCTTTGAAATTGTATAAAGAGTACATGTAAGGGGGAAAAAACCCTAAAGCTGCTTGAAGGAGACCCAATTTTGTCTCATAATGTCTTCGTTCTAAAGAAGACTAAAAATAGAGAACAATAGGGCCACCGTCGGGATCGCATCCATGTAGCCGCAAGCCATTTGAAATCCTTCAATTACGCCAGTGAGTTTTGGTTAATTTAGAGGGGAGTAAATCGAGGTGTTGGAACACATTTTCTCAAAATTAGTAAAGGACATGGGGTGCTCCAAATATATATGTATGTTGTCCGCCCATAGTCTTTAGCCTCCAGCCTCAACACCCACATAGGTGAACAATTCTCATCGTCTGTGGTAAAAATGGATACCACTCTGAGAGCCTCACAAGCTACCAAAGCATAAATCCCCTCGTCGGGTGTGAGAACCAAGTCGTGTAAAGATGACGCATTCTTTTCCATATCGACCTGAAAGGTGTAAGAGTAAGAGAATGAATTTGATATCCAAATCCTCCCGTTAACTGCCATTCCCGAAATGAAAGGATCAAAAGCAGAGTCATCGTGCCAACATACAGTCGACATGATGTAGCAATAGGACTGTCACCGATCACCACTACACTAGTAAAATGTTGAAATCATCAAACCTACAGTTACCTCAAGCATAAACTATTGCATTCCATAAAACTACCTACGATGGAGGCATAAAACTTTATCCCTAAACAAACATCCGCAATGAGGAAATGCTAAACCTCCACCGTGAGGGGCGGGGGGGGGGG
>JBBPBP010000004.1:43906502-43925707 GCA_037974735.1 Cicer chorassanicum | reverse complement strand
AAATTATATTAGAAATATAAAAATAAATAATTAATTTAATATTGTAATAGAAAACTGATTACTTTGATATACAATTTGTGTGATACAATTGGAATATAAAGTTGATATATATAGATGGTTAACTGGTCATTGAAAAATATTCAGATTTAACTTTGGTTAGTTAACTAGGTTTATTTTTTATGAAAGTTAACTCGGTGTTTTTCTTTTTAAGTGAATGAAATAAAAAAAAAAATCTTAGAAGAAGTCACATGTGGGTTAAAAGAACAATCAGTAAGTTTTTTACAATATTTATCTCTTTTATTTTCAATACAAAATCTCAATCTTTTTATTTTTGATAAAATACAAAATCTCATTCTTTAGTTTAATTGTACCATAAATTGACTTTCTGTCTTCAAAATTTTAGGACAGTGGAGCAATTTTATTTTTTTTGGCAAAACACATATATGTATTGTGGAAGAAGAAAACGGAGGTATCAAAATTAAGATAGCTGTACATAAAAAAAATATACAACTCTATTGAAAGAGAAAAGAAAGTTTGATGGACAAGAAAACATTGTTGCAAGATATAGATGCTATGATGGAATTAAAAAGAGCATTCCTTTCAACCCTAAAGTTAATTTCAGTTTGAATATACTTTTAGCGCAAGTTGCTCCACATATCTACACCAATGAAGAGTTATCACAAATTGAAGAACTATATCAAAGTGTTTTCCAAGAAACAAAGTCTGCTCTTATTTCACAAAACACTACGAAAAAAGAGAAAGTGGATAATAACAAGAAGAGGCATTGTTCGAGTAATGAAGATAAATGTCTTATGGAGAAAGAAAAGTGAAACCAAAGACCATAAAGGAAAAAGAATTATCACAATCACCAAAATTGTCTATCCATGTCAAGGACAAGATCACAAAGTTGAATGGTACAAATGTAAGATATGTTATGTGCAAGAAGTTGTTTAAAACGGATCTCAACATAGATAACAATCGTCTTTCAATGCCACTTAAAAAAATTAAATGTGATTTTCTTACTGAGATAGAGAAGAAGATATTAGATACAATGGAAGAAGATAAACCTCTTGGGTTGGAAGTGACTGTGTTGGATCCTTCATTTAGAGAATTCACTATGTCTTTGAAAATTGTGGAAAATGCACAAAGAGTCGAAGATGCACTCCACTAGTGTTTATAATCATATTAAGAATTGGAGGTTTCTTGTGTCGCAAAAAAAACTTGAAAGAGAATCAAAAACTCAACATTTGATCATTTAGAGTCAATGACAAGCTACACTTCTTACTGGACGATTAGAATTCTTAGTTATTAGCAAGATTTTTAGTTTTGTGGTTGTTATTATTGTTTTCTTACGATTATCCAAACAAAAATGTCAATTCTTTCATCATTATAAATATAAGTTTTTTATTTATGAATGATTGTTTCTAACATTGGTCACATGCTACCGTGATAAAAAATAATGTACAATTTTAGAGCTTTTTTTGTTATTGAAGTAAAAAATAATATTAAATGGTACTTCTAATATTTTCTTGTTCAACTTACTCTGGTCCACTTATAAATTTATTTTATTGCCTCTTTTCACAATTTGCAGTTAATAACAAGTTATAATAGTTGAGTAAAAGAAAATATAATTATAATGATATTCAATAAAAATTATGAGACTTAAACTACTGTTTATGTTAATAAATATAGGAGAACAAATCTATCACTAATTATTAAACACAAGTAAACATATAAGTAATTAAGACTCTTGTAAAATATTATTGTCAATTTTAGCGTTCAAGCTATTCTAATTTAAGTGCAAGAAAGATAGAAGCAATATAGAATTAGAATATGACCCGCGCGTTGCGCGATATATATAGACTTTAACATATTAGTAGTATTGTGAATAAGATTTTAAAATTTCAAAAATAATATAATTTATTTATTTTGTTTGTAGAGTATTTTTTCAAGTGAGTTTATTTGAGAAATTATTATATATGAGTTGACAAACACACATTTGAGAATATGTAAAATGTTTTGCAGAACGTAATTGCAAGTAATTCATATATTTAGTATTAAAAATCCATAGTGAAGATCATCCTACAAACAAAATTAATAAATTATATTTAGTGTTAAAAATCTTAAAAGTATTTTAATAAATATTAATATATGTAATTATCTACCGCAAAATCAGATTAGTCATGCTCTTTTTTGTGTTGTCTAATATAAATTTATAGTCAAAATATTTTTAGAAAAATATAAAAATGATTTTGTCATTTGGTATTCATTTTATTCAAATCCTGTCAAAGAAATGACAAATCAAAATTCCCATATTTTGAGTATGAGACTTCTATACAACATGACTTGAGAATTTTCTTAAACAACTCGTATGTACGGTTGAGTAGAAGTAAAACAGATGTAGAAACATCAAATTGGTAGTATTTTTAAAAATTTTGACGACAAAAAAAATCTCCGTAAAAAAATAAGAAATAATTTTCTAATCTAAGTATTAAAAATTATTCTTTTATCTATAAATGGTAAATAGTTTTCTCCCGAAGACACAATAATAACACTCATATAAAACTCAATATGGAAAATCTTCTTTGTCTTTTGAGGAGCCAATATATTTTCATGTCATAGATAAGATCAAATATGTCTTCAAAAACAATACTCTAACTAACACAATCAAGGTTTTGAGAAAACTGAGCAAATAGGTATAATATGTTACAAAATACCATTTACTTAAAAGCTATTTGTGCAAAAAAAAAATTTCAACTATATCTACTTCTTTGAAAATAATTGGGTTGCAAGGTACTAATCATAAAGATTGTTTGAAGAAGTAGATTAGTATACGAAAAAAGAATTTTCCACTATATCTACTTCTTTGAAAATAATTGGGTTGCAAGGCACTGTTCGTAGAGATTGTTTGAAGAATTAGAATAGTATACTAAAAAAAATTATATATCGATTGTACTTTAATTTGTAACTCATGACACATTAATAGTTATATATAATATTAGATACTAAATAATAATAATAATAATAATAATAATAATAATAATAATAGTAAAATGTGTTAAAGTAATTTGGAAGTTGAATATTAAGGAGAATTGAAGAGGAAAAACCTTTAAGATGTGCCACATGGGATATTTTGTTGAGTTGACAATATTTGAATGAAATGTGACAATATTAGGTGATATTTATGTGGGAGTCTATTTTAATATATATAATAGATGAAATATTATTGTAGGACTTGTTTATTAATTGAGAATTGAGTTATTTATACATGGCTCATTCTAAATGTCCTCTAGTTAACTAACTAATTGAGAAATTAGTTAGTTAGTTATTACAACTAATATATTAACTTAAATTACACAAACTGAATACGGAGAATGTTCTCTGTTTTCTAACGCTGAAACCGAGAACGTTCTCCGTTTCCAACAGTCAATTTTTATAAAACTATTTTTTAGTTACAAGATCTATTAATTAATTTTTTCAAAACTACCCCTAATTAAATGAGTTTATTAGATCTCACTGCTATATAAAAATTATGTATGTGTACAGTGTTAGACTTGTTCGAATATGTATATGCTTATAGGTAAATGTCAAAAACCAACTAGTCAAAACCATTAATTTTGGCATGATTACATATATTAATTAAGTTGTCAATATACATAATTGAATTGGAACACCTAATAGTTACGTTGAACTCTTTACTTGATGTTCGGTTGATGGTATATCAAGTGTTGTTTCACTATTTAGTCTTGCATTCAAACGCTATATCCCATGCACATTATGATTTTTTTATATTCTATCCCTAGTCTTTTTTTATTTTTTATCTTCGAACTTTGTGAATAAACCTAATTTAGTGATATCGTTTTTAACATATTTTCATATATTATTTTTGTTCAAAAAACTCATTCAAAAATTTTAAGATCAAATAGTTTGGTTCTTTTTGGATTGTGAATTATTTCCTCAAATATCTATCCAAAAAAAAAAAGCTATCTCAAAAATATTTATTTGAACAATTTCTTTTTTGTTGAGGAAATTAATCTGAATAAATTCAGTTAAACATATGTTTGGATCTATTTTAGAAAATCATATTTTGCGTTTCAAAACCTGTTTCTACGAATTTGTTTGGAAGTTACCTATTATAACATATGGATTCACATATAAAATTATCTTATGAAAGAGAAAAAAGATTATATTTCATAAATATACATTTGAATCTTTATTAACTGAAATCATAAATTACAAGAGTATAAACTCATATATATAGGAGCTGGCATGGTGTAATGTGCTAACTAACAACTCATAAGACTCAACTAACTTATAACTAACTCTAATATAAAGAAAAGTAATTACATTTAATTACACTTGAGAGAATAAAATTAAAAATATTCCAAATAGGACCAGAGGTGGTGTTGGTCCCACCAACAAAACAATCACACGCTAAATAATTTTTAGATGGATGATTAAATTTTCCAACATATATTAAATATTTATATTATTAGATAATATAATATAAGTTAAATAATATCAAAATATATATAAGATATCATATAATAAAAATTAGAATCACCAAATAAGAAATATAAATTATGTATGAAAATATGTGATATAGAAAAAATATTATTTTATTTATGTTATAACTAATAAATATTATTTAACAAACTACAAAAAATAATATATCAATATAACATCTCATATTAATAATAAAATTACTATTTAAATTTATCACTTCTGCAACTAATGTCATCATTCCCTGTTCCAATATCAATATAACGTCTCTCGAGTAAAAGTGTGATCACAACATTTATGTTCCATGAACCCTTGTTTAAGTCTCTTTCACAAAATCCAAATGTTTCCCTCACTCTCTCATTTAGTGCTTTCTCTTCTATGCAATAGATTTCTAATAGCATTTTTTATTTTTTATGTCTATACTTTTATAGATTAGATCTTGACATTTATCACTTTGAGGTGCACTATTATACTTTGCATCATTGAAATTCTGTTTGTTGTCTTGTAACTCATTAATATTTCAGTTTTGGATTTGTTGTGTTCAACAGAAAGGTAAGATTTTAGGATAAGAGAGTAAACGGAACTGATGAATTATATATAGTGCTTGGTTGGAGAAAGGAAGAGATATTAAATGGATGAAATAGTAATTTACCTTTTATTCGCAATAGAAAATTTTATAGATTTTAAATACAGCAGACAATTTTACGGTTTGCAAAGTTTTAAAATGGCTTTGTTTGCAACAAAACTTTTTTCCCTAGCCCCCGAGAAGATTAGAATTAGTAAGATGTTCAGGATAATATTTTCAGAGACCCGGTTAAAATATTCATCAATGAATAATTTAATCAAATTATGGATCATTTATGATCGACAAATATTTTTACGATGTTACGCATTTCTGTTTTAGTCATTTGTCAATTGGATTGCGATGAGAGTATATATTTTTATTAAAATAGATCTAAAAATGAGTGATGTGATATGTGTAACAGTGATTAAATGGTGTAATGATGAGTTTTAGCAAAATATGTAAGTATTTTTCTTATTTTGATCACATGTGGTAAAAATTTCACGAGTGATTTTATTGGTGATAATAATTAACTAAATGAACGAAATTTTTCTTTCCCCTAGTTATGTAATTTTTGCCCCCACCTTCCACCATTCACTTCACTTTATTTTTCTTCTTTCTCTCACGCAAAGAACAAAAAGAAAAGCTCTCACTTCTCTCTACTACTCACTCATTAGTAAAAACACAAAAACATTATTCCTTCCAAATCCTTCCATCTTTTGAACAAGGTTTGTGAATCAAAACTTATCCTCTCATTCTTGTCTTTCTGTTGATATTCGTGGTTTCATGAAGAAAACAAACTTTTCTTCTTTTTCTTTTCCCAAGGTTGTGAAGCCTATAAATGAGTGGAAAATCTGATTTTTTTTGTTTATTTTCCTTTAATAAATGTTGTAGAATCGTTTGTTTAAACGATGAATCTAAAAAAATTAATTTTGAGCATTTTAGTTTGTTTATCAAAAAAGAAATATGTTTGAAAGTTGTTGCTTCTTTGTTAATGTTTTAGATCCATTGGTTGTAAAAATGGATCTAAAAGAAAATTGGGGTTTTGAACATTTTAAGTTTTTCAAAAAGAAAATTAAGAAAATTGCCTTATTAAAAACTTATTTTACAAAATTCTAATTCGAGATACTTAGAACAGATAAATAAATCAAAAGCATCGATAAAAAAAAAGTAACAGGGTAGAGGGAGAAACACCAAGATTTATACTAGTTCACTATAAACATGGCAGTTATGTCCAGTTCCCTCACATAGAAGAATTTATTCACTAATTCAAACCTATATTACAACACCTGACCCTACAAGTCAATCTTCTCAACTTCCAGCCTAAAACCTGAAGGTGCAAATACAAGAAGGGGGTGGAATTGTGTTTGACAAAGTTGATAACTTTTTTATTATTTGATTAAACTGGTTTAGACTTGATGATTTACTAGGAGTAGAAGCAATAACAAAACTAAGAAGTGCAGGAATAAAGTGACCCAAGTAATTTATCTTGGTTCACCAGTAAATTGGCTACATCCAGTCCCTTCACTCAGAAGGATTTAATTCACTAATTCAACAACTTCAATTACAAAGCACCTGACCCTCCAAGCCAGTCTTCTTAAATAACCTGACAACCCCAAACTTTTCACGAACACGCACATCTTGACTCTACCAGCCAAGTCTTCTCCACACAATCAGACAACCCCAAATTATTCAAGCCACACTAACACCACTATCAGATTTAAATACAATGGTTTGGAAATTGAGTAGTTGTTTCTAACAAGCTGATTATAACAATGACTATCACACTCTAAGAAAAACACTTAGAAAATATTTCTCAATTAAACAAGTGTTTCTCTCTTTGAACTCTAAGATGAATTTGGAATTTTGAGCTTCAGTTTTTCTACTCTTTTCTGATTTTTTAATGATCTTCTTCTTCACCCTTGAGTATCTATTTATCGATAAAATTATGGCTTCAATTTAGTCCTTGTTTAATTCTGAATTGTATCTTCATTCTTAGTTTGGTCAACAATGATCTTATTCAAGAATAATTCTGAACAAGATACTTTTTGATAATATGTTATTTAGTCAGTTCTTTATTTCTGAATCTAATCTGAGCAGTTCTCTAGATTGATTTTGTTCGTATTTTGTTCAGACCGAGTTTGTAAATTCTTCAGATTGATTATATTTATATTTTTTTCAGATTGAGTTTGTAATTTTTCAGATTGATATTGTTCATATTTTGTAGTAGATAAATCTTGATAAAATCTTCTTAAAATCTTGACCATAACTTTTTTTCAACTTGGTCAAAGATTTTATCAAATCTTATTTTAGATTTTCTTCAAAAACATTTGACAATATCTTCTTTTCAACTTGATTAAAGATTTTCTTCATTCATAAATCAGAATCAAATCTTATTTTAGATTTTTTTCAAAAACATTTGACCATATCTTCTTTTCAACTTGGTCAAAGATTTTCTTCAATCATAAATCTAAATAAAATATTATTTTAAATTTTCCTCAAAACATTTGACCATATCTTCTTTTCAACTTGGTCAAAGATTCTCTTCAATCATAAATCTAAATCAAATCTTATTTTAGGTTTTCTTCAAAAGCATGAATCTTCTTTCAAACTCTGTGAAGTCAATTATATTGTTCTCATAAAATAATTTTGTTAACTTCAAAACACTAAGTATAAAACCAACTTAGTTCCAACTAAATCGACATACCGTTAAGGCACTACAACATCTTGACCCTACAAGTCAAGTCTTCTCAACTTCCAACTTGAAATCCTATATAATAGCCACTACTAGGTTGGGTTGCAAGGTGTGAAATCGGGTTCTGTTTTGTTTTTTCTAAGCGGATTGATTACATTGAACTTCACACTTAAACAAAGCACTAAGTACTGTGTAATATAAAGTTGAACGAGTTTCTTTGCTAAAACTGAAACCTTGAATTCTGATATAGAACAATTGATAAATCTGAAATTGAAATTCATGATTTTTTTTTCCTTTTCCTAAATTAGTCGAGTTGTTTAACACTTTTCTGACTATGTTGTTGATGGATTTGACTTATAAAACAAATCATTGTGAAATAACGGTTGTGTGACTTCAACAGAGATGACATATTCAGTTGAGTTTTCTTTTCTCTAGTTTGAAAATGAGGATAATTTCACTTGGGTCCTAGAGATGTATTGTAATTTGTTGAAGTCTAAAGACAAGACTCTAAAGGTAATTGTGACTCACAGAGATACCACACTGATGAATCTTGATGCAAAGATTTTTCCAAACTCTATTGCTTTACTGTGTTGGGATCATATTTCAGAAAATGTCACAACTAGACGCAAGTTGTATGTAAAGGTAAAATTGTGAAACCTTGTAGATGCGAATGCGAAACAGGTCAAACCTATAGAATTATGGAACACCATAATAAGGGCTTAGAACATTCTAGTGGATTCTCATTCAGAGGATGCATATGTTGGTGTCGTTGCACTTTCTAAACAGAACCACAAATAGAGTTGCACTTTCTAAACAAAACCACAAAAAGAGTTGAATCTGCTCACGATAGGTTGAAAATGTATTTGTTAGATAGTAAAGCTGATTTGGTGAAGGGTTAGGAAACGATGAACAATATGATGCAAACACGGTTCACTGAGATACAAGCCTCATTTGTAAGGAGTTTGAATGTGTTAGAACACATATAAAAAGACAAGTTTTTCTGTTTAAAGTTGGTGTTTAACATTTCAAGAGTTGGATTGAATTTTATTCATTGCGAAGAAGCAGGAGCAAAGGAATGTTGTATGGACAGTAGAAAGTGTGGTTGTATAATTAGAAAAAAATTATGGTTTTCCATGTGCTTGCATCATTGCTAAGAAAGTAATGCATGACACGCCTATTTGACTTGATAAGGTACACACTCATTGGAAGAGGCTACGGTTTGATGATGAATGTTGTTGTAAAAGCTATTCAGATACGTTTTAATTAGTTAAATTAAATCATTACTAATTTAGTGAATTCATGTGATAGTATATAAAATTTAGGTACACATTTATATTTCAAGAACAGTTTAACAAAGCAGATTACATTATAAAATTACTAATCAAGGAGCAAATTCGTGAAATAGCTTTATCAGATACGACGTCGTTGAATCCACCTAGTGAAAAGGTGAAAACCAAGGGCGCACCAAAGAAGGATCAGTGTACGCCAACAGATGGGTCAACTAAACTTTCGTCGTCTTTGTGGGAGTATGTTGATTCACTATATCCAGACAGTTCAGTTTCTAAATTGAAGTTATGCCCAAAAAAAAGAGCACACGTATTGGGAATCCCATTCCCAAAACCAAAAATTCCCTTTATTCATTGTATGCCTTTTTTATGCATTCATGTACTGAAAAAATTGCGGATGGTTTTGATGATGGAAATTGTGGATTTCGGGTTGTCGTTGTACATCTTGGTAAGGGCAAGAAGAATCATGCAATTGTCTGATATGATCTCATTGGAGAGATAAATAAGCACAAGTCATATTATGTCAATTTGTATTCGTTAGAGAAACGATTAAATATTATCAAAGACGCTATGTATCATGGAGAGTTTTATAAGGCACCTACATGAAAGTGGATGTCGTTTCCAAAAATGGGACATCTTGTTGTAATTGAGTTGATGAAGTTTCAAAATGGAGCTTATGAAACCTTTCTACCCTTACGAAGTCGTCCACCCTCAAATCCAACTTCACGTCTTTTGTGGATTAGAGGGGTCAACCAAAATCATTTTGTTCGTGTATACTTGAAAGACGGTTGTCCATTACCTCTAACATTTGTAGAATGGAAAGTGCACCATAAACTAGAATCTTGGAATGATCCATTTATGGAAATGATGTCTTTGTTTGATGAACTCATGGAAATTGAAAAAGATGTCCAACCACATAAAAAATCAAATGCTAACAAATCGATTGAAGTAATAGATGAGGACGATGTTGCTGACCGTGGAATAGATTAGTTAAGATGTATATTACTATTAAACCACATTAGGATGATAATAAATGTATATGACAATATGGGTATAATGAAATGTATGGCGTGTTTTTCGATATGAAGTTTAACCCAAATTTATATTTATGCATATGCGTTGTTTATGTTTTTTGTGGCACTGATATGATTTTAGTTCTGCACATAAATGTTTTTGGTTCTGAATATTGCAGTTTCTTGAATTTCCTGTCAAACACTATCGGATGCCAAGATCTGGTAGTGTATTTTTTACTTAAACTAACCATCGGATGCGTGAATTCGATAACATGTTGAAGTATTTTTTTCCAGTGAAATACACTATCGGATCCTTGCATCTGGTAGTGTGTTGAAGTACATGTTTCAAGTAAAATACAATATCGGATATTAGGATCTGATAGTGTATTTTTTACGTAAATTAACTACCGGATGTGTGAAATCCGGTAATATGTTGAACTTTTTTTTTTCAAATAAAATACCATGTTCTACAATTTGTGTGGTTCATGTTTAACCCTAATTTGTGCGGTCAATATTACACAGACATTTATATAAATACCGGTCTTTTGGGTCACCATGAATTTTAAACTGTTTTTATCTTATGATAACTTCAGACATAATTCAAGAACGATTTGAAGTTTAATTCGAGCATTTTGTTTATTTTTGTAATTTTTAAATTATGTTATTTATGTAAATTTTAATTTAAATTATTTAAATTAGCAACTTAGAAACACAAACAATATTTATTCAAGAAAACACAAATATCAGCATTTCACAAAAATATCTGATTAGTCAAGATTAACCAAAATATTAAAATTAACCAAAGTATTTTAATTAACAAAACCATTAAAACAATGTACATCTAAATCAAAAGTAATACTCACTAATACATAAATACTATTGTGTAACTTTATTCTTAATGCTACGTTGTCTTCACCTATGATATAAAAATACATCATGTGTGTTATCAATGGTATGTTGCACATATTCATATGCACGAGTTCCCTCCCCCATCGTCTCATGTGCTTCAAGTGCAAGATCTCTAACCATCCTACAAATATGCAGCATGTCAGCTACATATGCAGCCTGTTAGCTACATCTAAATATAGTTCTTTTGGTTTAAGCTGATTAATTCTGATTTATGATTCATGATTTATAATAATTTTGGTTTATTATGAATGATTATAGTTTATAATAATAATATTATTTTTTTTATTAAACTTGTTTGTGATTCTTGATTTATTCTAGTTTAAATATGATTAATTTGTTAGTGCTAAATCTGTTTTTAGAAATTAGAATAATCTAATTATAATTTTTTTGGATGTATGACGATTAATGAGATGATGGATGAATAAACTAAATATTTTTTATTTATTTATACTACTCATCAAAGCTTTTAGGAATTTATGAATTTAATTTACTTTTATGTGCAACTTTACATAATATAGACATGGAAATTGATGGCATATCTCAACCACTATCATATCAATTTATTTCAGAAGAAAGTTCACATCAACCAACTATGAGTGAAAGTTGTAATCCATCAATTAATGATTCCACACCAAATAAAACTGTGCAAACACTTCAGGGTGAGACAAACGATAATAGCGGAAGATCGTCCCAATAGGCTTAAAAGCATAGTATGAGATCATTTTACAAAGGTCAAAGTTGATGGAAAAGATAAAGCTACATGTAATTATTGTAAGAAATTGTTTGGCGGGAGAGCAAGAGATGAGACATCACACTTGTGCGAACATATGAAAATATGTAGTCCACATTTGGCTACCATGAGACAAAATAAAAGACAAATATTTCTTATCGCTAATGTCTTGCAAGATAAAAAGGAGTGGGGGACTAGAACTTATGATAATGAAAATGCTAGAAATGAGCTTGCAAATACAATTATTTTGCATGAATATCCACTTTCAATAGTGGAACATATTGGTTTTATGAGATATTTAGCCTCTCTCAAACTATTATTTCAAGTTCCTTGTATAAATACTACAAAAAAGAGGAGATACTCAAAGTGTACGAAGATGAGAAAACCACAATTTTGAAGTTGTTAGAAACTCTTCTAAGAAGAGTGACCATTACTTCTGGCATGTGGACTATGAGCAATAAAAAAAAAGGTATATGGTTGTCACTGCTCATTACATTAATGAAAATTGGGATTTACAAAGTCAAATTTTGAGGTAATTATAATTTCTTCTAATACTAGTTTGATTGAATACTATTTATATTAGTAATTGAAAGTGAATCATATTATGTTAGGTTTATTTATGTTTTTGCCCCTCATACAAGTGAAAGACTTTGTAATGCATTGGTTGAATCTTTGATGCATTGGAACATTAATACAAAATGTCCAATATCACTTTAGATACTTGAGCACAAATGATGCAATGATTAAAAAATTTAAGGATAAGTTGCAATTGGATACATTATTAAAGGATGGGGCCTTACTTTACATACGTTGTTGCACGCATATACTTAATTTGATAGTAAAACATGGGTTAGAAGTTATGAAAGATGGAGTGAAGAGGATTTGAGATAATATTGCATATTGGATTGCAACATTTAAAAGGAAGGAAAAGTTTGAGGAGACTGCTAAACAATTATGAATCTCTTGTACCAAGAATTTGGTTTTAGATTGTCCGACTAGATGGAATTCAACTTACAAGATGCTTGATGTTGCCATTTTGTATGAAGATGTATTTAGTCGACTAAGACAGCGTGAATCCCAAAACATTTGTTTGTCTACAAGTTTGAATTGGAAAATTGCAAAAGATATGTGGAATATCATAAGTCCTCATTGAAGCTGACTTCATTGGACTACTTTAGAGGCATTGATGTGTGCTCGAAGTTGGTTACGAAGTGTTGAGAAGACTAGTATTTCTTTCAAATTATTCATTTAAATTTGAATATCTTTAAAATAGCTAATAATTTTGTACATCTTAAATTTGAATTGTTTATATTGTACTATATTGATATTGATATGTGATTTGAATTCTAAAGTGGGCAATGAAAATGTTATTTTACTCAATAAAATGAAGTTTGACGATAAAATGTATTCTATTCTCTACACTCTTTGTATTAAATTTGTCATGTTAAATGTCACTATTTAACTTTTATTTTTTAATATAGATTAATTATTGATCAGTGGTGTTACTTCAGTTTCCAACTCCCGTCTTGAAGATGAAGATGATCGTTAGAAAATGCTTATTTGAAAAAAATTTGTTTTGATGATTTGGAACTTTTTCTTGTTTTGATGGGTTAGTTTGTTTGTTGATTTGAAACTTTTGTTCTAATTGATATTTTTACTTCTAAAGAACTTGAAGATTATGAAAATATTGTGACTTGTAGGAAATTTAAACTAATTTTTAGATATTGCGACTTGTAGGAAATTTATAGCAATTTTAGAACTTGTGTTGAATGTCACTATTTAGTCTACTTATTGATTTTATATGCTATTAATAAATAAATTCAAAAACAAAAGTCACATTTTTTTTATATAAAAATATCTGTTTTTTTTAGTGGGAGTGGGGTTAGAGCGGGAAAACCCGTCCCCCATTTGATGTGGGTGTGTATGTCAAAAAGTCATCCCCGGTGGGGGCGTGGGTAGTACTGAGGTTGCAGGTGCAAGGATTGGTAATATTTAAAACCGTTCCCACCCCGTTCCGTTGCCATGCCTAATGATCTAAGCGTGAAGCAACAAAAAGTTAAAAATTAATTATAAATGTTTCAATAAAATTAATTAATATTATAAAAAATAATATAATTAAATTAACTCTTAACTACCTAGAAGAGGGCCAAGTAACCAACTAGTTGTTTCGTCTTGAGCTTGTTAGCATCCCCTAGTTGACTATAAAAGAAAGCAAATGCAGCAACACCCCATGCATACTCTCGGATACTACCTAAGTCTTTGAAGTACTTAACATACATAATATCGACGTACGTTGCACTTTTATCATAAAACTGAGCAGATTTGTTCAGATGAATCAAAAAGTGAACTTTAATGGTAGAGAATCTCACATATGTTCCTCTAGTTCTTTCAACCTCTATCAGCGCATCATCTAAGCTCAACCCATGATCATTGAACAACCACCTAGCCCCCTCATCTTTCACTATTGATGTATGTGCTAGGAGGTGTCCAGTGATGGACAAGTGCAGAAGACAAGACACATCGTCCAGAGTCACTCTCATCTCACCAATAGGAATATGGAAGGAGTTAGTCTCCTTGTGCCACCTCTGAGTAAATGCGAACATTAAACCGACGTCTATTAACTTGTAGCATGTGCGTTCAATACCAGTTAAGTCGAAGGGTTTGATTAGATTCCAAAACCAAGTTATGGTAGAAACTGGAACATGAAGTTGACATCTTTCTACCATTGTTGGCGCATTTCAGAGGAATGTCTTCCTACAAATAAAATCAATTGTTAGTCTTTTGATGATTAAATAAATAAATAATTAATCCTTAATTTAATAAATTTAGAACTCAAACTTACATTTGCAGCCCATACGCGGGGCCCCACGTGGTCCTCAAAATGTGGTATCAAACATATCAACGGAGCTCCGAAAACCCTTGAACATGTGGTGGTGGTCGTGGTGGTGGTGATTGTGGTCCTTGAAATGGTGCAAGTGGTGATAGCGGTGTAGGTATCTTGTCTTATACATAGTCAGCATCAACATGTGCTTGAGAGCGAGAACTTTAACCTCTAACCCGTTGTCGTTTATCGGTAGCTAAGGCCTAATGATATATGTGAATAGATCTATGTTAGGTCTCCCTACTGTGTTGAAATCGAGTAATATCACTGTCATGTTTGATCTCTTAAAGCAAAAAATCAACACTTTGTCACATTTTGACTATCAAATTTCAACAACATAAACTACTTTAAACTAGAATAAGATAAACTAATTATATCTCACTACAAACTCATTACAAATCAAAAGCATTTTGTCAAACATTTTATCATATTTCAACAACAACAACTATAACAACTTATTCAACATTTTATCATATTTCAACAACAACAATCAATTGACATAACAACAACAACAACAACAACAAAATCACTACCAGTCGCTAACATAAACTAATTTAAACTACAACAACAATATAAACTATTTATATCTCACTACAAACCCATTACAAATCAAAAATATTTTGTCAAACTCATTACCTATCGGATTCCAGAACCCGATAACTCAAGTTATTAGATATGTAAATCAGGTAAATTAAAGAACCTGATTGTAGGATCCAGTACAGTGGCAGACCTTCTTGGGAGCCGGTAGGGGCTACATCATCCCATATATTTTTTTTTTATTTTTTTTTTATAAATAATAATGATAAGTTACTACAATAATAGTGATAGGTTACGAAAATATCCTAAAATTCTTAGGGTTTGGAGAAACTCATTTCAATCTCTCTATTCCTCTTTGTCTCTCCCTTCTCTCAATTTTTCGGTTGCTACTCTCTTCTATCTACTTTAGCCTTTCTTCCCTGCTCCCTGACTTTCTCTCGTCTCCCCCTCTCAGCTCTCTCGTTCGCGGTCGTCGACTGGCCTCCACACGGCATCTTCCACGTGAGGCTCATCTTTATAGCCTCCATGCGACGCGTCTCTCTTTCGCATCTCCATTCTCCAATATCCCTCCTCTACGACCAGCGTCGCTGCTACCCGTCTCTCTCCGCTTCTCCGTCTCATTTTGCAGTCACAGTGGTCAGTCGTCAATGTCGCCTCTTGGTCTTGGTCCTCATAGCTAGCGTCGCCTCTTGGTCTTAGTCCTCATACTATCTCAATTTGCTTCTTATATATTTTCCAGGTTCTGACTCTCTTTTCCTCTTCTACTGTTTGCTAATTGTGAATTGTTTTAGTTTAAGGTTGTGAACTAGTAGTAGTGTGTGAATTGCATTTGTGACTTTGTGAATTGTGAACGGTTTTAGTGTGGGAATTGAGATTGTGAACTTTAGGGTGTGAATTGAGATTTTGTTATTGTGAATTGTTTACTGTTTTTCTGATTAGTGTAGTGTGGATGTGAGATTGTGAATTTGTGAACTATTTTACTTTGTGAATGTGAGTTATAATCTCGATAATTGTGAATTGTTTTTCTGAATGTGTTGTGTAAGTAATTTGTGTATTTTTTTAGGAGTGATACGATGTTTAAACATTAGAAAGTTGATGTATTTTTCAAGAAGAAAATTTTGGACAAAGATGAAAATTGTAAAGCGGATACATTTTATTTGGTTGAATTGTGTGAAACTCTAAAAACTTGTGTGAATTGAAGCTCTAACTATCTTAACTCGTCGACTATGCATGAATTGTGTGAAGTTCTAAAAAAAAACTATTTGACTTTTATGAATTTCAATTATAATATTATAGTTAATATTTATCGCTCTCCAATATTCTGGGCAAGATCCGCCACTGATCCAGTAAGACGTAATTTGAATTTTTTGAGGGGTTTGACATACGACTAAAGGATAAGCAATTTCCTAAAAAAAATTTGGGACATTCACTTTCTAACTTTTTGGACCTATTTTGTATTTTTCCTCACAAAGACGTTGGCCCAACTCCCTAATGTAAAAAGAAAATTTTCTTTTTGGAAAATTTGTTTTTGTACCCCCCCAAAATGTTAAAAACCCAATTTTGCCCATCCCATTTCACCATTCAGTAAAAAGTAAAAAAAAATTTCTCCCAAAATTTCACTCATCAACGAAAAATCCGGTACGTATATATTGTTTTCAAATTTCCGGTAGTTAAAATATAACTACCGGAAATTTCAAATCTTGTGAAATTTCCGGTAGTTCATTTACTGTACCGGAAATTTTGTCTCCAAATTTCCGGTACGTTATTTGTACTCCCGGAAATTTGTGGGAGTTGAAATTTCCGGTAGTTATGTTCACCGGAAATTTCAAATTTCCGGTAGTGTTGTTCACCGGAAATTTGAAATTTCCGGTAGTTTTTTTTTTTTTTTTTAAATTGTTAATTTTTAATTTTGTGTTTTGTTGACATAGGTATGGAAAAAAGACAACGAGTTTGTATAGATTTGACTGAAGCAATCACAACCGATCAAATTTTTGAATCACGAGAAGCTGTCGTATCATGGGCAAGAGAGGTTGGTCGTCAAAATCGGGTAGCTGTTATCATAATTCGATCCGATGTAGAGACAGGAATGAGATGAAGGAAATCTAAATTAATTCTTGGTTGTGATAGAGGTGGAAAATATCAGTCAAATAAAAGTGAGTCAGGTACTTCAACAAAAAGGTGTGGTTGTCCGTTTAAAATTCGATCCAGACCATTGAAAAATGCTGAGGCTGAGGGATGGATTATTAGTTTAGTGTGTGGATTTCACAACCATGAGTTAGTGGCTACTTTTGAGAATAATGCATTTGTGGGGCGCTTAAACGATGAAGATAAGAATCATGTTGACGAACTGACTAAGTACCACGTTGCACCGAGGCATATATTGTCATCTTTGAGGGATCGAGATAAGGATAATGTGACTAGTATCTATCAAATTTATAACCGTCGAACCACCTACAGAAAGAATTTGAAAGGACCTAGAACTGATATGCAACATCTGTTGAAGTTACTTGAAGCTGAGAAGTATGCATGTTGGACTAGGACGCACGGAGACTCGAACATTGTGAGGGACATGTTTTGGACGCATCCAGACTCCATAACTTTGTTGAACATGTTCCATTATGTGTTGATCATGGATAGCACCTACAAAACCAACAAGTACAGGTTACCATTGTTTGAAATTGTTGGTGTAACTTCAACTGGGTTGACATTCAATGTTGCATTTGCTTATATGGACAGTGAGCGTCAAGAAAACTTCTGTTGGGCATTGGAGAAGTTAAAACAATTGTTTCTTGCAAACACTCCATTTCCTCAGGTGATTGTCACTGATAGAGAACTTGCCTTGATGAATGCAATTGAAGTTGTATTTCCATCTTCAACAAATTTACTTTGTCAACTTCATATCAATAAAAATGTTGGAGCAAAATGCAAACAATATATACTGAAGAAAGATATGCAAGAACCCATTCTTGATGTGTGGAAGAAAATTGTTTATTGTTCTGAAGAGAAGGAGTATGAGGAAATGTTGCAAATGTTTGAGCAAGCATGTGTCGATAATATTATGTTCTTTGACTACGTCAAAAACACATGGTTGATTCCTCACAAAGAAAGATTTGTTGAAGCATGGACCAATCGAGTATTGCATCTAGGAAATACTACAACCAATAGCATGGACCAATTTTTTTGTTATATTTATACTTATATATGATTAATTTTGTTTATATATGATTAAACATGTATGACTTTTTGGTTATATTTATACTTATATAAAATTTTGTTTATATTTGAATATTAGGGTTGAGTCTGCTCATTGGTCGTTGAAGAAATTTTTGGAACATAGTAAAGGAGATTTCTGTAAGGCATGGTCTGGTATGCATGACATGTTGAAGTTCCAAATTATTAAGATCAAAGGTTCATTTGAGACAAGTAAGGGTCGTAGAGAGCATATACACAATAATCCATTGGGTTCAGGTTAAATTGAGTGCAACATGTCCATTAGCTCCACTAGCATGGCATTGGAAGGAGCACCGTAGTGATGAGTCTACATCATGGGCTGTAGCATATGCAGGACGTCTACAACATTGGGGTTCATTAGAATTAGAGGGTACATCAGATTATATGTCTTTAGCAGATGATTGACACTTTTGTAACAAGTTTTACGTTAATATATGTTGTTTTCAGTTAATATAAAGTTTTCAATACATGTTATATGTTGTTTTCAGTTAAGCAAATAACACAATTAAGTCTAAACAAAATAACACAATAAATATAAAGTATAAGCAAATAACACAATTAAGTCTAAATAACAAAATAAATGGAACCAAATAAGTATTAAAACTAAATAAATAAAAATAAGTCTAAATATTACAAATAACACAATTAAGTCTAAATAACAAAATAAATGGAACAAAATAAGTATTAAAACTAAATAAATAAAAATAAGTCTAAATATTACAAATATTACAAATACTACTGATAACTGCCTCCTTTAGAGATGTACAAAGCCCTCTCTAATAAAGCACGCATGTCATCATCACCCGGTAGTCTGTCTAAATCTAAACTCTGCTGTATCAGACCACCGACGTGTTGACA
>JBBPBP010000004.1:43762012-43904152 GCA_037974735.1 Cicer chorassanicum | reverse complement strand
TCAAAATACATACCGGAAATTTCAAAAACGAAATTTCCGGTATGTATTTTTAACTACCGGAAATTTCAATGAAGTTGAAATTTCCGGGAAAACCAAAAATTCTCCCACTCACTTTTTCCCGGAAATTTCACAATGGGGGGGTGTGTCCAACTTTTGTCAATTTTATTGAATTCGCAGGGACAATTTGATCATTTCACACCTTATTTTTTAAAATGGGGGGTAGACCATTAAATGGGGGTACATAAAATAATTTTCTTCTTTTTGTGGTCCTTGCATAATGCAGTGTCCCTTGATCCAAAAAAATCCACTAGAACACAAATCTAGGCATGCACCACTAGGCAACACATTGGAGGTTACTAAAGTATCTTCACTGTTTTGTTCCAAAATTCATTTATCTGCACACAATCAATAATACCAACATATATCCTTCAAAAAACACGATATCACTACATTTATTCCTAAAATAATTAATTACGTAAATTGCTTAAATAAATAGTAAATACTTAAATAATTTCACAGCAAAGGGATTACTAAAATAAGCCTAAATAAGTGTAATATATAAATGGAAAAAAATAAAACCTAAAAAACAAAGACCTAATTAAGCCAAATAAAATTTTTATGTGATAAATTGATTTTGTGACTTCACATAATTAAAAATATGTATGAACCATAAGAGTTGTACATTCAATTGATTACTTAATATTAGAACTTCATCTTAAAGTTGCTCTACTAAGATAAAGAAGTCTTACTTCACAAAAAAGTAAATTTGATTTAAAATTTACAAATTCAATGATCAAGTTAGATTAGTAATAATTTGATTGATACAATCTTGCAATTTTAATAACCAATTCAAGTATTTATTAAAAAATATATTAAAAAGTCTATAAACACTTCACCGATAGCAATTACCTTTGTTCCTAAAAATTTCTTATATACTTTTTTATAGATACTTTTAAATTTTCAATTGTATTAAATATTTTATTAATAACTTAGTTCTAATTAATTTACATATTTCTAATTATTGTAACTATTTCAACTTATTACAAAACTAATTTTTAAATAAATTTAATACTGTTATCATTTTTCAATACTATTTTTAATACTAACTCTTTTTTCTTCTTTTTTTTTTATCAACAAGAATACAAGCTTCTTTTACTAAAATGTTTATAAATAAATAGTCAACAGAGGAGATGTAGACTATGATTTGCATCAAAACTCCAATCCAAACAAAGAACAGCGTTTGTGTTTACAAAATATTTATGCAGTTTTTTTTTCGGGGTCTTATTTCAGCGGTTTTTAAAACCTTTATTTTTATTTATTTTGACAATTTAAAACCTTTCTTTAAGCAAAATGCTAGCATTATTGGACGGTCCAATTTGGACCCCATTATTGAAACTTAAAAAAGGAAACAAAAAATACAAAATATGTAGTTAGGTGCCCACCATCTTCCATTTCAACAAGTCATCCAATCATCGGTATTGAAAACAAAAAATATCATCCAAATGTGATCCATCCAAGTAGTAAGAGACTCAAACACTTAAAATAATAATATGCTTTTGATTCATAACTCATGCAATTGGGGAGCACCCATTTATATCTCTAACAAATTTTTCAACAAAGATTAGTAGTTACTAAAGAGTAGAGTGGTGTATATTTCATAATATATTATTTTTATAGAAATAACAAAAAAAATATTACAATATTAAATAGAAACACTTAGAAGAAAAAACCAAAAAACACTCATTATTGAAAAACAAAAAGAGAAAATAAATATACATTATTACATATTATTTTAATTAAAAAAAGAAGAAAATAGATTTAGATTAAATATACATTCACAAAGTGATTGAATGACAGACACGGAATTCATTTAAAAAGAAAGAAAGAAAGGAAGAAAAATAGTCAAGTACCTTTTTGTTCATCTTGCTCGATCCGAAGAAAAAGTGTGTAAAATATAAATGGCAAGAAAAGCTGTGTTGATCGGGATCAACTACTCAGGAACAAAAGCAGAGTTAAGAGGATGTGTAAACGACGTGTGGAGGATGCACAAATGTTTGATCGATCGTTACGGTTTTTCCGAAGACGACATCACCGTTTTGATCGACACCGATGAATCGTACACAGAGCCGACAGGGAAGAACATACGGCAGGTGTTGGGGGAGCTGGTCCGATCGGCGGAGGAAGGAGATGTGTTGTTTGTTCATTACAGTGGACATGGTACACGTCTTCCTGCTGAAACTGGAGAGGATGATGATACTGGTTTTGATGAATGCATCGTTCCTTCTGATATGAACCTCATCACTGGTTCGTTACTTTTTTTGTTCTCTCTCTCTCTCTCTCTCTCTCTCTCTCTCTCTCTCTCTCTCTCTCTCTCTCTCTCTCTTTTTTTCTGTTTTTATGTTTTTTTAATTGAATGAATTGTTTGTTTATTTAATTGCTGTTATTCTGTGCTTTTGGATCTTTTGAGTTAAAGATTAAATAGAGCTTCATCTGGAAGGTGTTTTTATTTTATTTTATTTTTGACAAAATGTGTTATAAGAGTTTGGTTTGATTTGATGATAAGCAATCATCAGATACTGAATCTAACTACAAGAAACTGTTTAAAGCTTTCACTTTAATTGGGTTTTTATCGAAATAAATATAATTCATAGATTGGTTTGATTAGTAAAATTGTATTGATAGCTAGTGATTTATGATTTTTTTTAGTCTCATTCTTAATTGTGATCTTTATTCTGTATTTGTGTTATTGTAATTCTAATGTTTATTACTAGTAGTAGTGGTGTTGTGTCTTTTCTTTAGATAGAACAATGTTGCATTGACGTGATGATTTTTGTGTGTAAACAGATGATGATTTCAAGGAATTTGTGGATGGGGTTCCTAAAGGATGTAGGCTGACAATTGTATCAGATTCTTGCCATAGTGGTGGCTTGATTGAAGAAGCTAAGGAGCAGATAGGAGAGAGCACGAAGGGAGAAGAGCAACAGTCTGGATCTGCCATCGGATTATCAAACTTTCTGCATAGGAAAGTGGAGGATGCAGTTGAGTCTAGGGGATTTCATCTCCCGTCAGGATTGCGCCATCGCGGTCGTAAGGATGATGAAGAAGCTGAAGATAGGGAAATTCAACTCCCACATGGGAACTATGGCTATGTAAAGAATAGATCTCTGCCACTATCAACTCTCATTGATATACTTAAGCAAAAAACTGGGAAAGAAGATATAGATGTTGGTCAACTGAGACCTACACTTTTCGATGTTTTTGGGGAAGATGCTAGTCCTAAAGTGAAGAAGTTTATGAAGGTTGTATTGAACAAACTCCAACATGGAGGTGGAGGTGAACAGGGTGGGATACTGGGAATGGTGGGTAGTCTTGCTCAAGAGTTTCTCAAGCAAAAGCTGGATGAGAATGATGAGGAATATGCAAAACCTGCCATGGAGACAAAGGTGGGAAGTAAGCAAGAAGTATATGCCGGATCGTCGAAGCGAGGTCTTCCAAGTGGTGGGATTCTGATGAGCGGCTGTCAGACAGACCAGACTTCGGCTGATGCTTGTCCTAAAGGAAATGCAGCTGCCGCTTACGGAGCTTTCAGCAATGCAATTCAGGCTATAATTGAGGAGACTGATGGTGCAATTACAAATTCAGAGCTTGTTCACAAGGCTAGACAGAAGCTACAAAAGGATGGTTTCACTCAAAAGCCTGGACTCTATTGCAGCGATCATCATGTTGATGATTCTTTCGTTTGCTGATATGTTCTCATCTGAAGCAAAGAAAGCAATGTGTGTTCCCATACTGCAAAGTTTACATTGAATTATTTTTATTTTTATTTTTTCAAAAAAAAACTTGGCATTGGAGATGCAGTTGAACAATTGCGAATGGTGTGTTTATGCATGGTATAGTCGTGTGCTTGTGTTTGGACAATCAATCAATGTTTGCTCAAAAGGAATATTTATTTATGTTATCCAAAAAAATTATCCAAAAACAAGGAATATTTACTTCCGATGAAATATATGTAATACACTGGTTTAAATTCGGAATGGACTGACTATGTGATCCAGCCTAACCATCTACTGTCTCAGTGAATCATCTTTACAAATATACAAAATCGAATTATATGCTAAAATGGGTGCTAAAATAATTGATAACTCAATGAGACTGCACAATTGGGTTGCATGGCGCAGAGGTTGAGTCATTCCCTCTCCGAAAAATTCAGCATCAAGGTTGAGCCTTTTCCTATAACAAAAACTGTTTGTGGACGTACAGAGGACACCAAATATTGGAGACGTCAAACAACTTTCAAAAAGGCTTCAAACTTTGTTAAAAACAAAAGGTGAGCAAAGTCTTTTATCACATCTTAATCATCAATTTCTTGAACCCATGCTAAATCTGCGAAAGATGTGAATAGATTAGAATTTCATATATTAATCATTCGCATATGTAATGAACTGAAATCTATAATTTCTTATCAGAGTAACAATTTAACAACCCTGATTGTAAAGAATATAGATCAATTTTAATATAAATGAATAGGATAGGAAACAATAACAAATTATCAAAGAAATTTATGATCAGCATTGCAATGGAATATGTTTTGTCGAATGTTACTAAAATTACTCTTTGCTTCAGTACGATTTTACTAACTCTGATGTCAACGAGGCATTATAGGGTTTTGCTCAATATGTGATATCAACAAGAGGCCACTATAAGACTTTTATAGCATCACGTTTTTAATCAGCAGTAGTTGCAACCACTAAATTATTGCAGAAAAACACAGGTCATTGTGGCCACTGTTCTTCATATGGACAAAAACCCACATTTATCCCTTGTAGCATGAGTTACCAAATCTACTTTTGTTGTTTCTTTTCCTGATTTTCCATCCTAAAACTAAAAGTATCATTTGCTTTCTGTTTGAGAACAAACCAACGAGAGCGACTTCCATTTTGATGAACATGAACTGTGAACTCTTTTATTTCTAGAGAGACCCATTGCCTGCCTGCCTGCCAGCGTCTGTTTTGACCAACTCTGGTGATTTAGAATAAGCCCATTACTCTCCAGCTTCATTCATCAGGATTGGTCGGTCTCTTCCTCTTCAACTCTGCTAACATCAAACCCAGTCTCTGTCATCTGTTGGCTGGTCTATATAACTTTTAAGCAGTAATTATGATGTCTTTAATAATGCGTAATTTTATGAATATAATTTTGTCTTTGGAAATTTTATTGTTGCAACCACTGACTAGCTATTGCACCAGAAGTCATGACATATTTGAAGGTTGCAGTCAGTATTGTGAAATCTTCTGAAAAACTACTTAATCCCTTAACCCCAAATTTACAGGAGGCACTCAAAGAGGGTTAAGAAGAAAACCAACTCTGTCTCCCTCACGTAACTTTCCACCTCTTAACTTCATTTTGACAAAAACCCATCATACCTACTTGCTGTGATTTTCCTGCCAAACCCTTGAGTTTACTGGCCTTTCTGCTCTCTCCAGCTATTGGCTCTGCATTTTCCTACAAAGGCCTCTGTTCTGAATTTCTGCTGTGTTTTGTTGTCTTTTTTATGTGTCTCTCAATCCATTCTCAGCTCTGAATTTTCCTTCTTTCTTTTCCCCTTCCATTCCTCTTAAGCTTATACTGACACGATTTCTCACAGCATTGAACTTTATATTGTTTAGCCCATGATATACAACATTTTATTATTAGTTATGTAATGTTTCATATTTTTTGGTGTTCACTATGCGCCATGTTTCAGGATTGATAAGTGACAAATACAATGATAACTAAGACAAAAATTATTTGATAACCATACTACTCTCCACAGATCTACTAAGACAATTTATTCCTTCTCTCCACTCTCACACTATAACTATAGTCCGATTGGAGTTGGCTTCTAGCTTTTGGCAAAATAAATAATGGCTGTTCACTAATGAAAAAGTCTTAATAAGTAGAAAGGTGTTTGTTTATGTATAAGTTAGATTCGAACGCATTCAAAAAAACTAAAATACAAGTGTTAGGTCCTCTGGTATGGTTTTAGCAGAAAGAGGACTTTTGTGAGAGCAAGCCTCTTCAAGTGCTTGCATGTTGTAACACCGACATCATATTAACACACCTACCCAACTCACCTGCCATAATTTTCCAACAGTCTAAAACAAAACGATCCTATCTCAATGTAAATGGTCCAATCAGTTGTCTTATGTTTTATTTTCATTTTCCTCTATTTTTATTTTCTTTAATTTCAGTAAATATTTTATTTGTAATTGTGTATTCTTCAGTGTTTATTTTCATTTTTTTTGGAAGGCGATGATTTGAAATTTCTATTTTTATATTATTTTTACTAATATTTTGTTTAATTTTTATTTTTGTGCATATGTAACCTAACGTATTGTATCTTATATTTTCTAAGAAACGACGCATCGCTTTATTGTATCCAATCCTCGTCTCGTATCAGTACATCATAGAGTTTAATTGATCACAGCAAAAGAATTACACAAAGGAACAGTATCTCCTTTCTAGCTGGAAATTCAAGTTTAACTAAGCAAATTTCAAAAATAATCCTAAATTGATCGTATTCCTCTATCTATATAAGGTTAGAAGCAGCAATATAATCTAATAGAAAAACTAAGGGTCCATTCGAGGAGGCTTTTGGTTTTCTGTTTTGAAATTTTCAAAAATCAAAACCCATTTCAGTTTTGAATTTTAATTTTTTGGCTTCGGTTTCGAATTTCATTTCTGAAATAATCACTCTATTTACCACACCTCAATATGAATTCATACAATATAAAAAATATTAACCCATAAAAATAATTAAAAACAAGCTAAAAAGTTATAATAAAACTAACAATTTTTTAAAATAATTATAAAATTAGAATTGAAAAACCTAAAGCAAAGCAATATAAAAGTCATGGAATTGAATCTGTATAAACATATTGTTGGAAATTAGAGTAAAAATATATTTATTGATGTGAATTATAGAGGAAATGATCTTTTCATTTCTTGAATCAGAATGGTTACAATTCTGGTTTTAAATACAGCATTCCCTAGTCTAATAAATAAATCAGAATTAAATAGGAGGGATTTACTGTACAAGTCCCTTGATATTCACTACAGCTGTTATATAATATAATAAATTAATTACAGAATAATCAATCAATAAATAACTTATTCTCAGCCACAATTTGGAATCCAACACTCCCCCTCAAGCTGGGCAGTAGATGTCAATCATGCCTAGCTTGGACCTTAAGTTCTAAAAATTAGATTTGTGAAGGGCCTTGGTCAGTATGTCTGCAGTTTGGTTCTTGGAAGGGATGTATTCCAACTTGATAATTCCACCATATATCTTTTCTTTTATGAAATGTCTATCTATCTCCACATGTTTCGTTCTATCATGGTGGACTGGATTTTTTGCAATATTGATGGTTGTCTTGTTGTCGCACCAGAGGCTCATGGTGGAATCCGTCGGTACTCCTAATTCCTTAAGCATTCTCTGCAACCAAATTCCCTCACAAATGCCATGAGCCATTGCTCTGAATTCAGCCTCTGCACTACTTCTTGCCACCACCGACTGTTTTTTACTTCTCCAAGTAGTCAAGTTTCCCCACACATATGTGCAATACCCACTTGTTGACTTGCGATCAGTCAATGAACCAGCCCAATCTGCATCTGTGAACACTTTTACACTCCTAACTAGGTCCTTTTTGAAGTGAAGACCTTTCCCGGGTGTCTTTTTGAGGTACTGCAAAATTCGAGTCACACCTTTCATGTGATCTTCAGTGGGCTTATTCATGAAACGACTTACCATACTCACTGAGTAACCAATATCTGGTCTTGTGTGAGTTAGGTAAATTAGTTTTCCTACCAATCTTTGGTATCTCTCCTTATCAACTTGGGGACTGCCTTCTTGTTCTGCCAATTTAAGGTTAGGTTCCATCGGTGTATCTGCTGGCCTGCACCCTAACATTCCTGTTTCTTCCAACAGGTCTAGCACATATTTTCTTTGGGATACGTAGATTCCATGTTTGGAACGAGCAATCTCCATCCCAAGAAAATATTTTAGGTGTCCAAGGTCCTTGACCTCAAATTCTTTAGCTAGAAATCTCTTGAGTTCTTCTATCTCTTTGTCATCATCGCCTGAGATTATGATGTCATCCACATAAACAATAAATATTGCCACCTTTCCTTCACTAGAATGCTTGACAAACATTGTATGGTCGGTTTGGCATTGAGTAAAACCGTGACCCTTGACAACTCGGGTTAGTCTTTCAAACCATGCCCGTGGGGATTGCTTAAGACCGTAAAGTGATTTCTGGAGCTTGCATACCTTGCCAATTGTTTGGGAAGTTTCTAGGCCAGGTGGTATTTTCATGTATACCTCTTCTTCGAGTTCACCATTTAGAAAGGCATTCTTGATGTCTAGTTGGTGTAAAGGCCAATCTAGATTTACAGCTAAGGAGATAATGACACGAACAGAATTTAGTTTTGCCACTGGAGCAAATGTTTCTTCATAGTCCACCCCATATGATTGGGTGAACCCCTTTGCCACCAAGCGGGCTTTGTACCTATTCACACTCCCATCAGCATTGTGCTTTATTGAGAAGATCCATTTACACCCAACTGGTTTTTTTCCTTCTGGCAGCTCCACAAATTTCCATGTTCCATTCTTGTCTAGTGCTTTAATTTCATCTTCTACTGCAGCCTTCCATTCAACATGTTGGACAGCTTCTTGAACATTTTTTGGAAGTTTTATGTTATCCAATGTGGTGATGAAAGCCTTGTATTCTTGTGACAGATTTCTATGAGATACATAATTGCCAATTGGATGTTGAGTGCATGATCTCACAGCTTTCCTCACAGCAATTGGTAAGTTAAGATCATTCTCATTTAGACTGCAATTATCATTAGGCTCAAAAACAATATTACCTGGTAGAATTTCTAAATCTGTATTAAGTTCAGAATTTTGGATTTGCCTTGGAGATGTGCAGATTTCTTCCTCCCTTTGAGTTTTCTTCTTCCTTGTGTACACCAGTAGTTCTTTTTCCGGTTTTGTCTCAGATCTGGTTGCAGATTTTGCTGTTTCTCCAGTCACAAGGTCAATTTCTGGTTCTACAACTTGCTGCTGTATGGAGGTCTGTTCTGTTTCTAAAAAATGTTGCAAATTCTGCTGCTGCTGCTGTAAATTCTGTGTCATTTCATGTTGCAAATGTTGCAAATTCTGCTGCTGCTGCTGTAAATTCTGTGTCATTTCATGTTGCAAATGCTGTTCTGTTTCCCAAGGTTGGGATTCTGCAATATTTTGTTCTCTCTCCCCCTGAAGGCCAACTTTGGGGTAATAAGGTTGATTTTCAAAGAAGGTTACATCCATGGAATGGTAGAATTTTTTGCTTATGGGGCAGTAGCACTTGTATCCCTTCTTATTTGGTGGGTATCCTAAGAATATGCATTTTAGGGATTTGGGCTCTAATTTTCCTTTGTTGGGCTGGTTGTCATGCACAAATGCAGTGCAGCCAAAGACTTTGGGAGGAATGGATGAAAGGATTTTAATGTGTGGGTAAATGGATAGAAGGGTTTGGCAAGGGGTTTTGAACTTGAGCGCTTTAGAAGGCATTCTGTTTATTAAATATGATGCTGAAAGGACAGCTTCACCCCAAAAATGATTTGGTACATTAGTTGATAACATAAGGGACCTAGTAACCTCCATGAGGTGCCTATTTTTTCTCTCGGCAATACCATTTTGTTGTGGTGTGTTCACACAACTGGTTTGGTGAATTATTCCATGCTTGAGAAGGTGAGATTTGAGGGAATGGTGATAGTATTCACGGCCATTGTCAGTTCGTAGGACTTGGATTTTGGTTTGGAATTGGGTTTGGATCATATTGTTGAAGTTCTCAAAGATTTCTCCCACTTCAGATTTTTCTTTCATAAGGAACACCCAAGTAACTCGTGTATGATCATCTATAAAGGTCACAAACCATTTTGAACCAGTTATGTTCTTAACACGGGAAGGTCCCCAAACATCACTATGGATTAATGAGAAAGGTTGGGATGGTTTATAAGATTGAGGAGGATAATGGTTCCGTGAGTGTTTGGATAATTGACAGATTTCACATTGAAACAAATTTGAATTTTTATTGAATAGAGAAGGAAACATTTTTTCAAGGTACATAAAGTTTGGATGTCCTAAACGATAGTGCCATAGCATGACAGCTTCCTCTAGGTTTTCACCACTTGATGTAGCAACATAGACTGAATTATTTCTTCTCTTCTTGAACTCACTAGCTTGAAGGAAGTAGAGACCTGCACATTCCTCAGCATTGCCAATCTTCTTCCCCGAATCCAGATCCTGAAATTCACATAGGTGAGGCAAGAATTTAGTGAAACAATTTAGATCTTGAGTCAATTTACTTATGGACAAAAGGTTGCAATTCAACTTTGGAACATAAAGAACTGAGTTAAGAGTAATGTCCTTGGAGATGATTACTGAGCCTTTACCAATCACTTTTGTTTTTGTGCCATCTGCTATTCGTACCATAGAATTGTCATTGCATGGGGAATATTCATCAAATAAGGTGATATCCCCAGTCATATGGTCTGAGGCTCCAGAGTCTACAATCCATGAGTTAGATATTCCCTTGTCAACAAAATAAACACATGAAGAATTACCTTTTTGGGCCAAGGCAGCAGTTGAGTGTGTGCTAGTGTTTTGAAGGGATTGTTGTAGCAATTTTTGCAACATCTCCATTTGTTCCTTGCTGAATGGACTTGGTTCATGTGCTGGGGCTGCCAACACTTTGCCTCCTTCTGATGTGGCAGCATGGGCGCGAATGTCCCTGTTCCTAGATGGTTTCCAGTCTGCTGGTTTTCCATGAATGACCCAACATGTTTCTTTGTTGTGGCCTGGTTTTTTGCAGTGATCACACCATCCTCTAGATTTTTTGTAGTTTCCTTTCACAGCCAAGGCTGAACCTTCATTAATGGAGCTTTGATCCGTGCTTCCAAGCATGACTTTCCTTCGGCTCTCTTCTCTTCTCACTTCTGAAAATACTTCTCTGATGTTGGGCAGAGGTTTGGTTCCAAGGATTCTTCCTCTTACATCATCTAGATTCTTGTTCAGGCCAAGGAGGAATTGGTATATTCGGTCTTTCTCCACCAGTTTTTTGTACTGTTTGTTGTCTTCAGGGCATTTCCATACTATATCCTCATAAATATCCAGCTGCTGCCAATAACGGGTGAGGGTATGGTAGTAATCAGTGACTGTTGTGTCTCCTTGTCGCAGATCATGGAGGAGACTCTTGATCTCAAATATGGCAGAAGTATTATCAGTATTTGAGTATGTCTCCTTGGCAGCGCTCCAGATCTCAGCTGCAGTGCTGTAATACATGAAGTTTTCGCCTGCTTCATTGGTCATTGAGTTCAGTAGCCATGTCATGACTAAGCTGTTCTCTAGCTTCCACTTTGGGTAGTCGGGGTCCTTTTGTTCTGGCTCTTTAGCATCACCAGAGATGTAATCTTCCTTCCCTTTTCCTTGAAGGAAGATCCGGACAGATCTTGCCCATTGAGTGTAGTTTTGGCCATTTAATTTGTAGCCAGTGATGGGTATAGTGGTGTTTTCGGTCAGGCTGGTAATTGTGGAAGTTCCAGCTGCCATTTTAGGGTTTGGGTCTATGACTGAACTGCTTTCTTCAGCCATGGAATAATGGTGTTTTTCACTTGGACCAGGTTTGCTCTGATACCATGTGAATTATAGAGGAAATGATCTTTTCATTTCTTGAATCAGAATGGTTACAATTCTGGTTTTAAATACAGCATTCCCTAGTCTAATAAATAAATCAGAATTAAATAGGAGGGATTTACTGTACAAGTCCCTTGATATTCACTACAGCTGTTATATAATATAATAAATTAATTACATAATAATCAATCAATAAATAACTTATTCTCAGCCACAATTTGGAATCCAACACTCCCCCTCAAGCTGGGCAGTAGATGTCAATCATGCCTAGCTTGGACCTTAAGTTCTCAAAATTAGATTTGTGAAGGGCCTTGGTCAGTATGTCTGCAGTTTGGTTCTTGGAAGGGATGTATTCCAACTTGATAATTCCACCATCTATCTTTTCTTTTATGAAATGTCTATCTATCTCCACATGTTTCGTTCTATCATGGTGGACTGGATTTTTTGCAATATTGATGGTTGCCTTGTTGTCGCACCAGAGGCTCATGGTGGAATCCGTCGGTACTCCTAATTCCTTAAGCATTCTCTGCAACCAAATTCCCTCACAAATGCCATGAGCCATTGCTCTGAATTCAGCCTCTGCACTACTTCTTGCCACCACCGACTGTTTTTTACTTCTCCAAGTAGTCAAGTTTCCCCACACATATGTGCAATACCCACTTGTTGACTTGCGATCAGTCAATGAACCAGCCCAATCTGCATCTGTGAACACTTTTACACTCCTAACTAGGTCCTTTTTGAAGTGAAGACCTTTCCCGGGTGTCTTTTTGAGGTACTGCAAAATTCGAGTCACAGCTTTCATGTGATCTTCAGTGGGCTTATTCATGAAACGACTTACCATACTCACTGAGTAACCAATATCTGGTCTTGTGTGAGTTAGGTAAATTAGTTTTCCTACCAATCTTTGGTATCTCTCCTTATCAACTTGGGGACTGCCTTCTTGTTCTGCCAATTTAAGGTTAGGTTCCATCGGTGTATCTGCTGGCCTGCACCCTAACATTCCTGTTTCTTCCAACAGGTCTAGCACATATTTTCTTTGGGATACGTAGATTCCATGTTTGGAACGAGCAATCTCCATCCCAAGAAAATATTTTAGGTGTCCAAGATCCTTGACCTCAAATTCTTTAGCTAGAAATCTCTTGAGTTCTTCTATCTCTTTGTCATCATCGCCTGAGATTATGATGTCATCCACATAAACAATAAATATTGCCACCTTTCCTTCACTAGAATGCTTGACAAACATTGTATGGTCGGTTTGGCATTGAGTAAAACCGTGACCCTTGACAACTCGGGTTAGTCTTTCAAACCATGCCCGTGGGGATTGCTTAAGACCGTAAAGTGATTTCTGGAGCTTGCATACCTTGCCAATTGTTTGGGAAGTTTCTAGGCCAGGTGGTATTTTCATGTATACCTCTTCTTCGAGTTCACCATTTAGAAAGGCATTCTTGATGTCTAGTTGGTGTAAAGGCCAATCTAGATTTACAGCTAAGGAGATAATGACACGAACAGAATTTAGTTTTGCCACTGGAGCAAATGTTTCTTCATAGTCCACCCCATATGATTGGGTGAACCCCTTTGCCACCAAGCGGGCTTTGTACCTATTCACACTCCCATCAGCATTGTGCTTTATTGAGAAGATCCATTTACACCCAACTGGTTTTTTTCCTTCTGGCAGCTCCACAAATTTCCATGTTCCATTCTTGTCCAGTGCTTTAATTTCATCTTCTACTGCAGCCTTCCATTCAACATGTTGGACAGCTTCTTGAACATTTTTTGGAAGTTTTATGTTATCCAATGTGGTGATGAAAGCCCTGTATTCTTGTGACAGATTTCTATGAGATACATAATTGCCAATTGGATGTTGAGTGCATGATCTCACTGCTTTCCTCACAGCAATTGGTAAGTTAAGATCATTCTCATTTAGACTGCAATTATCATTAGGCTCAAAAACAATATTACCTGGTAGAATTTCTAAATCTGTATTAAGTTCAGAATTTTGGATTTGCCTTGGAGATGTGCAGATTTCTTCCTCCCTTTGAGTTTTCTTCTTCCTTGTGTACACCAGTAGTTCTTTTTCCGGTTTTGTCTCAGATCTGGTTGCAGATTTTGCTGTTTCTCCAGTCACAAGGTCAATTTCTGGTTCTACAACTTGCTGCTGTATGGAGGTCTGTTCTGTTTCTAAAAAATGTTGCAAATTCTGCTGCTGCTGCTGTAAATTCTGTGTCATTTCATGTTGCAAATGCTGTTCTGTTTCCCAAGGTTGGGATTCTGCAATATTTTGTTCTCTCTCCCCCTGAAGGCCAACTTTGGGGTAATAAGGTTGATTTTCAAAGAAGGTTACATCCATGGAATGGTAGAATTTTTTGCTTATGGGGCAGTAGCACTTGTATCCCTTCTTATTTGGTGGGTATCCTAAGAATATGCATTTTAGGGATTTGGGCTCTAATTTTCCTTTGTTAGGCTGGTTGTCATGCACAAATGCAGTGCAGCCAAAGACTTTGGGAGGAATGAATGAAAGGATTTTAATGTGTGGGTAAATGGATAGAAGGGTTTGGCAAGGGGTTTTGAACTTGAGCACTTTAGAAGGCATTCTGTTTATTAAATATGATGCTGAAAGGACAGCTTCACCCCAAAAATGATTTGGTACATTAGTTGATAACATAAGGGACCTAGTAACCTCCATGAGGTGCCTATTTTTTCTCTCGGCAATACCATTTTGTTGTGGTGTGTTCACACAACTGGTTTGGTGAATTATTCCATGCTTGAGAAGGTGAGATTTGAGGGAATGGTGATAGTATTCACGGCCATTGTCAGTTCGTAGGACTTGGATTTTGGTTTGGAATTGGGTTTGGATCATATTGTTGAAGTTCTCAAAGATTTCTCCCACTTCAGATTTTTCTTTCATAAGGAACACCCAAGTAACTCGTGTATGATCATCTATAAAGGTCACAAACCATTTTGAACCAGTTATGTTCTTAACACGGGAAGGTCCCCAAACATCACTATGGATTAATGAGAAAGGTTGGGATGGTTTATAAGATTGAGGAGGATAATGGTTCCGTGAGTGTTTGGATAATTGACAGATTTCACATTGAAACAAATTTGAATTTTTATTGAATAGAGAAGGAAACATTTTTTCAAGGTACATAAAGTTTGGATGTCCTAAACGATAGTGCCATAGCATGACAGCTTCCTCTAGGTTTTCACCACTTGATGTAGCAACATAGACTGAATTATTTCTTCTCTTCTTGAACTCACTAGCTTGAAGGAAGTAGAGACCTGCACATTCCTCAGCATTGCCAATCTTCTTCCCCGAATCCAGATCCTGAAATTCACATAGGTGAGGCAAGAATTTAGTGAAACAATTTAGATCTTGAGTCAATTTACTTATGGACAAAAGGTTGCAATTGCAATTCAACTTTGGAACATAAAGAACTGAGTTAAGAGTAATGTCCTTGGAGATGATTACTGAGCCTTTACCAATCACTTTTGTTTTTGTGCCATCTGCTATTCGTACCATAGAATTGTCATTGCATGGGGAATATTCATCAAATAAGGTGATATCCCCAGTCATATGGTCTGAGGCTCCAGAGTCTACAATCCATGAGTTAGATATTCCCTTGTCAACAAAATAAACACATGAAGAATTACCTTTTTGGGCCAAGGCAGCAGTTGAGTGTGTGCTAGTGTTTTGAAGGGATTGTTGTAGCAATTTTTGCAACATCTCCATTTGTTCCTTGCTGAATGGACTTGGTTCATGTGCTGGGGCTGCCAACACTTTGCCTCTTTCTGATGTGGCAGCATGGGCGCGAATGTCCCTGTTCCTAGATGGTTTCCAGTCTGCTGGTTTTCCATGAATGACCCAACATGTTTCTTTGTTGTGGCCTGGTTTTTTGCAGTGATCACACCATCCTCTAGAATTTTTGTAGTTTCCTTTCACAGTCAAGGCTGAACCTTCATTAATGGAGCTTTGATCCGTGCTTCCAAGCATGACTTTCCTTCGGCTCTCTTCTCTTCTCACTTCTGAAAATACTTCTATGATGTTGGGCAGAGGTTTGGTTCCAAGGATTCTTCCTCTTACATCATCTAGATTCTTGTTCAGGCCAAGGAGGAATTGGTATATTCGGTCTTTCTCCACCAGTTTTTTGTACTGTTTGCTGTCTTCAGGGCATTTCCATACTATATCCTCATAAATATCCAGCTGCTGCCAATAACGGGTGAGGGTATGGTAGTAATCAGTGACTGTTGTGTCTCCTTGTCGCAGATCATGGAGGAGACTCTTGATCTCAAATATGGCAGAAGTATTATCAGTATTTGAGTATGTCTCCTTGGCAGCGCTCCAGATCTCAGCTGCAGTGCTGTAATACATGAAGTTTTCGCCTGCTTCATTGGTCATTGAGTTCAGTAGCCATGTCATGACTAAGCTGTTCTCTAGCTTCCACTTTGGGTAGTCGGGGTCCTTTTGTTCTGGCTCTTTAGCATCACCAGAGATGTAATCTTCCTTCCCTTTTCCTTGAAGGAAGATCCGGACAGATCTTGCCCATTGAGTGTAGTTTTGGCCATTTAATTTGTAGCCAGTGATGGGTATAGTGGTGTTTTCGGTCAGGCTGGTAATTGTGGAAGTTCCAGCTGCCATTTTAGGGTTTGGGTCTATGACTGAACTGCTTTCTTCAGCCATGGAATAATGGTGTTTTTCACTTGGACCAGGTTTGCTCTGATACCATGTGAATTATAGAGGAAATGATCTTTTCATTTTTTGAATCAGAATGGTTACAATTCTGGTTTTAAAAACAGCATTCCCTAGTCTAATAAATAAATCAGAATTAAATAGGAGGGATTTACTGTACAAGTCCCTTGATATTCACTACAGCTGTTATATAATATAATAAATTAATTACAGAATAATCAATCAATAAATAACTTATTCTCAGCCACAATTTGGAATCCAACAATTGAAATATACCATCTCAAGAATTAGAATAAAATTATATTTATTGGAATTGAATAATTGGCAATACATCATATATATATTTATACTAAATTACTAAACAACCAAATCCTATTAGTACTCATATATAACTAAATCCCTATTAGTACTCAATATAACTCTAAATCCCTACTATTACTCCTATTCAACTGAATCCCTATACTTGAGGGATATTAAATAGAAACAGGATTTTGACACCCCCCCCTCAAGTTGGCGATACAATTCTTTCAAAGTTGCTACTCTTTAGCCCTTTAGTTAGAAGATCTGCAAGGTTGTCATAGGAGGAGTTATATGGAGTGCAAATTAGGCCAAAAAGAAATCTCAAGTTGCTGCAATGAAGGCGAAACTGCAATGAAGGAGGCAAAAAGGACCACAATGAAGGTGGCTTCAGGAAAATAGAAACCGCAATGAAGGCGGCACCGCAATGAAGGCGGCAAAAGGACCACAATGAAGGTGGCTTCAGGAAAATAGAAACCGCAATGAAGGCAGCACCGCAATGAAGGCGGCAAAAAGGACCACAATGAAGGTGGCTAACCGCAATGAAGGCGGCACTGCAATGAAGGCAGAAGCAAAGGGCCACAATGAAGGTGGCTAAATTTACCGCCATAAAGGCGGCTAGGGTTTATGCGGAAGCAAGGCTCTCAAAGATCGAGAGCTCTGATACCATGTTGAAAATTAGAGTAAAAATATATTTATTGGAATTGAATAATTGGCAATACATCAGATATATATTTATACTAGATTACTAAACAACCAAATCCTATTAGTACTCATATATAACTAAATCCCTATTAGTACTCAATATAACTCTAAATCCCTACTATTACTCCTATTCAACTGAATCCCTATACTTGAGGGATATTAAATAGAAACAGGATTTTGACACATATCAATTAAAATTAGAATAGTAATATGGAGGATTTTGTTGGTTTCAATTGTGAATGTCAAATCGAAACAAATGAATAGAAAAAAAAAATTCAGAATTGCTATCAATATGATAAGAACTAGATCCACTCACAGGTTTCATGAAATGCATTCATGATTCATCGTTTATTACAAGAAAGGACAACAAAAAATCACGGGGAATATGGAAAATCATGACGAAGAATAGGAATAGAAACAAATCAGAAAGATGGAAAATCACAAGCAAGAACGATGGCGACAATAGAAAGTCGGCAGCACTGGAACAGCGGCGGTGCTGGAACGGAGGCGACGCAGAACGCTAGAACAGAGACGGTGATGGTGGTAGAAAAAGGGAGGAAGATGAAAGGAACACGAGTGAACATTCAGTCAAGCTCAGACATATGATTAGTATGTGCGTCCAAAACCAACGTGTACAGGTAATGAGTCAAAGTCAATGCTTGATGTAATCCTAATATTATAAGGAAACTGAACTTTTTCTCAGCAACAGCATAAATAAGTCCAGACCAAAAAAAAAATCCATCACGCATGTTCATCAATCTGAAATCTAGCTTAAACTTGAACCTAAGTTGTCAATTGGTATGTTTTGTTCAAACAAAATCCTATTTTCTATCTAGTATAAAAGAAAATTATCGATAAATATATTATTCACAAATGTAAATGAGTAAGAGAGAGAGAGAGAGAACCTTGAAGCACAGTTTCAACAGCTGCATTAGGTACAAGAAGCCCAACAATTCGTTTATTATCCACAGTAGTTTCTATGCGTACAACACGTAGCCTCCTATGGCTTAGGCGGGCCTGTACATATTTGAATTGCAGTTTAGTTTTTTCAAAGAGAGATATTTAAGTAATTTCTGAAGGCACTGCCAACAAAATGATATCAAATAATCAGTCACCGGCGAAGTCATTAAGGGCTTGTTTGGTTTGGCTTATTTGAGCTTATCTACTGGCATAAGCACTTGTGACATGGTCATAAGTTATTTTCAGTTAATTTCCATAAGCTTTTTAAAATAGCTTATAAAAACAGCATATATTTTATATAAAAGCAGTTTGACTTTATTTATCTTTTATTATAGAAATAATTTATACTTTTGCACTTATATGATAAGAAATTATAGCTATAGGGGCTGATTCTATAAGCGCTTTGTTAAGTTGTTGATCCAAACATGGCATAAGTATAATGGTCTAACAACTAAACATTGAAAAAGAGCCACCTTAAAAATAAAACCTTTTCAAGCAGATATGTTGGAGAATCTTATCTTATTTGCTATTTTAATATAGTGCAGATTTTCTATTTTATAATAGGATATGTTTTGTTTTTATTTCCCAAAATCTCTAATTGATTCAAGGAAATGGATTACTTGTATTCTACCAGCTTAGACTGAAGAATAAACATACAACAGCATTATTCTACCTTTTTCTACATGGTATCACGAGCGCCCGATTTTGCGGGTCTCGCTTCCACATAAACCCTAGCCATTGTCGCGGTTTCTTTCTCTTTGTTCATTTGCTTCCTTCTTTGCAGTTTGAGATCTTTAGAGGTTGTTCACTGCAGTTTCAGTTCTGTTCTGCCATTTTTCATACTACACCCATTGCTGTTCACGCGAGTTTGACAACTGAAGACCGTGTATTTATCTCCGGCGACAACACCATCAGAACTGCCACGAAAAAAATCGAGCCAACAGCCAAAAACATGCCGCCATCGGTCCATTCACGCAGTTCCATGCACCGCCACAGCCTCAGATGCGAGAGTCCCACGCGCAACCCGCCTTCTACAGCTTGGATTGCCGCCACTCTTTTCAATTTTTTTCGTCCGATCATTTTCCTTCAATTGGAGTTGTTAAAATCCAGATTGGAGATACTGTTTTTTTAGTTTTTATTTGGGCGTATGAAGTTCAATTTTCATTTGATAATCATACTCATTTTTGTTGCTGTTTTTTCTGGTGCTTTCTTTTGTTTTTATGATGGATAAGTCATCTCAAAGCTCAGATTCTGAAGGTGAGGGTTGTGCATGCCAAGCCACTAATTCTACTCAAGAACTCCCATCTCTTCCACTCACGGCGGAACAATTAGAAAGACTTTGCAAAACTCTAAAACCTCTAACATCTAATAATTTTGTAGTCCAAAAAGGTAATTATGCCCTTTTTAGTGTCAGTCTCAGCCGTATTTGGATAGTAGATTCAGGTGCTACTGATCACATGATAGGTGACTCTTCTCTTTAATCTTCATATAATCCTCGTGCATGTAACCACAAAATAAAAATTGTTGATGACTCTTTTTCAACTATTGCAGGAAAATGTTCTATTGCGGTATCCTCAATGCTAACTCTTAAAGATGTCCTATACATTCCAAACTTATCTTGTGGTTTATTGTATGTCAGCAAACTGGTCAGGGATAAACCCTGTCAAGCTAATTTCTCTGACTCTCATTGTGTCTTTGAGGATTTGAACTCGGGGAAGACGATTGGTTGTGCTAACCAGAGTGGAGGACTCTACTATTTTGACATTGGATCACAACAACCTTCCAAACCAATAAGTTCCTGCTTTGAATCCTTTTTTGTTTCTAATAATGGTAATATGATAATGACATTTACGGCTAGACCATCCAAGTTTCCGTCATTTAAAACATTTGTTTCCTAAAATATTTCGTAATAAAGATTTTTCTTCGTTTAATTATGAAGTATGCGAATTTGCAAAACACCATAGTTCCAATTTTCCAAAACAGCCATCAAAACTGTTTTCTGTTATTCACAGTGATGAATGGAGCCCTAACCGAACAAGTACAGTCACAATAAATGGTTTATCACGTTCATAGATGACCACACCAGGTTGTGTTAGGTATACTTTTTAAAAGGGAAATCTGATGCTTGTCAAGTTGTAAGGAACTTTTTTAAAATGGTGCAAAATCAAAAGTTTTCAAACTCCACTTCAAATTTTCAAAGAATGTTTCCCTATTGCTCTGTTTCAAATGATTTGAATTTAAAAAAATTCTGGGTGCACAACTTTTGTTCATTAACACAAGAGCCAAGGCAAGCTTCAAACACGTGCTATAAAATGTGTTTTTGTTGGTTACTCACCAACCCAGAAAGTGTATAAATATTTTGATTTAAAAACAAAAAAATTGTTTGTCACCATGAATGTTACTTTTTTTTAAAACACTTCTTTCTTTGATGACCCTCATCTTCAGGGGGGGGAATTCCAAGGGAGATTCATCTGAAACTTCTTTTGAAACTAAAGACATAATTTTTTCTGATAACATGTTATTATCACAAAGGTCTAAGACTTGTGCTTCTGCACCAACAAAAAATGGCCAAGTTTCATTAACTGAGCCTACTCTTGCTATGAGGGAGGAATGTGGTGAATTTGTGCCCACATTTTCTCGTGAAAAGAATGATGAGAACCTTGAAAATGGTAAACCAATTGAAATGCTAACACATGACAACTCATGTAAAGGAAATAGGTTTGAAGAAGGTAACAAGATTTGGAAAGGAAAGTGTTAGAATATTAAAAATATCTTATAATATCTTTTATATTATATTAGAGTATCTTGAGTTATTTCCTAGGATCAATTTATAATCAGAGATATCTTAGAATATCTCTCATTATTATTATGATTTGTTTCTGATTTAGGATTGAGTCTATGTTTCTCTATAAATAGAGATTAGTATTGAGTCTTTTGTAATCAAGTTAGCATAAAGCTATTATCAATAATATTCAAACCCTTATTATTTGATCTCCTCCTTTTCTCTAAAATCCCACAACTTCAACGTAAAGGTTTGTGAGGAAGAACCAGGATGAGTCCACATCTCAAAATTGCCATGAATATGATGAACCAAAGGAGAATCATCCTACTGAAACAGAAAAAGGAAAATTTTCTCTAATATTTATCCTAAATACACGACCTTGATATTCATATAGCTGTTAGCAAACATGTTAGATCTTGCACTAAGCACTCTAGGTGTAAACTTGTATCGTATTCAAACTTGTCTTCATCATTTACTGCCTTTACCTCAAAATTGTCTAGTGTAGAGATTCCAAAAAACGTACAAGAAGCACTAGAAGTTCCAAAGCGGAGGGCAGTTTTCCTCGAGGAGATGAAAGCTCTTGAGCAAGTGGGTGTTTACAGTGAAGTATAATTCTGATGGCTCAGTTGAAAGATATAAGGCTCGTTTGGTATCTAAGGGTTTCACTAAGACCCACGACATAGACTACTCAGAGACATTTGCTCTTGTCAAAAATGCAATCCTCAATGGTGATTTAGAAGAAGTATACATGTATGGTCCTCTAGGCTTTGAAGACCAACTCGGTTCACAGGTGTGCAAGTTGAAGAAGTCACTCTATGGTTTAAAGCAATCTCATAGAGCATGGTTTGAAAGGTTCTCTCAATCTATGAAGAAACATGGATACACTAAAGGACAAGTTGATCACACATTATTTACGAAATTCTCATTTGATAGGAAAATTATTTTCCTAATTGCCTTTGTTGATGAGATAATTGAAATGGAAAGAGTAAAAAAGGAACTAGGTACAAACTTTCAAATCAAAGACTCAAAATCCTTGAAATACTTTCTTGGTATGGAGGTTGCTCGATCAAAGAAGGAAATTGTGGTTTCACAACAAAAATACATTCTAAATCTATTAAAAGAAATAGGAACGAGTGGTTGTAGGTTAGTTGACACCCCTATGGACCCTAATGCAAAATTGTGACGGAAGGAAGTGTTCTTGTTGACACTAGATGATACCAGAGGTTGGTTGGTAAGCTAATTTACTTGTGGCACACTAGACCTTACATTGCCTTCTCAGTTAGTGTTGCGAGTTAATTTATGCACTCTCCCTATGAAGAATATCTTTACGCACTATATAGAATACTGAGATATCTAAAGAGCAATACAGGAAAAGGTCTATTTTTCAAGAAGACCAGTGAAAGAAATGTGTCTATATTTACTGATGCAGACTGAGTAGGTTCAATCACAGACATGAGATCGACATTTGGAAATTGTACCTTTGTCTGGGAAAATCTTGTGACATGGAGAAGCAAAAATCAAGGAGTGATTGCGAGAAGTAGTGCAGAAGCTGAGTTTGGGGAAATGACTCAAGGAATTTGTGAAGGTATGTGGATTTATAGAGTACTAAAGGAAATTAAAATGAAAATTGAACTTCCATTGAAGTTATACTCTGACAGTAAAGCCGCCATTAGCATTGCTAACTTAATTCAGCATGATAGAACCAAATATTCAGATTGATCGTCACTTCATAAAGAAGAATTTGGATGTTGGAGTCATATCTACCTTTTGTGACTTCTAGTCAACAAACTGCAGATATCTTAACCAAGAGTTTGGGAAGAACTGTATTTCGTCATCTGATAAACAAGTTGAGCATGATAGGTATCTATGCATCAACTTGAGGGAGGTTTTTGAAGAATCTTATTTTATTTCCTATTTTAGCAGTGCAGATTTTCTATTTTTATAATATAATATGTTTTGTTTTTATTTCCCAAAATCTCTCCTTGATTCAAGGAAGAGGATTACTTGTATTTTTCCTATTTATACTAGCTTAGACTGAAGAATAAAGATACAACAACTTTATTCTACCTTTTTATACAAGATATAATCTCATGAAGTTGAAAGTTCTTCTACAATGCTAACTCGGATATGTGAACAGTTACTAAAATCAATTACTACAATTTATATCAGAATTCAAGCTATCCACTACAATTTTCATGCTGACAACGCTTCATCATTTGAGAACTCAAATCAGCGGATTAAATAATAGGACAAAGTGACAAACCAATGCACGAGTTGATATTTTAGCATAAGCAATATAATACTTTCTCAATAGAATCTTTTGGATTTTGCTGTCATATATGCTGAAGTAATACCTGCTTAGAAAGGGCCTTTTCTATTGTTCCCCAAACCGGAAGAATTAGGCCACCCAAGACATTTACTTCCTGTAGTCTTCTGCCCACTGTACAGAAGTTACCAATCTTACAATTGGGACCATGCATGCACTGCCAAAAAAGGTACACAGAAGTTAATGTAAAACATTGTAGAGTACGCAGGGATGGCATTTTTTATCTCACTTCTAATGTAACTTTTACTTACTACCATTCATGCATAATAGCATAGCTATATACTGACCAATGAGGTTTTAGACAGTATGAACAATAAAACAAGGGAGCAAGTACAATAGATATGCCAAGTGTATGACTAAGTTAAGTATATATGACAATTGCCTCAATTTTTTTGTGTGGATAAAAACTGTCTAAGAAATTCACAAATAAAGAGAGCAATAGCATATCATTGCCAGACTCAGTTCAGTATGTATCAGAATTTTCCCAGGAATTCACGACAATAGAAAGTATAATCGCATATCAGTTGTTCACAGAAGAACAGTAGAAAAACAAATTATGTATGAATGCAATAAGGAGGAATAAAGAGAAATAAAAAGATTGACTGTAAGAGACGAGGAATGATGTTATTCTTTAAATTTTATATAATCGTTGGCTATAACAAATAAATAGATATTCTTTATGTTGTTCTAACAAAACTGGAACCCTGATTGAACAACAAGATTTGGTTTCAATAACATTTGGTTTTATTGCACATTTACAAACAAGAAGAATACCTTGCTAAAGAAATATATACCTGTTTAGATGAAACTTCATATTCCTCTTCCCAACCAGTCTGAGCCTTTTCTAAGGATAAAACTTTCCTGTATTTACTTTTTAATTCAGATAGATGCATCTCCCTATATGATTGAGAGGAAACCATGGTTAAAAAATATATAAATAAAACTGATTTGCCCCAATAAAGCCTAATTGCTAGAACACATACCGGTTTGATTCTCCAACTGGAGGACGAACTATTTTATACATACCCGAAGCAGAACTAGAACACAATGAACAAAAATAAGGACATAAGCAAAACAATAAGAAGATCTTGTGTAACACAGTATGAAGAACAACTATAAGGAGACAAGAAAATCAGTAAGAAGATCCAAGTGTCACATGAGTTTACTCCATATTACAATCTGTATACCATCACGTCGAATTTTAAAACGAATTAAAACATTGGAATCTAGAAAGTAGATTGACAAAATTATAATTCCAAATTGGACCAGGTTATTTTTACAATCCTAAACTACAAAAGAACCAAAGAAGCACGTGCACACAAATAAAAAGGAACCAAACAGTGCCGAATAACAATGACCATGTTGAAAAGTATCTCTTTTTTAGATTTAAGAAAACAAGAGAGAGATTTGAGAATTCATTCTCAGAATATTTGATTATGAAAACTGAATAATAACAGATTTTCATACAATGTTTATATAGGAGTTCTTATCCTACACTCCTAAGGGGCTTAGCCCACACTCATTAACTAACTCTTTAGCAGAGCTGCCACGTGGCAGAATATTCTAGAAGCTAAACAGAAAATAGAGTAAAGTAAAGCTATGTAAACTAGTACATTCATACACCCCCCACAAGATCAAGGTGGGTTTGCACCCAAACGTGCAGCAACCACATTGAGCTTGCTCCTGAACTCCAAATATTTGGTGGAAGGAAAACACATCAGCCTTCTGAAGATCTCTAGGAACATGAAACACTGCAAGTTGCTTGTTCATGACCTTTTCACGAACAAAGAAAAGATCAATTTCCATGTGCTTAGTCCGTGCATGGAGGACAGGATTGTGGGCCATAGCAACAGTACTCTGATTATCAGGGTAAACAACAGGAGGCAGGAAGGGATCTTTCAACTCAGTAAGGTCTGTAGCCATAGAAGTTCAGCAGTAACGAGAGCAAGACTACGGTACTCTTCCTCAGTACTAGAACGGGCAACCACAGTCTGCTTTTTGGACCACCAAGATAGCAAATTTAAACAAGGAAAACAGCAGCACCAGAGGTGGAGCGACGGTCATCTGGGTCAGCAGCCCAGTCCGCATCACAGTAACCATGCAGAGATAGAGAACAAGAGTCAGGTGCAGGATGAAGCTGCAGGTCTAGATGTTGAGTGCCAGCCAAATATCTCAGAATGCGCTTAACAGCCTGCCAGTGAGAGTCTAGAGGGTGTGTCATAAATTGGTACACTTTATTGACAGAATAGCTTAGCTCAGGCCTGGTAATTGTTGCATACTGCAGAGCACCAACCACAGAGCAATACAGAGTAGGGTCTGAGAACTCGGGAGCCTGTTTTGGACAGCCTTGACGTGGAAAACATAGGATTAGAGACGGGACTAGCTCCAGACATGCTAGTTTTGGTTAGTAAATCACAAATATACTTTGATTGAGAGAGCGGGAGAAGAAATAAACAAGTGAACCAAGTTGCTTCAGTGCAAAGACATGATTGAGCTTGGTAGTGATGGTGGAGATGAGGGCTGCAGAGTTGCCAGTGATGATGATATCATCCACATACACCAAGATATAAATCACACAGCCTGTTGAAATAAATGTGAAAAGAGAGGAGTCACTTGCTGATCATGAAACCAAAGTCCATCAGAGGACGTTTGAGTCTCTCAAACCATTGCCTAGGTGCTTATTTGAGGCGGTACAAAGCCTTATGTAAACGACAGACCAGGGAAGATTTCCTAGTAAAGAATCTAGGAGGTTGCTCCATGTACACTTCTTCATCAAGAATGCCATTATTGATGTCCAGCTGTTGGATGCTCCATTTATGAGTGAGAACAATTGTGAGAATGAGTCTAATGGTGACAGGTTTGATAACAGGAGAGAATGTTTCATGAAAATCAAAACCATGTTGTTGGTGAAAGCCTTTGGCATCCAATCTAGCTTTATATTTATTAATCGTGCCATCTGCATTTTCCTTGACACAAAACACCAACTTACAACCAATTGCCTTTCTGTTTGGAGGCAGTGGGACAAGGGACCAGGTTTTATTTCTCTCAAGAGCAGAGTACTCTTCCTTCATGGCAGCCAACCATAATGGGTTTTTGAGGGCCTGTTTTGCTGTGGAAGGTTCAGTGTGAGTGAGAAAAACAGATGGATGAAGCGTGGGAAGGGATACCAGATTTAAGTCTTGTTTGCATAGTGTGTGTGTTGGCAGGATTAATAGTTTGTACAGGTTGTGGGTGAGTTAGAGAAGGAGGATGAGGAAGCAGATGGTGAGGATTGAGCATTAGAGGAAGGTAAAGATATAGGAATAGTAGAGGTAGGGGAAAAGGGAATGTTGAAATTATTGTTATGGACCAGGGTAGGGGGAGAAGGTGTGGAATTGTGTCTCTGGAACAGTTGCAGAAGTGGGACTGAGAGGATAAGGAAGGTAAATTCAGTAAAGGAATGGAGCCAGTGGAGATAGGGGAAGGAGCAGGTGAGACAGGGGATGCTGCAGTAACAAAAAGGTCATGATAAGGGAACCTAGACTCATTGAATAGAACATCCTTAGAGATGTAGAGACGACCAGAAGGAGATACACACTTGTAGCCTTTGTGAGATGTTGAATAACCAAGGAACAGATACTCATGAGAGCGAAAATCTAATTTTCTAGCATTGTAGAGTCAAAGTAAGGGAAAACAAGCACACCCAAACACCTTCAGGAATCTATAATCACGATTTATATGAAAGAGAGAAACAAATTGGATGGCACCATTGATAGATGCAGAGGGCAGTCTATTTATTAAGTAGACAACAATGAGGAAAGCATGATCCCAGAATTTTAGGGGTAGATTTGCATGACTAAGTAGAGTTAAACCAAGGACAACTATATGCCTATGTTTACGTTCCACTACACCATCTTGCTGCATCTATGCTCGAAACGCAGAATTAGCAACAACAGCACCAGTTGAAGGATCAGTGATGAATTGATCAGGAATTTTGCAGCAGTACAAGAAACCTTGAAGACTATGAGCATTAACAACAGGCTCAATTTGCTGATGCCACACGAGGAAATTCTTTTCATCCAATTTTTCAGAAATGTTTAACTGAAAAGTAACAAGACCAGATGAAGAGGGAGATGGCGAAGGAAGAGATTGAAGAGGACCCACGTTTGTGGTGGCACGTTGTGAGGAATCGCATTTTGCGGCGCCACGTTATGAGGAATCGCGTTTTGCAACATTACATTATGAGGAATCGCGTTTTGCAACGTTGGATTCTAAGGAATCATGTTTTGCGAAGTTGAATTCAGTAGACTTTGTGGAGGGAGAGTTGGTGGAGGAGGATTTTGAGAAGGATCCATCGTGATCACATCGTTGGTCTTACAACTATGCAATAATTTTTTTTTCAAATTGAATGGTACTTTTTATCACCTAAAAGACCAGAGACCCTCTTCCATTTCAACTACACAACTTGAATTTGATGGTTTCTATTTCTCCGTTGTTTTGTACTATGGAGTATGGAACCAAGATATTTAAACTATGTGATTTGTGGTATGGTATGATCTCCAACTTTCATTGCATCTACTCGAGCGAAGGTTGTACGCTTCTAAGGCTTGTCTCCAAGTTTGTAACCTCTTATTCAATACATCCCTCGATTCTCAAAGTAGGACTATATCATTTGCAAAATTAATGTAAGAAGATAAAAGCTTAAAATTGGTTGGTGGAGTTATATTGTTAAGATAAATCTTTTGGGGCCCCACTACATGTTTTCACACTAGATGAGGCCCCCTCATATATATTTTTGATAGCTTGAATATAGGCTCCTAATCCTTTCTCTAGTGCTTTCGAAAACATTTGTAGGCACCCTATCAAACACCTTCTTCAAATCGATGATAACTAAGTGTAAGTCTTTTTCATCCATCCAATATCACTCCATTACATGTCCTAGTAAGTAAATTGCTTCCATGATCGACTTCCATAGAATAAATCTAGTATGTTAGAGATTGATAGGATCTCATATCCTTCATTAAATAATTTGTGGAAATAATTCTTCCATCTATCCTTTATTTCTTTTCCTGAACCAAAACTTTACCTTCTTCATCCATGATACACTTCACTCGGTCTAAGTCTCTTGTCTTTCTTTCCCGCCCCTTAGCAAGCCTATATAGATCTTTCTCTCTCTTTGACACCTTCTTGTTATTTTTCATAGCTTCCTTATATTTTTCCCAACTTTCAGCAATTTTACACCTAGAGCAAGCTTTAAAACATTTGTATCCTAATTTTATTTTGCACACTTTGGTTCCACCACCACAATTATCTCTAGATCCAAAACCTTTTGGTTCATCCAATGTCTCTTTTGCTACTTTCTAATTGCTTTTGTCATCTTGTTCGACATATCATTTTCACTTCCTTGTGGCTCCCAAAAACCTCCCTCTAAAACCTTGTGTTGGAAGATCCTTCGTTTTTTCAACCTTCAAATGTCACCACTTGATCTATGGAACCCTATTGTGGCTTCCTCTCTTCTTACATCCATAACCAAGATTCTATGTTGGGTAGTCAAGCTCTCTCTAGGTATGAATTTATAGTACAAGCAAATCCTTTTGTCTGATTTCCCAATAAGAAAAATCAAACTTCTTGATGCACTCCCTTGACCCCTCCTAGAAAAATCTTGTCTCAGTGGTATTTCTTGAGTTATGCCTTCTAAATCTTCCCAAAATTTAGTTTACTGTGTTCTTCTAATCATACCTGAGGTGCATAAGCACTAATCACATTAAAGGTTTCTTGTTTCAGTACAAATTTTAGGGCTATGATCCTACTCCTATCCTCTTTACATCCACAATATCCTTCTGTTGAAGTTGTGGGATTTTAGATAAAAGGAGGAGAGAAAATAATTAGGGTTTGAATATTATTGATAATAGCTTAATGCTGACTTGATTACAAAAGACTCAATACTAATCTCTATTTATAGAGAAACATAGACTAAATCCTAAATTAGGAACAAATCATAATAATAATGAGAGATATTCTAAGATACTCTATGAATATAAATTGATCCTAGGAAATAACTCAAGATACTCTAATATAATATAATAGATATTATAAGATATTTTCTAATATTCTAACACTCCCCCTCTAAATCCCTACTATTACTCCTACTATTACTCCTATTCAACTGAATCCCTATACTTGAGGGATATTAAATAGAAACAGGATTTTGACACCCCCCCCTCAAGTTGGCGAATAGGTGTTCTCTATTCCCAGCTTGAATACAATTCTTTCAGTTGCTACTCTTTAGCCCTTTAGTTAGAAGATCTGCAAGGTTGTCATAGGAGGAGTTATATGGAGTGCAAATTAGGCCAAAAAGAAATCTCAAGTGCTGCAATGAAGGCAAAACCGCAATGAAGGCGAAACCGCAATGAAGGCGGCAAAAAAAGGACCACAATGAAGGTGGCTAACCGCAATGAAGGCGGCAAAAAGGACCACAATGAAGGTGGCTAACCGCAATGAAGGCGGCACCGCAATGAAGGCGGCATGTTTATGCGGAAGCAAAGGGGCATTCCATTCTCTAGCATGTCCAATCGTCCTCCCCGAGTGCTTGTCTTGAATGTGCTAAAGAGCAAGTACCTGTGGGTTTCTCCAAACTAGTGAGTAAAGATCTCAACTTTTCTACCTCATCTTGGTTCAGTTGTGTCATATTTTGTCGACATTCTTCACTAGTACCTGTAGTTATGTGTGCTTGATCTCCCTTTTTTTTCCCTTCCTTGTCTCGATTTTGAGGGCCCCACTCTCTACTAGGTGGCTTCCCGTTCAATTTCCAGCATTCTTCGCGAGTGTGGCGAGGCTTGTTGCAATAGGTACACCACACTCCTTCACCTTTCTTCTCTCCTCCTTTCTTTTGGTCAACCATCATTGCTGAGCTTTCCACAGGTGGGACTGTCAGCATTAGTCCCCTTCTACTTTCTTCACTTCTCACTATAGCCACTACTTCATTAATTCCTGGCACTTTCTCCTTACCAAGGATTTGCACTCTAACTTGATCAAAATCAGAGTTGAGTCCCACCAAGAAATCATAGACTCTATCCTGTTCAATATACTCCTTGAGTAATGTTGTATCTGCTGAACACTTGACTTTTATAACTCTGTAATGATCCAACTCCATCCACAAAGCTTTGAGATGATTTGCGTACTCAGTAACAGTCTTGTTTCCCTGTTTAGCAGCCACAGTTTTCACCTTCACATCGTATATTTGGGCAGCATCTTTAGCTTTGGAATAAGTCTCTTCTAATGCCTTCCAAATCTCCTTCGCAGTGCTGAGAAACATGCAAGTGTCACTGATTTCTGAGGTCATTGCATCCCATAACCATGCCATGATCATAGAATCCTCTTTATCCCACCTCTTAAATTGGGGATCTGTTTCTTTTGGGGGTTCATCTGTTAAGTGTTCTGCCATCCCTTTACCTTTCAAAAACGTGCGCACAATTTGAGACCACTTCAAATAGTTCTTCCCATTCAACTTGTGAACGGATGAGAGGTTTTGCAATTCGGCTTGGAATTTTTTATTTTCTGTTTCAGTCTCGGTTCCATTATGAATCACTACTCCTTCTCCCGCCATGGATGAAAAACAAAAAACAGCAAGTTTCTCTGATTTACAATCTACGAAAAAACGGCTGCGAACGGCTGATTGGAGGACGGTGGTGTGATACGGTCAGTGTATAGTGGTTAACAGTCTTCAACAGTGGTGAGAGAAGTTGAAAGTTGTGTTCACGGCAGTGACGGCTGGTTTCAGAACAAAGAAGGCAACAAACAGACTTCAAAGATCACAAAAAGAAGGCTGGTTCATGGAGATTTAGAATGCTGTTAAATAAGTTGCTGCAATGAAGGCAGCAAAAAAGGGCCACAATTAAGGTGGCTTAGTTTACCGCCATAAAGGCGGCTAGGGTTTATGCGGAAGCAAGGCTCTCAAAGATCGAGAGCTCTGATACCATGTTGAAGTTGTGGGATTTTAGATAAAAGGAGGAGAGAAAATAATTAGGGTTTGAATATTATTGATAATAGCTTAATGCTGACTTCATTACAAAAGACTCAATACTAATCTCTATTTATAGAGAAACATAGACTAAATCCTAAATTAGGAACAAATCATAATAATAATGAGAGATATTCTAAGATACTCTATGAATATAAATTGATCCTAGGAAATAACTCAAGATACTCTAATATAATATAATAGATATTATAAGATATTTTCTAATATTCTAACACTCCCCCTCTAAATCCCTACTATTACTCCTACTATTACTCCTATTCAACTGAATCCCTATACTTGAGGGATATTAAATAGAAACAGGATTTTGACACCTTCTTCCACTTTTTATCAACAATAATGTCTACCCTATTTCTTAATCTTACTTTGCCAATGTACCAAAGCTTAAAACTTGAATTGTCTAATTCTCTCTCTTTTTCACCCACGCTTAATTTCTTGTAGGCACATGAAATTGATCCTCCTCCTAATCATAGTGTCCATTATTTCTACTAATATAAATAGAGTTGAGTGTGGTATGTTGGAGACACACAGAATCACAAATTCAACATGATTCGTTTATTGTCTATGGCCATGGAATGAGAGAGATGATTAACATAGGGCATGAATAGCATAGACTTTTATAATTTGAAGACATCTCCCATGGTGTGCATTGCTATTGAGTCTCTTAGCCTTACCATTATCATACGAGTTTGTTGAAACATCAACAAATGGTTCCAAGTCTAACAAAGTTAGAGTCTGCACTGGGAGTCATGTTAGCTTGGAAAACATGTTTGTACTTCCTTTTCAATTCAGATTCACATTCTCCATTTTGCCATTCATTCTAATATAAGATATCCAAGTTGTATAGCTACTCCAATAGGACTTTATTGTGACTTTTACAAATGAAATTTCTCAATATATTTTGCTATTGTTAATGAAAGATCATTCTGCAAATGATTAGCGAAATTGCTTATGAATTTGAGTATAAAGAGACTTGAATATAAAATGTTGTGTTATTTTCCATATTGAAATCTCTCTATACTAAAATTCAGAATCAATGCGGCAAAACATTTAAGATTTTTCAAGGAGAGACAATACAAAAGAAAATATAACTAAATTTTCTTCGCTCGTGTATATATCTAAACTTTCTGCATTCATGTCATCTTACATCATTCTACATGCCTTTATATACCTAAATGTGTATATAATCGTGTTATGCTGAGTCCTCTTTGACTCATGTAATTCATCACAAAAATAGAGTCTCCTAAAACTCTCTGCTCTTAAGCAAGTCAAATATCATGGTGATATCCCTCAGTTGTTTTCTTTTTAATAAATTTTTAGCTTAAAAAAATAGCATGATATGTAAAAGCTTATTGAGAAACATGTAACATATTATGAACTGGGAATCAGAAGTTGACTAAAAACTAGTGCAGAAATCAAGTTTTTAAATACAACTCCTAATTTAGCAACAAGAAAAAGGAAAGCAAAGAAGAAATAAATCAAACAAAAAGAAATTATGAGGCCAGCTATCTCTGCTTTTTGGAGTATCCAAACACATGAAAAACACTATAAGCTCGGGTATTAAATTTGGCAACCTAACTCAGCAGAGAGAAATGCTTGATAACTAGAATCAACTTCAAGTTTATATTTAATTGAATTGAATATAAATTAAGGGAACAGGAAAACGTAATGAAAACCAGAAATGATACCTTTCAAAAGCTAAAATGAAATGACGTTTTCCCAACCACTCCCTCTTGGACTCATAGAACCCATCAATTGCTGAGCCAAGCCCATCCTTCTGCTTTTCATTCAGCATGCTACTTGCCGACTGACATAAATAACAAAATTGTCAGTATTTTATATTGGTTTGAATAATGTCCACCATCATTTAGGTCAAACAGAAAATAACAAGCACCTCCCATGTGATCCCACGATCCAAGATGAATGTAAACAGAACGGTTGAAGCCCCAGTCAGTTGATCAACATGAACTGTCTGCATGAATATGAAAATTTCTCCAGTTAATATTAGCAATATACCAAAAGATAGCATATGCAAATGAGCAGTCACAAGTCTAGCTAATACACCTTTGGAGTCCCCTGAAGTTCAATGACATTAGCTTTCATGTCCACAATGCCGGTATCGAGATTACCTTCAATCCGAGCATTCCGAACAAGAAGATCCAAGATACTCACAAATAACTCAAATAGCCTGTTAATACAGAAATATTTAGCCTATTGAATCAAGTACTAAAAATTAGAAGCATCAAGTCATTTAATATACAAAGGACAGACCCATTTTGAATATCAGGAGGTAGTCCCAAAAGCCGGTTGAGGAATCGCCCAACTTCGTGCATATCTGAATCAATAATGCGACCAGATAACCTTCCAAGGTCTTTACCGTTTCCTACAAAATAGAAAACATGTGTTTAGTCCAAAGAAGGTAGGTAGTGCAATATGTGGTATCACAACAATGAACACCCAACACTAAAGAGATGGAAAATTTAAAAACCACTCCAATGAATTTATAGTTGAGGGTAATAATAAAGTACCAAGAATTGTGTCCCTAACTATCCCAACAGATACAAGAGCTGCTTTTGCCTGCATAATGAAATCTTGAATGGTATCTGGTTTGTCAGATGAACATCCCGGGGGTACAACAGGTAGAGAATCCTAGAAAACGATTTGTCATTAGATGGATTTAAGCATTCTTTTCATACTACGCATTATATATGTGTGTGCGAACACACCCCACTTTGAAAGAATAATAGTATGAAACCTGCTCCATTATTCCTTTGTACATGATCACCAGAGCCCTCTTTCCATAAGCACTGTCGTAATTATAAGCACTTAATGATGGTCCAGCCCTATATGCCATTAAGAAGTCAGGAACATGAACAAAGATGTCAAAATTCATCAATGCCAACTCATGTAACATACAAAACTGATAAAACTAACATGCCTGCGGTCCCCCTGAGTCAAAGCACCAAGAGATTCTAATCTCTTCGCGACAATTGATGCAAACCTTCGTTCTCCACCAAGATTAGTAAAGAGTATCCTGATGCATTTATAAGAATAGAGATTAGATAAAAGTGGAGTAGCCTGGCGAGACAACGTCAACAAAAACTAACGCTGCAATCATGTAATATCCGGTCTAAGGATCTTACATCTTAACTTCTATAGGTTTTCATGTGACAGTGAACATTTTCTACCAGCAATATAGCTTATTGACAAAACAAGATAACTTAAATCTTATGCCAAGGGTATGAAACAAACTTACACGTAGTAAATATGTGATGCATAAATACACATGGTGGAGTTAAGCAATCAGAAAAACAAGGTCAAATAGAAAGAGAACATCAATCTAACAAAGATCATAGTTCATTAGCCCATGAAATCCAGGAAACTGATGAGTGATGGCTGCGCTTAACATGTTAAACACAGATGATTTGTTGCAAAGTTGTAGACCCAACGTTGTTCTTCTCTCCAATGTGTGTTTTGGGCAAGTCAAGATTTAAAAGAGTTTGACATGTATTCTTGAATTATAAATTATTACTAAACTGTACAACCTTTGTGCTGGCTCAGTTTAATCAATTTGGCACAAAAAAGGAGGCAAAAAATCTTTGGCAGTTTGAAGTTTTGCAGCTAATGGTTCGAAAGAAATGCAAACAAAGTCCCTAAATCTGCTTTGGGAAAGGGCTATGTTCTTAGCTTCTCTGCTGTTATGCCATTGGTGTTTCAAGACAGTTACATTCCAATATTAAGAAAGATTGTATATCATTTTGCATTAATTATATTATTTTTACTATAATAGTTATCCCTCTCAACAAAAAAGGGGGCATGACAGAGAATGAGGAGTGAGCAAAGTGGTGACCAATTCTTTTTTATCATGGATCATCATTAAGGTTAGAACCTTAGAGGTTGGGCAGAGGGATAATGATTCTTCTCCGAGTTCCTTTTCAATCAGGACACCTAGGAAAAAAACATTTGTCTATCCAAACAATGGAAAATGAACAATCAAAGTTATCTGGTTACACTAGGACAGAAAAAGACATATGAGACTCTAACTATATTCTATTAGATCAATGTCTATGAAACACGGTATTTTGGAGTGATGGACACATCTTTGACACTGATACTTCTTCAACATTTGTTGAGCACTACTCCCTAACTCCATTAGTGTCCAGAAAAATTATTTTTTTATTGCCAGGGACATGGCCCAAAAAAGTTTATTCAACCATTGCTAAAGCCATTGTGAACTTATACGGCTCAAACAGAATACTTTGGCTTCAGGCTTTGGTTCTAAGTTAAATACTTTCTCTGCACAATATCGCGTTATACAAACACCAACCAAAATATTCTCGTTTAGGCTTTGGTTCTTAAGTTAAATACTTTGCACACATGAAACCAGAGACAATAAGTTAACTAACTAACTTGGTTAAAAGAAATAACAATTTGAAAAGAAAGCAAAAAGATAAAACGAAAGTCATTTTAATCAATAACCTGTATTCTGGTGCTGAAGCTTGATTTGATCGGTGAGTTCTTCCAAATTGCTGAATTGCTCGGTCAGCACTCCATGGAAGCTCTAGAGTTAAATGAACCCTTCTTTTCTGTTGTGTAAAGGTCACGGGGCACATAATGAGGATTGGGGAAAACAGCACAGACAACAAAAATTAAATCAGGTCATAAGTTCAATCAAGCAGATGTTATAAACCACACAAAATCATAAATGTTGAAGAATCAAGAGAAATCAGATTTGATTCTCTTTTATTTTATATTATTATGTTTATTTTTATTTTATGATTCTGTCATTATTATTCAGTATTACTATTGTAATTTCTTTTCCTATATAAACAGCTTAGGGCTGTAGTAATAAAACATGAAAGTATTTTGTCTTTTACTTTCTTCATGGTATCAGAGCTCTAGTTAGGGTTCTGTAAAGCTTTCCGCATAGCTCAGTTGGTTAGAGCTTCAAACCCTGATGGGTAGCGAGGACAACAACGATGAGTCCCAAACCCTGATGGGTAGCGACGACATCGACGATGGTTTGGGTAAAAAATCAGTAGTCAACAACGACAGTATTGGTTTGGGCAGCGGCCCAGGCGACAGGAATGGTTTATCCAACAATGGTTTTTCCAACTTTTTTTGGCCATGAGGGAACTTCTAATGTCCTCAAGGTTGAAATCCAAAAACTCAATGGAAAAAATTATGTCGAATGGTCCCAAACCACAAGATTGATACTAGACGGTAAGGGAAAATATGGTTTCCTAACAGGAGAGGTGCAAATGCCTGCCACAACTGATCCGAATTACAGGTTTTGGAAATCTGAGAACTCTGTTATTATTGCTTGGCTGCTTAGTAATATGGAATCAATGATTAGAAAACCTTTTATGTTTTTACCTACTGCAAAGGAAGTTTGGGAGGCAGTCAAAGAAACATATTCTGACATTCAGAATTCTTCTCAAATTTTCGATCTCAAATCACGATTGTGGCATGTCAAACAAGGAGATAGAGATGTCACTACCTATTATAATGAGTTGATGACACTATGGCAAGAATTGGATCTCTGCTATGATGATCATTGGAAGTGCTGTGAGGACAGTGTTTTGTTTCTTAAGAGACAAGAGAACGGCCGAGTATTTATGTTCTTGGTTGGGCTTAATAAGCGGCTTGATGAAGTCCGAGGCAGAATATTGGGAAAGATTCCATTGCCATCACTTCGAGAAGCGTTCTCAGAAGTTCTGTCACCTGTGTTAACTTTAAAAGATGTCTTACATTTTCCTAATTTATCATGTAATCTGTTATCCATTAATAAATTAACAAAGGATATAAATTGTCAAGCTAACTTCTTTCATTCTCATTGCACTTTTAAGGATTTAAGCACGGGAAAGATGATTGGCAATGCTAAGGAGAGTGGAGGACTCTATTATCTTGACAATGGACTCGACTTCAAAGACCAACAAAAAACAAGTATCTGCTTTGAATTTATTTTTGTCTCTTCTAATAATGATGATATTATGTTATGACATTTACGGTTAGGACATCCTAGTTTTCCGTATTTGAAACATTTGTTTCCTAAATTATTTTCTAAGAAGGATACGTCTTTATTTCATTGTGAAACTTGTGAATTTGCTAAACATCATCGTTCTTCTTTTTCGACACAACCATATAAACAATCAAAACCGTTTGCAGTTATTCATAGTGATGTTTGGGGTCCTAATAGAATAAACACCTTTTCTAATAAAAAATGGTTTATAACTTTTATTGATGATCATACTAGAATTTGTTGGGTTTATCTATTGAAAGAAAAATCTGAAGTTGGACAGATCGTCAAAAAATTTTTTAGAATGGTGCACACTCAATACCAAACAAATATTCAAGTATTCAGAAGTGACAATGGTAAAGAATATTTTAATATACTTTTGTCCGATTTTTTTCTTGCAAATGGGGTTGTTCATCAAAGTTCTTGTGTTAATACACCCCAACAAAATGGAATTGCAGAGAGAAAGAATAGGCATCTTCTTGAGGTTGCTAGAGCTTCACTATTTGCAAATAAGGTTCCAAAATATTTGTGGGGTGAAGCTGTTTTAACTGCATCATATTTAATTAATCGAATGCCATCTAAAGTTTTAGATTTTCGTACCCCTCTTGATGTTTTTCGAAATTATTTTCATTTGACTAGTGTCTCTGCTGATTTGCCATTAAAAGTTTTTGGTTGCACTGCTTTTGTTCATGAACATAAACACCTTGACAAACTCGAGCCACGAACAATAAAATGTGTGTTTACCGGTTACTCTCCAACTCAAAAGGGGTATCGGTGTTTTGAACCAAAATCAAAAAGAATATTTGTAACCATGGATGTTACTTTTGTTGAAAATCAACCATTTTTTACTGACATTCATCTTCAGGGGGGAAATTTTAAGGAAGATTCATCTTTTACTTTTGAAAACATCATTACTTTAAGTGATATAGTGTTGTCACAAAATTTTGAGACTTATATTGATGCACCAAAAGAAAATGCCCAAGAATCAATATTGAAACTCAATCCACTTATGAATGAGGTTTTGACAGATTCAGGGGCGACAATTTCAGATCAAAATCACAATAATGAAGGACCACCTGAAATGCCACAACATAATGACTCAGATAAAGAGACACAAAGCAGGTTTACTACAATTGACCCTACTTGGAAGGGAAATGTCTTTGAAAGCAGAAACCATAAACAGAGAAATGAAGGACCCATTCTCCGACCCTTCCAAGATTCTGAACCAATAGATAATCCAACACATCACCTTGATACAGGTAAGTCTTCTTCTGTTCTTAAGAGTCATGTCGAGTATCCTGATATAGACCTTCCTATTGCAATTAGAAAACCTGTTAGATCATGCACTAAATATCCTTTGTCTAATTATGTGTCATACTCAAAATTGTCTTCTTCATTTGCTGCATTTACCTCTAAGTTGTCTGCTGTAGAAATTCCAAAAAATATACAGGAGGCTCTAAAATTTCCAAAGTGGAAGGTAGCTGTTCTTGAGGAGATGAGAGCTCTTGAGAAGAATCAAACTTGGAGAGTCATGACGTTACCTACAGGAAAGAATACTGTTGGTTGTAAATGGGTATTTACTGTAAAATATAATTCTGATAACACAGTTGAAAGATACAAGGCACGCTTGGTTGCTAAAGGGTTTACTCAGACATATGGCATTGATTACTCAGAGACTTTTGCTCCCGTTGCCAAATTAAACACTATTAGAGTTCTCTTGTCCTTGGCAGTGAATTTAGATTGGTCTCTTAACCAACTTGATGTAAAGAATGCTTTTCTGAATGGTGATTTGGAGGAGGAAGTATACATGGATAGTCCACCTGGCTTTGAAGATAAATTTGGTTCAAATGTGTGCAAACTACAAAAATCCCTTTATGGTCTCAAGCAATCCCCAAGGGCTTGGTTTGAAAAATTCACTCGGTCGGTCAAAAGGCAAGGATATATGCAGGGACAATCAGACCACACTCTGTTCATGAAGTTCTCTAATGTTGGTAAAATTGCAATTCTAATTGTATATGTAGATGATATTATTCTCACAGGAGATGACATTGTTGAGATGGAAAGATTGAAGAAAAATTTGACAAAAGAATTTGAGATCAAAGATTTAGGCGCGCTTAAATATTTTCTTGGTATGGAAGTTGCTCGCTCAAAGAAGGGAATTGTTGTTTCTCAAAGAAAATACATCCTAGATCTCTTGGAAGAAACTGAGATGAGTGGGTGTAGACCAGCAGATACTCCTATGGAATTAAATGCTAAACTTTGGGAGAAAGGCAGTGTTCCTGTTGAGATTGGAAGATACCAGAGGTTAGTCGGCAAACTTATTTATCTAGCCCACACTAGACCTGACATCGCTTTCTCTGTGAGTGTTGTAAGTCAATTCATGCATTCTCCCTATGAAGAACACTTGGAGGCAGTTTATCGGATCTTAAGGTACTTGAAATCCAATCCTGGAAAGGGTTTGTACTTCAAGAAAACTAATGACAGAGAAGTCTCTATATTTACAGATGCTGATTGGGCAGGATCAGTTACTGATAGAAAATCCACCACTGGATATTGTGCCTATGTTTGGGGAAATTTAGTTACTTGGAGAAGTAAGAAACAAGGGGTTGTTGCTCGAAGCAGTGCAGAAGCTGAATTCAGGGCAATGGCTCAAGGAATCTGTGAACTTTTATGGATTCGTAAACTCTTGGACGAACTGAAAATGAAAGTTGACTCGCCCTTAAAATTGTTCTGTGATAGCAAAGCAGCAATAAGTATAGCTCACAACCCTGTACAACATGATAGAACCAAGCACATTGAGATTGACCGCCATTTTATAAAAGAAAAAATTGATGCTGGAATTATATGCCTGCCATTTGTGACTTCCAATCAGCAAACTGCTGATATCTTGACAAAAAGTTTGGCAAGACCCAATTTTGAGCGACTTATATCCAAGTTGGGCATGACAGATATCTATGCACCAACTTGAGGGGGGGTGTTGAAGAATCAAGAGAAATCAGATTTGATTCTCTTTTATTTTATATTATTATGTTTATTTTTATTTTATGATTCTGTCATTATTACTCAGTATTACTATTGTAATTTCTTTTCCTATATAAACAGCTTAGGGCTGTAGTAATAAAACATGAAAGTATTTTGTCTTTTACTTTCTTCATGGTATCAGAGCTCTGGTTAGGGTTCTGTAAAGCTTTCCGCATAGCTCAGTTGGTTAGAGCTTTAAACCCTGATGGGTAGCGAGGACAACAACGATGAGTCCCAAACCCTGATGGGTAGCGACGACATCGACGATGGTTTGGGTAAAAAATCAGTAGTCAACAACGACAGTATTGGTTTGGGCAGCGGCCCAGGCGGCAGTGGCGGCAACAATGGTTTTTCCAACTTTTTTGGCCATGAGGGAACTTCTAATGTCCTCAAGGTTGAAATCCAAAAACTCAATGGAAAAAATTATGTCGAATGGTCCCAAACCACAAGATTGATACTAGACGGTAAGGGAAAATATGGTTTCCTAACAGGAGAGGTGCAAATGCCTGCCACAACTGATCCGAATTACAGGTTTTGGAAATCTGAGAACTCTGTTATTATTGTTTGGCTGCTTAGTAATATGGAATCAATGATTAGAAAACCTTTTATGTTTTTACCTACTGCAAAGGAAGTTTGGGAGGCAGTCAAAGAAACATATTCTGACATTCAGAATTCTTCTCAAATTTTCGATCTCAAATCACGATTGTGGCATGCCAAACAAGGAGATAGAGATGTCACTACCTATTATAATGAGTTGATGACACTATGGCAAGAATTGGATCTCTGCTATGATGATCATTGGAAGTGCTGTGAGGACAGTGTGTTGTTTCTTAAGAGACAAGAGAACGACCGAGTATTTATGTTCTTGGTTGGGCTTAATAAGCGGCTTGATGAAGTCCGAGGCAGAATATTGGGAAAGATTCCATTGCCATCACTTCGGGAAGCGTTCTCAGAAGTTAGAAGAGAAGAGGCGAGACAAGGTGTTATGATGGGTAAGACACCTTCTGTTGGTGAAGTTGAAAGCTCTGCCCTAGTCACTAAGAATGAAGACGGGAAGAGAGATGGCAAGAAACCATGGTGCGAACATTGCAAACGTCCAGGGCACACACGTGATACATGTTGGAAGCTCCATGGAAAACCTCTAAATTGGAAGAAAAAAGAAGGAAACGAAGGTCATGCCCTCCAAGCTGGTACCTCTAATCACGAGAAGCAGTCTCCTTCAAGCCCATCTCCCTTCACCAAGGAACAATTAGATCAATTGTACAAACTCCTTGAGTCTCAAACTTCTTCTTGCTCTATAGCTCAGAGAGGTAATTTTCCAAATACTGCTCTACTTAGTGTCACTCTCAGCCATACTTGGATTATCGATTCTGGTGCTACTGATCATATGACTGGGGAGTCGAGTCAGTTTTCTTCTTATAGTCCTTGTGCAGGTAACCACAAAATTAAAATTGCAGATGGCTCTCTTTCAGCCATTGCAGGGAAAGGTTCTGTTATTCTGTCACCTGTGTTAACTTTAAAAGATGTCTTACATGTTCCTAATTTATCATGTAATCTGTTATCCATTACTAAATTAACAAAGGATATAAATTGTCAAGCTAACTTCTTTCATTCTCATTGCACTTTTAAGGATTTGAGCACGGGGAAGATGATTGGCAATGCTAAGGAGAGTGGAGGACTCTATTATCTTGACAATGGACTCGACTTCAAAGACCAACAAAAAACAAGTACCTGCTTTGAATCTATTTTTGTCTCTTCTAATAATGATGATATTATGTTATGGCATTTACGGTTAGGACATCCTAGTTTTCCGTATTTGAAACATTTGTTTCCTAAATTATTTTCTAAGAAGGATCCGTCTTTATTTCATTGTGAAACTTTTGAATTTGCTAAACATCATCGTTCTTCTTTTTCGACACAACCATATAAACAATCAAAACCGTTTGCAGTTATTCATAGTGATGTTTGGGGTCCTAATAGAATAAACACCTTTTCTAATAAAAAATGGTTTATAACTTTTATTGATGATCATACTAGAATTTGTTGGGTTTATCTATTGAAAGAAAAATCTGAAGTTGGACAGGTCGTCAAAAATTTTTTTAGAATGGTGCACACTCAATACCAAACAAATATTCAAGTATTCAGAAGTGACAATGGTAAAGAATATTTTAATATACTTTTGTCCGATTTTTTTCTTGCAAATGGGGTTGTTCATCAAAGTTCTTGTGTTAATACACCCCAACAAAATGGAATTGCAGAGAGAAAGAATAGGCATCTTCTTGAGATTGCTAGAGCTTTACTATTTGCAAATAAGGTTCCAAAATATTTGTGGGGTGAAGCTGTTTTAACTGCATCATATTTAATTAATCGAATGCCATCTAAAGTTTTAGATTTTCGTACCCCTCTTGATGTTTTTCGAAATTATTTTCCTTTGACTAGTGTCTCTGCTGATTTGCCATTAAAAGTTTTTGGTTGCACTGCTTTTGTTCATGAACATAAACACCTTGACAAACTCGAGCCACGAGCAATAAAATGTGTGTTTACCGGTTACTCTCCAACTCAAAAGGGGTATCGGTGTTTTGAACCAAAATCAAAAAAAATATTTGTAACCATGGATGTTACTTTTGTTGAAAATCAACCATTTTTTACTGACATTCATCTTCAGGGGGGAAATTTTAAGGAAGATTCATCTTTTACTTTTGAAAACATCATTACTTTAAGTGATATAGTGTTGTCACAAAATTCTGAGACTTATATTGATGCACCAAAAGAAAATGCTCAAGAATCAATATTGAAACTCAATCCACTTATGAATGAGGTTTCGACAGATTCAGGGGCGACAATTTCAAATCAAAATCACAATGATCAAAATCACAATAATGAAGGACCACCTGAAATGCCACAACATAATGACTCAGATAAAGAGACACAAAGCAGGTTTACTACAATTGACCCTACTTGGAAGGGAAATGTCTTTGAAAGAAGAAACCATAAACAGAGAAATGAAGGACCCATTCTCCGACCCTTCCAAGATTCTGAACCAATAGATAATCCAACACATCATCTTGATACAGGTAAGTCTTCTTCTGTTCTTAAGAGTCATGTCGAGTATCCTGATATAGACCTTCCTATTGCAATTAGAAAACCTGTTAGATCATGCACTAAATATCCTTTGTCTAATTATGTGTCATACTCAAAATTGTCTTCTTCATTTGCTGCATTTACCTCTAAGTTGTCTGCTGTAGAAATTCCAAAAAATATACAGGAGGCTCTAAAAATTCCAAAGTGGAAGGAAGCTGTTCTTGAGGAGATGAGAGCTCTTGAGAAGAATCAAACTTGGAGAGTCATGACGTTACCTACAGGAAAGAATATTGTTGGTTGTAAATGGGTATTTACTGTAAAATATAATTCTGATAACACAGTTGAAAGATACAAGGCACGCTTGGTTGCTAAAGGGTTTACTCAGACATATGGCATTGATTACTCAGAGACTTTTGCTCCCGTTGCCAAATTAAACACTATTAGAGTTCTCTTGTCCTTGGCAGTGAATTTAGATTGGTCTCTTAACCAACTTGATGTAAAGAATGCTTTTCTGAATGGTGATTTGGAGGAGGAAGTATACATGGATAGTCCACCTGGCTTTGAAGATAAATTTGGTTCAAATGTGTGCAAACTACAAAAATCCCTTTATGGTCTCAAGCAATCCCCAAGGGCTTGGTTTGAAAAATTCACTCGGTCGGTCAAAAGGCAAGGATATATGCAGGGACAATCAGACCACACTCTGTTCATGAAGTTCTCTAATGTTGGTAAAATTGCAATTCTAATTGTATATGTAGATGATATTATTCTCACAGGAGATGACATTGTTGAGATGGAAAGATTGAAGAAAAATTTGACAAAAGAATTTGAGATCAAAGATTTAGGCGCGCTTAAATATTTTCTTGGTATGGAAGTTGCTCGCTCAAAGAAGGGAATTGTTGTTTCTCAAAGAAAATACATCCTAGATCTCTTGGAAGAAACTGGGATGAGTGGGTGTAGACCAGCAGATACTCCTATGGAATTAAATGCAAAACTTTGGGAGAAAGGCAGTGTTCCTGTTGAGATTGGAAGATACCAGAGGTTAGTCGGCAAACTTATTTATCTAGCCCACACTAGACCTGACATCGCTTTCTCTGTGAGTGTTGTAAGTCAATTCATGCATTCTCCCTATGAAGAACACTTGGAGGCAGTTTATCGGATCTTAAGGTACTTGAAATCCAATCCTGGAAAGGGTTTGTACTTCAAGAAAACTAATGACAGAGAAGTCTCTATATTTACAGATGCTGATTGGGCAGGATCAGTTACTGATAGAAAATCCACCACTGGATATTGTGCCTATGTTTGGGGAAATTTAGTTACTTGGAGAAGTAAGAAACAAGGGGTTGTTGCTCGAAGCAGTGCAGAAGCTGAATTCAGGGCAATGGCTCAAGGAATCTGTGAACTTTTATGGATTCGTAAACTCTTGGACGAACTGAAAATGAAAGTTGACTCGCCCTTAAAATTGTTCTGTGATAGCAAAGCAGCAATAAGTATAGCTCACAACCCTGTACAACATGATAGAACCAAGCACATTGAGATTGACCGCCATTTTATAAAAGAAAAAATTGATGCTGGAATTATATGTCTGCCATTTGTGACTTCCAATCAGCAAACTGGTGATATCTTGACAAAAAGTTTGGCAAGACCCAATTTTGAGCGACTTATAACCAAGTTGGGCATGACAGATATCTATGCACCAACTTGAGGGGGGTGTTGAAGAATCAAGAGAAATCAGATTTGATTCTCTTTTATTTTATATTATTATGTTTATTTTTATTTTATGATTCTGTCATTATTATTCAGTATTACTATTGTAATTTCTTTTCCTATATAAACAGCTTAGGGCTGTAGTAATAAAACATGAAAGTATTTTGTCTTTTACTTTCTTCAATAAACATAGAACAGACAAGACAATAATTGCAGGGATAAAAATACTTTCATGCCAGTTTGACATACCTGATTTGCAGCTCTCCTATCTGCCTGCAAAGAAACACCAGCTGATCCAGCTTCAGAGATAATAGCAACTAACTTTTTACCGTCCATAAAAAGCTGCTTTTCGTGCATATTAACCATTTCCATAGTGACATCCTTTCTAAACAGATACACAAAAATTGGCATAATGCAGCTACCATCAAATGATGTTAATTGATATAAGACATGGAGACACTACAACTTACGTATTACGAGCCTGATAAGTTACACCCTTTCCAGTAGGTCCCCTCACAAGCATGCCTCTCCTTCCTGTGATTTCTGCAACTTTGTCGGGGCCACCTAGCTGTATATATAAATGACATTTATAACCAGAAATGTTGGTAATTTTAAAATACATAAAGAAACACTATTAAGTGGACATGACATTCTCACAAGATGACAACCAAATAAGAAAATCTAGAACCTGAGAGTGAATAATGAAACACAGCATGATAAAGTCTCTGCTTGGTGTACAAAAAAAACTCCTTTCAAAATAATTAATAAAACAACAAAAAGAAAACTAAATATAATCCTATTGCTCTTATTTAGTCATAATTAAGATTATTCTCTATTTATTATCGTTGATCTAGTTTTCTCAGTTTATTACTCTTGAATGAGAGAAAATAAGAGACATATAGTGAAACAGTGTTACAACTACACAGCGAAAATTATTTACTTAGACTTTGAGCAATAAATGCAAATAATGACAAGAATAATTACAAGATATTACACTCCTAATTACATGATATTCTTTTTTATTTTCAACATTTCCCCTCAAGCTAGATCATATAAATCATATGCACAAATCTTGTTACATATATAACTGATTAGAGGACCTCTCAAAGATTTTGTGAAGACATTTGTCAATTGATCATTGGAGTTGTTAGAATATTAGAAAATATCTTTTATATTATATTAGAGTATCTTGAGTTGTTTCCTATGATCAATTTTTAATCATAGAGATATCTTAGAATATCTCTTATTATTATTATGATTTGTTCATGAAGAATGAGCCTATGTATCTCTATAAATAGAGATTAGCATTAAGTCTTTTGTAATCAAGTTAGCATAAAGCTATTATCAATAATATTCAAACTCTTATTATTTTCTCTCCTTTTATCTAAATCCCACAACTTCAACAAGAGTTAACAAAGCGAGTGGGGATGTTGCCTAATTCAATCTCCTCTCTTACAAAGTGGCAATCTATCTCAATATTTTTAGTCCTTTCATGAAAAATTGGATTAGATGCAATACACAATGCTGCTTGATTATCACAAATTAATGTCATTTATGTTGCCTCTTCAAACTTAAGCTCGTTGATTAGCTATTTCAACCAAATGAGCTCACAACTCACCAATGTTATAGCCATGTATTCAACAACAGCGCTAGATCTTGCGACCACACTTTGTTTCTTACTCTTCCAAGATATCAAGTTTCCTCCAACAAGTACACAATATCCAGAAATGGATCACCCATCAATGAGTGAGCCTGCCCAATCAGCATCTGAATAACCAACTATCTGAGTATGTCCTCTTTGCACATAAACTACACCTTTTCCCTGGAGCACTTTTAATGTCTTTTAAGATCCATATCACAACATCCCAGTGATCTAGGCATGGAGAGTTTAAGAATTGGCTTATCACACTGACTGCAAATTAAATGTATGGACGTATAACTGTGAGGTAATTTATTTGCCAACCAATTTTTTGTATGTCCCCAAGTCTGATAGTGGCTCTCCCTGATTATGTAGAAATTTGACATTTGGATCCATAGGAGTATCAATCGGCTTGACATTCAATAAACTTGTCTCTTCAAGGATGTCCATGGCATATTTCATTTGTGAAATTAAGCCATCCTTGGATTGGGCTACCTCAATGCCAAAGAAGTAACTGAGCTTGTTAAGATATTTAGTTTGAAACTGATGAGATAGATATTGTTTCAACTTGAGTATGCCTTGCTGATCACTACCAATTATGAAAATATCATCTACGTAGACAATCAAGTAAATGCACCCTTGGGCTTTGAATCATACCAAATTGTTGAACTATTGTACTGAATTGGCCAAATCATAGCAACAAACCATGGTAGAGGTCTCCCCCTTAGCAACAAACCCAGGCGGTTGCTCTATATACACTTCCTCTTCAAGGTCACCTTGCAAAAATGCATTTTTAATGTAGAGTTGGTGCAGTCCAGTGTCAGATGGCTGCAATATAAAGGAGTTTAACAGAGGCCGCCTTAGCCACCGATAAGAAAGTATCATTGTAATTCAGGCCAAAAATTTGCGTGTACCCATTTGCCACCAAATGAGCTTTTACTTTTTAATAAGGCCACCAAACGAGCTTTAAAACGATCAATGTTCTCATCAGGACCAACCTTCACCGTATAAAGGCAACGACAACCTACTAAAGACTTTCCTAGAGGGTAAAGGAACCAGTTCGCAAGTACCCCTACTCTGAAGTGCACAAATCTCGCCAATCATTGTTTGCCTCCACTCTGGAGGATAAAGCTTTACCTAGAGATTTAGGAATAGAATCTGAAGACAAGTATAATGCAAAGGAGAAAGACGGCGGTAACTCAAACCAATGTAACGAAGGGATGGGTTACAAGTAGGACTTAAACATTTACGAATAGCAATGGAAATATCAAGGTTTGAATCTGTTTAAATAGGTGGCAACGAAGGAGCATCTAGAATGGCCTCAGTATCAGGAACAGGTGTCGGGACATGTACAACAGATGGTGATTGACGACGGCGATATGTCTGAAGAGATTGTACAATAGGAGGGTCCATAGGAGGAGTCTCAAGTGGGACAACAAGAGGGGCCCCCAAAGATGTCTCAGGTGGATCATACGTGATAGGCTTTAGTGGGCCCACATGAATGATTTAGATAGAGGGTCGAAAAACAACTCATAGTATGTAACAAACTCAAAATGTGACATCAATATGGATGCAGAGTACCTTCCCGATTCTTGATATCATACATCATTAACGAAAAAGTGCAACTATTCTGCCTATACGGCATACGCATGATAGATTCAATAAAAGTTGCAATTTGCATTGGGTGTTCGAACACACATTTTTACTATAAATGGGATCCTAGGTAGTCAATCCCGTCGGTTCCCGGCATGATCGCGCTGGAGCGTGGCGGCGAAGGGCATGGCCGCGGCGGCGCGGGGAGAAGGAAGGTCGGTGCGATCTGGCGCGTTCGCGGGTCGCGTTCTGGGTCACGTGTTTCCAAAACATGAATTTTTCTAGAAAAACCAATATTGCCCTTCAATTTTAAAATGTTTTGAAGGTATTTTTGGTATTTCTTCCTTTAGATTTTGCTTTCCCTTCTTCCTCGTTCTTTCTATTCTTCGTTCCTCCTCACTGTCGTGTTTGTTCTTCCACCACCAGCCGCGCCGTCCAGCTTAAAGCACCACCGTCATGCCTCCTCCAGCTTCAAACACCACCAGCCTTCGTTCGTCCTCTGTTTTTTTCTTCCTTCCTTCTTTCTCTCTTTTTTTTCTTTAGTTTTTTTTTCTTTTGTTACTTCCTTCCTTCTTTCGTTTTTTTTTCTTTAGTTTTTCTTTTCTTTTTCTTTTGTTACTTACTTCCTTCCTTCTTTCTCTGTTTTATTTTACTTCCCTTCTTTAGTTTTTTTCTTTTCTTTTGTTACTTAATATTTTGTTATTTTATTACTTTATGTTAAAGAAGATGATGATTTTTGGTATTTAAATGCATGTTTGATTAAGACTTGGTGTTTTTTATTATTATTTATGAATGTTTATGAGTTTGAGAAATTGTCTAATTATGCATGTTTATATAGTACTATTCATGTAATTTGTCCAAAAAAATAGAGGTAATCCCGCAACGCGCTATCCCGGTTTCCGGGGTTGGCTGCAACGCACCGCTATCTGGGATTAACTACCTAGATGGGATCTTAAATATTTCAAACAAAGAGATATCAAATCATCAATACAAGGGCAAAAACTGGTAGTTTCAAAACTCTGTATAAACCAAACATTTTAGTTAAACCACAACAACAATTGTGATAGAGGAGAAGGTCAGCATCTTCATTTTACTGGTACATTGCATCTATAGTCATTTTAAAATAACCTTTAAACATTATACTAAAACGATATTGCTGAGAACAGTTAACAAAATGGTTTTCAAAGCAAGGGGGATAAATCAAACATATGATCATTACCTGGTCAGTAATATCATCCAAAGGATTATTTGGAAGATCCAAAGAACGAATAATCTCTAATATTTTTGTCTTACGATCCAAGGCTGCATCATACCTGTCATAATTTAATAAAACAATCACCACTTTTCTGTCTTTTTACTTTTATTCTCCTAATGTAGGTTAATAAAGATAATGTATCTTGCAGTTCTTTTGCAGCCATATTTAACATAAACCAATAATTAAAACCATTATATTCAGGCTCCAATAACTTGAGCAATGTTTAAGTTGTATACCTCTTCTGGAGTTCAGCTATGTAGGCCTGCCTTGCTTGAAGATATTCATCTGTTTTCTCCTTACACAAATGGCATGACCACTCTTCAGGAACTATATCACCAATTGGTGGCATCAAGCATGTGGAATGGACTAATTTACCACAGCAGGAACACTGCAACAATTTTTTCCTTTCCTGCAGTGAAAACTATGTGATTACTACATCCCTAGCATCAAAGTAATCCAAGAGATTCAAAAAAAAATTGAAGAAAAACTACCTCCTCAGTAGTACAAATTTCACATATCTGAAACTCCTCGTCAGAGTCATTAGACTCAATGCCAGAATCAGCTGCACCAAACCAGAGGAATCTTGATAAGATTCAAACAAGCAACAAAGCAAGTTTCAACTATTTTCCTAAACCACATAATTTCTCACATCTGGTTTTATATAGAGCAGAGAAGTTATATTTTGTTAATTGAAATGTTAGGTTACGTTTAGTGTGCCCCATTAAAAGAGCAGGTATCATGCACAATGAAGCAGAACGAGTGATAAAGCATAACAAAAGCAAAAGGGTAATCAACATACATCAGTGATAATGAAAGGAGATGGATCAAAAGCGACAAAAAGTCAAAAACAAAATGATACAGTAGTCAGTGTGCTCAGTGTGGATTCATACCATATGCAGCTAAAGCACAATAGGAACAAGGTTATGTATACAAAAGATTCATTAACTTTGCTTCTAGGAGACTCACTTTGAGATTCTTCATCACTTTCTGCATCACTAGGAGGTTGCCACTTGGCTACTTTTCTGACCCTTCCTTTTAATGAAACACCAGGAGTTGCGGAGTGCCTCTTCCTTTGAAGCTCCTTAACACCATCCTCTCCTATAATGTAAATGAAAAAAGATATAATAAGTGCACAATAATAAATAAAAAAATGAAAATCATTTGGCATACAAATCTCAAACCTGGAAGGAGTTCAGGTTTTTCTGGTAACGGGTAATTTTCTTCCACAAATTTCAGCAGCAATTCTCGAGGTCCAGAAACAAAGTCATCAAGTTCAGAACCCTTCACAAAAAAATAAATAAATAAAGTGAAAAACTTAACTGCAGAAAAAAATTGGTATATATGGAAATGAATACATATAATTCAAATACGCACATATTTTGTAACAGCTTCCTCTGTCCTTGCTTCACCAGTACTCTGAAGACCAATGACTACACTCTTTTCATCAACTAATGCTTGTTTTGCAAGTCTTACAGTAGCAGGGACTTTAGCAGACATACACAAGTGTCTAAAGAAACGCTATACCATCACAAGGAGCATTAACAAAACAAAAGAGTCAAGAACGTATTTAGTATAGATACAAGTGACAGATCAAAATAGAGACTGTATCTTCAAACACAACATAAATTTTAATACCTGGTGACTTGCCCAGTATAATCGCCATAGTTGACTGGTGTTAGGTTTATCATTTAGGAAGGCACTAGCTGACAGCAATTCAACTCGTAATTCTGCCCAAAATTCTGCTGCCTTTTTATACATGTCCTAAGAAATTTGATATGATCAATAAGATCATCAGATTAAAATATTGAACTCAAAGGATAATTAAATGCAACTTAAGATAACATAAATGACATTGATAATATATGTTACAATTATATGAAAACAAAAGCTGAACAGTCTGCAGCCAGGAGATACCTATAGTTTTCTACAACACCAATCCCTTTCTTACCATACATAAAGTGAAGCAAAAGGATTAAAGTACATGAAAGAAAAAGGAAAATTACATTCCTAATTTCATACTTACAATACCCATCATATCTTAAGAGTAATATATGTATATGTGTACATGCATACATACATACACGCTAGTGTCTAAGTATAATGCAGGTAATTTTTATACAAATCAATATAATTGACATTGACAAGTGATATTACAGCATATATTACAAAATATCCCAAAAACTAACAAGCATCCGGTTGAAACTGATTGATGGAATTCCTTTTTCATTACCTTACGCTCTACAATCATTATTTTCAGATGCCTGTAAAGAGTCAATATTTTACAAGATAATCTCCATCATTATTTCTTCTGTAGAACAATTAAAGCTCCAGTGAATAAGATAGTTTTAGTAAACAACTCTGTCACATACCATCATTTTATCTTCCAATGGTGCTTCAATAACTTCAAACTCAGCACCCTCGTAGCTAAGTGTCCGACATAAATACATACCCCTATAACGAGAAAATGGAAGCCAAACAACTCATAAGCATACATGTTCATAAGTCTAAGGGTTCATGTATACTTGAAAATAATATAACCTTGCTTTCATGTCCATGGCAACTAATTCTAGAGCTCCAACACCCCCTCTATCAAGAGCACCTGGATATATAAATTCAAATACACATTTAGGGAATGGGACCATGAGGGAAGCACATCAACACAACAAGTATATGAGAAACTCTTGAACATTTTATATTATGTAGCTATAGTAAGATGAAATTAATAAAATTGTAAGATATTACCTATCTATCAATATATTCATAAATTCTTTCAGTGAGTATACAGGTAAAAAAAAGGTTAAAAAATAAACAGCAGTATGTTCATGAAAAAAATACATCATCAACTGAAGGAGAATAATTACTTTCAAAACATTGCAGCAACAAGTATTTTAAACGAAGTATAAAAATTATACTATCCAAAAAAATATTTTGTGAGTAAGATCACTGACATGAAATAGAAAAGGAAAGACTAAAGAACTGAGAAGAATGCTACCAAGAAATTCACGGAACTCAGAGAAAGAAGTTCCTTCTCCCCATAGACCAAGTCTAACCATATAGCCCATATTGCGGGGTTCAGATGCACCAGTTGCTGAGCAATAAACGACACGAGCTTCAGGTAATCGATCCTGTAAAATTAGATCGCAATAGCTGAAACCACATTTTCTATCCAGCATTTCAATGCAATATTTTGCAAAGTAACATTTTGATTCAACATACATAGATGTGAACAGAGCAGGAGACATATATAGACACGGTGCAAGATGAAGAGAATAAGCATTGATAGGTACCCACAATAAAGTACCCATTATATGTAGGTAAAAACCCAATGTATGTGTATGGGTATAGGCATGGGTAATTATCCGCAAAATTGAGCAGGATATGGATGCAGGTACAGGTACCTTACTAGGCACCCTGCCCTGCACCAGCATAATATTGATTTATTTACATTAATATGTAAACTTATATAAAAATTTAAAAATTACCTTATTTAACACCTATTTAGTGTGCATAGCATTTGCATTTAAGAAATATTTTTTGCTTGATGATATTGGTTTTTCAACAGGCTGACTCTTAATTCTTAAATATCGGATTAAATAGTTTGCCATATTCTAAATATGTATATCAAGAGATTTATTATGATTCTAGTGAAGAATACAAGAAATTTGCGGCTTTTGGCAAGGAAAAGTGAAGAATACAAGAAAAGAAGTACTAAGATGTGGGACATTGGTGGAGATGTATGGGATAGCTTTGATGGTGCTGGAATTCTTTAAGTGGCATGATACCACAATGATTCCACTGGCATAATTGTGTCTTGACGAACCAAACATACAACCTGTCCTATTTATGGTTGATGCTTAAGGAGGGGATGAAATTGATACCATTCCAATTTCTAAAATTGGATTTTTGGAAGACAATGATTTTCAATTTCTATTTTATATTTACTAATGTTTAAGAGGTATGTTTTTAGTTTGTGCTTTTTGAATTACAATAGTATATTAATTGTATTCTGTGACTGTTTATTTTATATATTTAAATCCTAAATTGATATCCTATATTTTCAAGGAACAACGCATTGCCGTATCAGATACGTAGTGTATCAAATTTTCCTACCACATACTGGAGTACAAATCCAACAAGCACTGCAACTTCAATTAGTTCATAGAGGTTACAAAATTAAATTTGAGAATCTTTGTTTTTGCCTCTCGACCTATGCTACAAGTTGCATCTACGAAGCAAGCTAAAACCAGGCTCTTTGTATCTTTCTTTCTGATTAGATATCTCCAACTGTCTAAACTGTTCATTTCATTTCACCTTTTGGAAATAGTCTAAAATATTTATTACATATTACATATAGAGAAATTACAAAGAATGAGGATTAAAACTAGAATCTAAATTATCTCAGAAGAAAACAAAAATATATCTTTCCCAAGATTGACACACACACACCAACATAAAATCAGAGATGTGGTTTGCACCATATAATGGCCATGAATAATTTTTCTTTTATTACCTATCTCTATTAAAAAATAATGTATTTTATTACCATTTCATCTTATTTATATAAACTTTATTTACACACACCACAAAATACCTCAAGCATTATTTAAGCTGTGCAATGCACGTGTCTTATTCCAGTTATAGATAAAAAGGGACAAATAATATCAAAACCCTTCATTCACTGTTCCAAAGAGATTGAAAGTTAAGAACAAAACCTGAATTTCAAGCACTGCTTCTCCAGTTCGTGTTGGCTGACTACCAGATTCAGGGACCAAATTTTTTGCTTTGTGACACTACAATGAACTCATCAAACCTTAGTAACAAAAGGTAAAGAAATAAAATTGAAACCAAGAAGCACTTGAATCATCAATGTTATTCTTCACACAAACATGAGAAATAATAATTTATATTAGAAAATGTTCGCATACCTCGTCAAAAATTACAAGGCCATCAAACCCTGGTTCACACCACTGCACAAGTTGCTGAAGACGAGAACGACCTCTCTCGGAAGATGCTATTAGGCTATTGTATGTCAAGAAAACAACTCCCTCCCTGATCCCAACAGACTTTGAGTCAAGCTTAGAATAAGGCAGTTTGTTCAAAGCATGCACTGGATAAAGGGAAAAAGAAAAGGTAGACATTTAAACTTATTATCAGAACATTGTTTGAATTATAGATGAAATAATTACATAAACTTTTTATATTGAACTCTAGATAAACACAAACACTTGAAATGGACTAAAACTGAAACTTCTCCCATGAAGATGACAAACAGAAAATCTCCATTCTTTGGACAAAAGAAACATAATTAGAGTTGAGAATGCAGAAAAGAAGAGAATGATAACAAGTACTCTGTGATAATGTGACTAGTTCATACGACCCAACACAACAGCAATGGATGAACCGATGAAGAGGTATGACTAGTAAAAACCTAGTCGTTTAACACCAATAACGTAACAATACTTGTGGATTAATAAGAATTCTACCTATGTTGTCAGTCTCAGATTATGTTGTCAGTCTCGATTAGCAAAGCAGAGACCCCAATATTGGGATAGCAGGGTGCAGGATGGCCACTATTTGAATATTTATATTTCACAAGTTAGGTTAAAATTGAATTGAGGAAAATGCAGACTTTGTGTGAGACGAATTCGGACAAAAAACACATTGGGGTTCTTGTTTTCAGTTCCCGGTGGCTTTGGTTTTGTGTTTGTGAAATCGCGCCATGGCTGCAATGTGATGCCATTGAAATCACAAAATCTGAAAGTTATGGTTAACGGGATTTTGATTTGGAGGAAAATGAAGAATGGAGAAGAAGAATGATGAGGAAGAACGATAACGAAAGTTATGAGTTGAGGTGGAAAATGTCTATTTTTCCATTATATTCCACGTAATTAAACTAGCAGATAGTTTAATGTGTCTGTAATATAAAGTTTTAAAAGGGGTTACAGTGTAACCGTTAAGCAACTTAAAGGGCCTAAGTGTTACAAATAAAAATTGGTACTTTCGTGAAACTTAAAGGACCACAGGATGTATTTGGCCTCGTTTATATTTCTATTATTATTTTACACTATTCAATTAGTGGTCTATTATTACTAAATAATATTATTTTTATTTAACTATGTTACTTTGTTATTTTATTATTTGTTTATTATTACTAAATATAATTTTTTTTTTTAAATCCCGTGTATTTTTGTAAGTGTTGTGGTTTTTATGTTGCCTTTTGGTTATAATTCTGTAGATTGGGCCTCAAGGGCCCAAATAGTCTTTCCTTTAACCTAGACCTAGACTTAGTCTTCTCCTTCAACACTACAGCGCCGCCTGAGGATTACTCTGTAAACATCATCGCACACCTGTAGTGCGCGTGCGACACGCCACACGATTTTCGGCCACAGCTGCAACTTTACTCTGCGCCGCAATGTCGTGTGTGGGGACAACTAGCCCGCAATCCGCGCCACTATAGCCCTGCTAATTTCCGCTATTAAAAACATAGAATCGTACTATTGCAATGAAGTTACAATAATTACTTTCAAAGTCTAGGAACTTGTATTTGATTGGAGTTCTACCAATGAACCTAGGAAGTTGTACAGTCAAGGAATAATAAAATCATACTTTGAATTCTAACAATTGCCAAAGGAAATACCTTCAATACATGTTGCACCTGCATCATCCAAGTCTCTTCTAGCATCAAACTTCAAATCTGAACCAACAGAAATCCACCTGTGTATATAGCCAGGCATCAAGTTCAAATTACAAACACCCATGGTCATATGCTTAGGTAAGTGTGTTCAAACGTGCATCTAAAGCATGAATTTGCTTTTAACTCAATTTGAATAAGATGCAAGCATGATTGCATGCAGAGACAGTGACCTAAACTTACAATGCTTTTCTCCTTCCATGGTGCCAGTTCTCCCAAATTAGACCTGCAATTGTTCGACCTTTACCTACACCAGCTCCATCTCCAATAAAGAATCCTGCCCTAACTCCACTGGGGAGGTGTTGAAGGTGTCTCTGTCAAAATAATTACATTATACACAACATAGGCAAAGTAAATCATATACTGCCCATTATGTCAAAGAAGAAACCTGACAAGCATAGACCACGGTCTCAATTTGCAAGCATGACAAAGCCTTTGAACTTTCCAAATTATCTTTAGTTTTTGGATCATAGGTAGGTTCAGGTGGCTGCACTGCAGCCAAGGAAGAAGTCTCCACAACAGGATCTGGGTGTGGAGGTCCAATAGATACTTTTGGTGGTCTCTGCATATGGAGACAATTTAATATCACAACAGTGTGCTTGCGTATTCTGAAATAACAAACTTCTAGCATACAATGCAGGAGGAAACAATCAGTAACTCACATAATCAGTAAATGTTTCTCCAACCATGCCCCCTTCATCTTCATCCCGCTCCACTTCAACAGCAACCTGATTTAATTTAATGCAGAATAAAAATAAAATATAGACAGACGAAGGCTAGCTAAATATAAAAACAGTTTTCAAAAAATTAACAGAAAACCAATAAACTAATAAAGGAGCAAAATATTGCTGGACAACTGGATATAATATAGTATCAAAAAGTAGAGAGTAGGTCATCCATTCTCTTTTGCCAGGAGGAGGTTTTAAGTTCACAAATTAATTTTACTATTCAAAAACAAAAAAAGATGAAATATTAAATAAATACACATAAACATGCATGTACACGAACAAAACCATAGACTCAAGAATACTACAGTGTACACAGAAAAAAGGGAAAATATCAATTCAAAAGAGCAACCAATTACCTAGGAAGGCACAATCTATAAATATCAAAAACAACCATCAGAAGAATGCTTTTAGCAATGAAATTCTGTCTTCACTAATTTTGTGGGACAAGCTTGTCTTCCTAACCTCATATGTTAGTCTATTTGTGATACTTACATTGGACCATCAGGCTGCACACAAATTCTTATTCTTCCTTTCTCTAATAGTTGAGTCCTTGAACATCAGATATCATGATTCATAACAATCTCAATTTTATACAACTGAATCCTGATCTGGAGTCTACTTAGTTGAGTAGGTTAAAAGTGGCAAAGTTAAAACAGAGAATAGAGGGAAAAAAATTCAACTGAAGTTTTGGTCCAGAGTGAAAGATAGGTACACCTTTTATTTCTGTTACACCATGCAAGCATGATGTTATTTTCAATCAAGATTTTCAACTTTCCCACTTTCCATCTACCCAAACAAGGTTTGGGTGGAGGGATCTGGTGGAAAAGGGAAGGAAAGGTAAGCCTTTGTTTCTAAACTGAGAAAGTTATAAAATGTTTGCAAAAATGAATAAGGGATGGTTGAGCAAGGCATTGCTTCAGTTTTATAAAATCCTCAGATAAGGGGAAAAATTATTAATCAAAATGAAAAATTACACTCCCTCCGCTTTACCAGCAAATCCCTCAACATCCAAACTCCAAACGATGAGAGATCAAAGACAAAGACAGATGAATGGTCTGCCATTAAAACAGTTGACTCATGCAGGCTGAGGGCCACTTACAAAATTTCACTTCTTTGAGGAATAAGTCAAATTCCAAGTTTCCAATGCATGAAACTTCTATTCATAGCAGTTCCACGCCCATCAAGGCCAACTAGCCATTCTCACCGTAAATGAAGACAAAATTCATTAATGAATCAGACGAAGAGGGAAACAAACCAGCAACATAGAAACCAATGATCAGTACCTTAACAAGCTTACTTGCATTCCCCACACCCACAGTATTAATTCCCTCTTCTCTCATTGATAAACTAGTTTCTCTTCATCCGAAAAAAATAACATAGCATGTTCTACTTCCTCTTCAGACCAAAACATAACATTTGAGTAAAACAGGCTATAGAAAACATAACATTTTAGTTCCTCCATATTTACTCCATCTTAAAAGTAGAAAACAACTCGACAAAAAGGTTAAAACAAATTGCTACATCTTGGTTCCATAAACCGACGACAACAAAACAAAACACCCAACAATATGTCTGTTTTTGCATTATAACACACTAGGATGCACATTCAAAGCGGAAGCAACAATTTTAAGTTACGACTCATCTCAATTCAAGTGTAAACCCCAAACAGTGTCTGTTTTTGCATTATAACTTATGTATGTGCACCTTCTAATTGAAGGCGTGTTTGGTGTACGGCACCGGCACAATTTCTCACACATTACATTAAACTACTTCCACACAATTTCTCACACATTACATTAAACTACTTCCACTTTCCCAAATTGTTACTTACGCCGAGGTATCGGTGTTGTGTCTGGTCCGTTTTCCAGAAATGCTAAATGAAATCAATTACATTTAAACAATCACCACACACTAAATTACTGTATTTCCACCAATGTCAATCAAGAAATGCTAAATGAAATCAATCACACACAGAATCGCATTAGTCAGTGTACCCAGTAAAGCAGTATCACAAGCAACTTCACAATTCCAAAATCTCAAAAACAAAAACAAAGCGCGAGAAAGAAAGAAAGAAAGAAAGAAAAAAAGGCAAATTGGAGTAACGAAAGCGAACCTCGTTAACTTCTTCAAGCGGAGGCGGAGGGAGAAACTGTTTAACCTTAGAGAGATCAACAGCGAGGTCAACTTTACATTGAGGACAAGAGAACCGCGAGAGGCCATGAGGAACATTGAGAATAGCCTTACAGGAAGCGCAAGGAAGTTGGATCTTAGTAGGATCAATGCCGTGCGCCGGCAAATTCTGCGAAGGCGGAGTTAACGGCGACGTTGACGGTGCCGTTTGGTGGACCCTAGCCATGAGTTCTGGCGGAAGCATCTGCGGCATTCGACAGGTCGGGCAAGCGAATTCGGTCAGTCCGGGCGCTACGGTCAGGATCATACGGCAACCGGCACAGCGAACACGGACGCCTTCGGAAGGCTGGGACGGTGGTGGAGCGGTCGACGGTGGAGGTGGTGGTAGAGGCGGAGGAGGAGATGGAACCGATGGTTGTGTCATTTTTTTTTTTCCTTTCGAGCGAGAGAGCGCGAAAGGGAATGGAAATTTTTTTTTTTGCTCGAATTTCTGTAACTTCCTTCTTTTGCTTTGTGTTTCTTTGTATGTGTTTGTGCACCTTTTTTATTTCTCTCTACTTCTGCTTTCGGTGTTTTGGGTTTGTTTGTTGAGGAAATGAGCCCAACGGAATGGTTTGTGGGGGAGGGTGGATGTAGAGTGTGAGATTGGGGATTAGGGAAGTTGGGCTCACTTCTTTCGCAAGCTCGGAAATGGACACGTGACATACCCACGTGACATTATTTATAAAATTTCTTTTATTTCTTTTTTAAAACATAACTTTTTATTATTCAAAATGTGTCCGATTCAATATGGTTTTGGCTTGAATTACATGTGACGTCTCTTTAATCTGAACATGGTTTTGATTTTAATTTGAACTGAATCGAGGAGGATGGTCGGTTGATCAAACTTGAATAAGACTTTGAATACCAATATAGGGGATGATACTTCCAAACACTCTGATGTTCATGTAAGTATTAGTTTGAGGAGAGTGAAAGGTATTAGGATGAGAATATTGTACCTTTACCAATGTTGATGGCACTACTTATATAAGGGTTTGTCCCAACGTGGAGGGAGGCATTGAATAATGATTAATGCTGGTAGATTAAATGGGATTGCCGGTATGGAACCGTTGGAAGATTTGGATTGTGATCTCGGGTCATGTCAGCATCCAAATTGGGCTTGGGCGAATTCGGAACAGTGGCCCCTCAATCATTGTCGAGGAGATAATGTAACGACTTGAGAAGTCGTCTTGAAAGTTTCTCGATACGAGAAGATGAGTTGTTGACAATAAAGGTGTTCAACTAACTTTATACTTGACATGACAAAACTGTCTTCTTCGTTGATTTTTACTCGACTTAGTCGTAATAAAAGCGGTATGCTAGTTTTGGCATGGTTGACTCGTATAGGAAATGCTTCTTGTCGAACATGGATCGTTCTCGACACTTTAAAAGCATGCCTATTGTTGGTATGTACTCGACTATTGGTGGTAAGCTTGTCAAACGAGGGGACATGAGAGGTTGGCGAAATAACATGATGGATGCCTTTTGGTTTTCCCCTTATGACACGTGTCCCCTACGGGTGTAGACACTTGAGTGCATGTGACTGTACATTTTAATTTCGCGTTGTTTTGAAATACGATCGTACACGTTGGTTTATGCCCTTTGAATTCCCAGTGTTGAATTACATTAGGTGTATAAGGTCCCTCTAGAGATTTTTCGAGGGACTTTTTGCTTTCATCACTTTCTTATTCTCCCTATTTTTGTTAGTACAAAGGCACACCTAAGAGGAGGGTGAATTAGGTGTTTAGAAATTTTCTGGTTTTTAGAGACTTAGTGAATTATTTTTCTGACTATGATTAGAGTATAGTAAAATGTAAATGGCAGAAAAATAAAGAACATAGAGAATTTATCTTGGTTCCCCTATCAAACCAAGGGTACATCCAGTCCTCTTGCACACCACAAGAGATTTTCCACTATTGTTAGAATAAGTACAAGTCTAACTCTAAGACTTCTATTACAAACTTCTAACAATCTGCCTAAAATAGCACCCCACTATCCTAGTTTACAACACTTGAAGAAAGTATACCACTTTCCTCAACTTACACAATAACTTGAATGATTTTACAACAATGATTTTGACTGAAATCAAGAGGGTATAACAATTGATGTACTTTCTTTGTACAATGATAACGGTCTAATATAATTTCAAGTACAACAGAAAACCTTTCTCAATGATATGACAATGTAAAACATGTACTTGAAATATGAAAGTTTGACTTTTAATGGATCTTTAAAAATTTCAAAAAGGTTTTTAAAGTTCTTTAGTTAAATCTAAAACTATGAAGTATTTATACTCTTTAGACATCACTTTAGATCAGTGGCAATTGTTTCCAGAAGATTGATGAACATATGCAATGATCTAGATTGAATCAGAACTGAAAAGTTGCATTGCTTCACAGTTGTATTCGGCTACAACCTAAGTGTAGTCGAATACACTTCTGTAACGTTCAAATTTTTCAAACAATTTGTGCATGTATTCGAATACAGATCCATGTAGTCGAATACAGATTACTAAAATTTGCCACTGACTTGGTTTTGTATTCGGCTACATCATGCTGTAGTCAAATACAGATGTGCAGTTTTTGCTACTGACTTGGGTTTGTATTCGGCTACAACAATACAAATGTGCAGTTTTTTGCTACTAACTTCATCTGTATTCGGCTACACATATATGTAGTCGAATACAACCTTGACTTTTGTCAAAAACTAATTTTCAAACATTGTTCATGCAGTTTGACACTTTGAAAATTCTTTTGATGCATATGTTAAAGTAGAAGGCTCTCATGTGCATTTGAAATATAACAATATTAGATTGCATCATTTACCTTAAACTATAAGACTTCTAGCATATTGACAATAGTTGACTTGATTGTTGACTTCACTTTGAACTTACAACTTGATCACTTTACTTGGTTTTTGTCTTCATCAAAAACATAAGTATTCTTGCATATTTACATTCTCCTCCTTTTTGATGATGACAAAACCTTGTTGTTGTTGAAACTTCAAAGAGTTGATCTTTTTTATTTTTCTCCCCCTTAATGCATGCTTACTCCCCCTTTGATCTTGAGTTCATGCCATCATGTTTTGAAAGTTTGAAAACCTACAAATTCTTTAACAACATCAACATACCAATTTTCTTCCCCTTTTAACATGATCAAAAAGGAAGAAAAAAAAAAAAACAGACAAATATTCCAAGCATACCAAGTATATAGGGAATAAAAACATATGACAAGGTAGGGAATATAACATCAAAAGCTAAACATGTCTAAGTCATACATCAGCAATTTAAGAATTTAAATGAAAATGTCTTACAAAGTATTTTAAAGAAAGAGAACATTGGTTGTTCCTTTCAAATATTTCATTATTCGCTTCACTGCTGCAAGATGTGATTCCTTAGGATCTATTTGAAACCTATCACATAAACAGACACTGAACATAATATATGGCCGACTCGCCGTTAGATATAAAAGAAAACCAGTCATACCTCGATATTTTGATATATCTACTGATTTACCAGTTTCATCTTTATCTACATAAGTTCTGGAGCCCATAAGAGTTGCACTTTCTTTACTACTGTCCATCTTAAACCTCTGTAATAGTTCCTTACAGTACTTTGCTTGATTGATGAAAATACCATTTTTGAGTTGCTTGATTTGAAGACCAAGGAAATAATTTAACTTTCCCATCATAGACATTTCAAATTCTCCTTTATCATTAATGAGAATTCTTCACATATTTCATTATTGGTTGATCCAAATATGATATCGTCAACGTAGATTTGAACAAGTAAAGTGTGATCATTAGTCCTTTTAATGAATAATGTCTTATCAACTTTACTCTTTTCAAATCCTCGTTCACATAGAAAGTTACTTAGCCTATCATACCAAGCTCTTGGAGCTTGTTTCAAACCATAAAAGGGCTTTCTTTAATTTGAAGACATGTGAAGGATTTTTGAAGTCTTCAAAGTCAAGTGGCTGGTTGACAAACACTTCCTCATTAATGTAGTCATTTAGAAAAGCACTCTTGACATCCATTTCAAATAATTCAAAATCCATAGAGCAAGCATAAGCAAGTAATAATTGGATTGCTTCTAACCTTGCTACTGGAGCAAATGTTTCATCAAAGTCGATCCCTTATTCTTTGTTGTATCCTTGAGCAACCAACCTTGCCTTGTTTCGAACAACTATACTATTTTCATCTAGTTTATTCTTAAACACCCATTTGGTACTAATGATGTGTTTATTGCTAGGATTTGAAACAAGTTCCCACACTTTATTTCTTTCAAATTGGTTTAGTTCTTCTTGCCATATTCAAACAAACATCTTGGAGTTTGAGCCTTGTAGTAACTCCTTTGTTGATATCATCTATAATGTTGTCAATGGGGTGATCTCGATGAGTTCTCCTTTGCTGCTTAATATTGACTTCATTCTTTTGAATTGATTGATCAACTTGATTGTCTTTGCTTATATCATCACTTATAAAATCATCATCATCACAAGAGACATTTTTATCCTCTTTCAAGGGGTTAGATTCATCAAATGATACATGGATAGATTCTTCTACTAACAAAGTTCTTTTATTAAAAATTCTAAAAGCTTTACTAGATAAGTTATAACCAATAAAGATACCTTCATCGGCTTTCTCATCGAATTTTCCATGATTTTCCTTACCATTATTCAGCACAAAGCATTTACACCCAAATATGTGAAAGTGAGAGATATTTGGCTTTCTACCTTTATAGAGTTCATACAGAGTCTTCTTTAGGATTGACCGAATCATTACCCCGTTGGATACATAATAAGTTGTACTTACAACATCTGCCCAAAAGTATTTTGGTAAACTTGAGTCGCTTAGCATGGTCCTTGCAAGTTCTACCAATAATCTATTATTTCTCTCAACAACTCCATTTTGTTGAGATGTTCTTGATGCAAAAAAGTTATGGAAGATTCCATTTTCTTCACAATACTCTACAAAAGAAACATTTTGAAATTTTCCTCCATGATCACTTTTTATTGATACAATTTTGGTTGCTTGTTCATTTTGGACTAGTTTGGCATAATTTTTAAATGCTTTAAAAGCTTCATTTTTATTTTCCAAAAATAAGGTCCAGGTGAACCTTGAGAAATCATCAACAATTACTAGTCCATATAAATTTCCACCAAGACTTTTAGTTCTTGATGGACCAAACAAGTCCATATGTATCAATTGAAGTGGTATTGAAGTTGATACAATGTTCGTGGGTTTGAAGGAAACCTTAGTTTGCTTACCCTTTTGACAAGCATCACATAATTTGTCCTTAATGAATTTCATCTTTGATAAGCCTACAACAAGTTCATGCTTGACTAACTTGTTTAAATGATCCATATAGATATGTGCAAATCTTTTATGCCATAGCCATGCATCATTGTTGTCACTTACCATAAGACATTTCATTCTTAAGGATAAATCATCAAGATTAATTATAAAAAAATTTAAAACGCTTACCAACAAAATGAATTTCATTTGATACCTCATTTCGGATAATGCATTCATCTTTGTTGAAAGCTATTTTGTAACCCTTGTCACAAAGCTTGCTAATGCTAATAAGATTGTGTTTTAATCCTTCAACATATAGAACATCTTCAATTGAAGGAGATGGGGCTGCACCAACCTTTCCAATGCCCAAAATTTTACCTTTGTTTTTATCTCCATAGATCACATATCCTTTTGATTCAAGAGTAAGTGCTAAAAAATTTGTTTTGTCGTCGGTCATGTGTTTTGAACATCCGATATCCAAGTACCACATATTAGAGGTACTTTGTATGCATTCCTACAAAACAGGATCATAGTTTGTTAGGTACCCAAAGTGCTTTGGGTCCTTGAGTATTAGTACATTTCTTGACCCACACAAAATGCCCGTTTGAAACACCAAAATTCCTAAAATGACAAGCATTAGGTGTGTGGCTATTTAGACCACAATAAAAGCATGTAGGAATAGATTTACTTCTATATTTAGGCATATGAGATTTCTTTTGTAAAGAATTCTTCTTAGAATAATGATGATCATTTTGCACAACTATAACTTTCTCTTTGTTGGATTGATCACTTGCCTTAACAAAGATGATTTTATTAATACTTGGTTTATCAAATTTTGAATAACCAAGGTCACTCTTGTCATTAGAATATCTTTGCATATTAAGAATATTTTCCAATGTAACTTATCCCCTTTCATATCTTTCAATGACTCTATTTAGTTGGACAATTTTAAAAGAAAGAGAATCACACTTATTACATGTAAAATTCTGTTTTAATTTTTCAAAGTCTTTTTCCATAGTGTCAATTTTCCCTTTAAGAGATAAAATTTGTTTCTTTTGAGTTGACATTGTTTTGCACAGAATTTAACATTCCATAAGTAATTCTTTTATTGCATCTTGAGCATCATTATACTCAATAAGTAATTCATTATTAACATCATTATTATGAGAAGAATCTTTGTTACTAACCTCTACTTCTTCGTCGGATTGGTGTGATGTCATCAAAGAAACATTTGCACAATCGTCACTTTCCGAATATGAGGATGAACTAACTTCATTGTCCTCCCATGCTATTTCGGCCTATTTGAATTCTTTCTTCTTGAGAGCAATTTTCTTGACAATATTTGGACACTCCGCTTTTATGTGTCCTTGCTTGTCACACTCAAAACAAGTGAAGTTTTGATTTGTAGCGGAGACATCCTTCTTCCTGAAAGTTTTCCTTTTCTTAAAAGTTTTATTGTTTTGAAGGAACTTACCAAATTTCTTTACTAGGAAGGTGATGTTATCATCTCCATCTGATTTCTCATCATCTATCTGTTCTCTTGACTCCGTTTTCAAGGAAATGCTATTTGGCTTCTTTTCTAAAATTTCATTCTTTTCTTGTCTTCCAAGTTCAATCTCATGTTCTTGGAGTTTTCTGAAAAGTGCAAAAAGAGACATCTTTGACATACTTTTCTTTTTAGAATTTGCCATTACTTTAGGTTGCCACACCCTTGTTAATGATCTAAGAACTTTAAGGTTCAATTCATCATTAGTGAAGATCTTGCCAAACGCCATCAAGTGGTTGGTCAGATGGGAGAATCTTTTCTGCAAGTCCAGAATACATTCTCCGGGCTGCATACGAAAAATTTCATATTCTTGAGAAAAAGTATTAAGTTTAGAACGTTTTACCTCAACTGTTCCTTCATGGGTTACTTCAAGAGTATCCCAAATTTCTTTGTCAGTTTTGCAATGAGACACACAGAAGAACTCGTCTATTCCAAGTGCCGATTGTAACATGTTTTTGGCCTTTTGTCAAACAACACTTTCCTTTTGTCATCATCTGTCCATGAGGCTTTTATCTTTATTTCCTCTTTATTGTTGATGACTGTCTTTGGGACATAGGGGCCATTCTCTACCGCATCCCAAATATCATCTCCTTGTGCCTTAAGGTATGCCTGCATGCGTATCTTCCAGAAGTCATAGTGTTCTCCAACAAAGCAAGGTGGTTGTGGAAGCCATGAATAAGGATCGAGGAGCAAATTTCCAGAACCTGCTCTAATACCAATTGTTAGTACGTATGTGCACCTAAGAGGAGGGTGAATTAGGTATTTAGAAATTTTCTGGTTTTTAGAGACTTGGTGGATTATTTTTCTGACTATGGTTAGAGTATAGTAAAATGTAAATGGCAAAAAAATAAAGAACACAGAATTTATCCTGGTTCCCCTTTCAAACCAAGGGTACATCCAGTCCTCTTGCACACCACAAGAGATTTTCCACTATTGCTAAAAAAGTACAAGTCTAACGATAAAACTTATGTTACAAACTTCTAACAATCTGCCTAAGATAGCAAACCACTATCCTAGTTTACAACACTTGAAGAAAGTACACCACTTTCCTCAAACTTACACAATAACTTGAATGATTTTACAACAATGATTTTGACTGAAATCAAGAGGGTATAACAGTTGATGTACTTTCTTTGTACAATGATAACAATCTAATATAATTTCAAGTACAATTTGAAACATTGTTCATGCAGTTTGACAATTTGAAAATTCTTTTGATGCATATGCTAAAGTAGAAGGTTCTCATGTGCATTGAAATATAACAATATTAGATTGCATCATGTTCCTTAACTATAAGACTTCTAGCATATTGACAATAGTTGACATGATTGTTGACTTCACTTTGAACTTGCAACTTGATCACTTTACTTGGTCTTTGTCTTCATCAAAAACATAAGTATTCTTGCATATTTACAATTTTCTCTGGCTTGTGTGGAGGGAAGCTCTATTGTTCCTATGATTTTGTTTGCACTAGTGGTGTTCGTCATCTATTTTCATCATTTTTGTGACTTTTTAATTCTACCCACATACCCGGTAAGTCGTTATGTTGATCCTTTTTACTTCATTTCCTACTTTTATGAGGTTTTCTATAGTTTCCTATTTTTTCTACATTTCATGGCCACCTACGGTGGGTGTTGGTGGTCCCACTATGGTGGGTTAGTTTCTTCATCGTCATGGACGTTTGGTTAGACGGTAGATTCTTGTCTCCACAGTGGATTAGTTTAGGAAATGTAATGTTTTACTTGAGGCAACCATAAGTTATAGGATTTTTTTTCTGATGCACTAGTGACTGGTGATGGTCCACTACTCTGTTGTTCCCTTTATCTAGTTGCATTACGGTTATTCCTTTTACCCTTTCACTTATAAAACAGTGGTTGAAGGAAGGATTTTGATGTCAAATTCATTTTCTTCTTCTTCTGTCTTTCGGGTCGACATGGTGAAAGTCGCTAGCTCGTTACACAACTTAGTGTTTCCGACGGATGAAAAGAGTTTTGAATGGGTGGCTCAGGAACCACTAGAAGTGGTATCATTTTTACAGTCGCGAGTACAAAAGATTGTTGTATTGAAGTCGACATTAGCGAAGATGACTGAGAGGTGTTGGCCCCTAGTGGCAATAAGAGAATATGTAGGAGTATTAGATGATCTCGATCCCTCTATACGAGGTCATCTTTAAAGATATGGGTTATTGACTTCCTTTCATAGAGAGAGAGAGATGTCGTCCAACATCTAGATCTATGCCATTCTCAAATTCATCCCAACTTGTTGGCCTATTTGAGGGCTTTCTATGTTGGGTTCAAATGTGAGTGGTTAAATCCCACATGGACTAAAAATGAGTTAAATGTTGGATATATAAGAGTGTTGAACCATATATCCATCGCCTTAAGGCTTTGGGTTAAGAAGTGGTGTCAAAGTCTCTTGTGGAACCTGAAGCATTTGGCTCGTTGTTTCTCCTACACACTCGAACTCCCTAACAAGTGGCATTAGAGCCATGATTCAGCTTGGTGGGGGAGCAAGAGTGTGATCCTGATGTTGAATCCTTGTATTGAAAGTCTTTATGGAGGTGTAGTTAGGAGACGAATTCCATTGGTAATAATGGCAGTACAAGTATAAGATGTGGGTGAGTATAGGACGTGGGTGACTCACACTTGAAAGGGAGAATGTTGGTTTCAAGTGTGAGTCGTTAAGTCTTACATTGGCTAAGAATGAGCGAGATGATGGATATACTCATCGCCTTAAGGTTTTGGGTTAAGATGTGGTGTCAAAGTCTCTTGTGGATCCTAGAGCATTTGGTTTGTTGTTTCTCTCGCACCCTTGGACTCCCCAACAAGCCAAACCAAGGCTTTAATACCATTTGTTGGGGAGTCCAAGGATTGTGGAAGCAATAACACAAATGCTCTAGGACCACAAGAAACTTTGACACAACATCTCCACTCAAAACCTTACATTATTAGGTATATTGTTCACCACTTTTATAAATCCAAAATTTACCATGTTCATAATCTATGTGGAACTTAACCAATCACACTTGAACTCAATATTTTTCCCCTCAAGTGAGAGTCTCCCACATCATATACTTGCACCGTTGATCCGCTGTCGCACACGGATCAATTACAATTGAAAATATAAATGTAAACATGGGTAATAACTCGATTCGTTTCACAAGGACTTCTGATATAATAATATTAACCTAATTGAGAGTTCAAATTCAGAAAGGAGGGTTTTTATAATGATTTAGTTTGAACAGATGAACAAAACGATTAATCCACTTATTCGAGTTTCAGACCTATCACAGATTCTATCAATGAATTTAATTTCTAATTCATGATTCCATTCCTATTTGACTATAGAATTGATCAAACAAGCGTACAATCAACCCTACGTGAATTCGGTTTCATTGACTAGATTAAGCATCACAATCATCAAAATATTACAATTAACGATCAAGCGTCGCAGAATTATAATTCAATTTAATTAGAGACTGAAACCAAATTCTGTCAAATAAATTTAATCGATCCTATTGAAATTCAATTTAAGCAATCCAAATATCAATATAATCAAATAAACGAAAATAGAATCATGAATCAGAATCAACTGTGTAACCTGAATCTCCAAGTGTGATGAAACTCTGAACTCGTGGATTAACCTTATGAAATTAGCCTTTCATGGAATTAAAAATAAAAAGTGTTTATCTTTTTGATTTCTGGTTCTCTTAATCCGAAAATAGTCTGATCCAAGAAAGGAAAGTAACCCCAAATATATAGTGCTCGAGTTTTTGGGCTTTTAAAACAAGTAGTCCGCTATTTAAATTATTACAATGGTCCAGATTACGAAATCTGCAATTTAGGCTAGTAGAGTTCGGAATTGAGATTTTATTCCAACATAAAAGTTGTAGCTCTAATTTTTAGCTTTCCAGCGACTGCTTACTTGCTTCAATCTGATATCCAGAGCTCAAGTTATGGCCTACAGAGCGAGCAAGGGTCAAAATGCAAATAATAAAATTATAATTCAATTTCAACCCAAAGTTTAGAAACAAGCTAAAAAATTATTCTAAGCTATAAAGAGATTTTAAAAATACCAAATTAAAAAGCTAGAAACATGCACTCAAGTGCTATGATCAACTGCCGTTATTACCAACATGACACGCCTCATAACTATACTGCTAGGAATACTTTTGATATAAGGATTCAACATTGGGATCCACTTCAACTCCCTCATCAAGTTGAACCATGGTTCTAATACCAGATGTTAGGAAAATAAACAAACACAAATAATTTAAATAAAAATCAAAATACAAGAAAATAACTCGAAAACTCCAAATCTACAGAAAAAACCATAATAGTTGTCTAATGACAACTAGAGAACAACACTATCTGAAAACTATAACAACACAGACTTCTCTCAAACTCCTTATTGTTCTCAAGACACCCACACTCTATAAAGCAAATATTTAAACTACATTTCAAAACACTCTAACACAAGAGTATAAGAGAAAAGAGTCAAATACACGTTTAAAGTGTTCATGACCGCGTGGAATTATAAATGAAGATAGAGTTAAAGGTTATATATACGACTCTAGTTCTTCATTACAAAGTTTTTTTGGCAGTGTAGTAAAGAGGCGAGTTATGTTGGTAATAATAGCGGTAGAAGATAGGATATGGGTGACTCACACTTAAGGGGGAGAATGTTAGGTTCAAGTGTGAGTGGGTAAGTCCAACATTGACAAAGAATGAACTAAATGTTGGATACATAAGAGTGGTGACCCATATACCCATTGTCTTGAGGTTTTGGATTAAAATGTGGTGTCAAAGTCTTTGTGGATCTTGGTGCATTTGGCCCGTTGTTTTTCTCGCACCCTCGAACTCCCCAACAAGTTAAACCATGACTTTGATACCACTTGTTGAGGAGTCCGGGAGCAGCAACAACCTAAATGCTCCATGATCACAAGAGACTTTGACACTGCATCTCCACCCAAAACCTTAAGTCATTAGTCATATGAGTCACCACTCTTATATATCCAACATTTACCACGTTCTTAGTCGACGTAGGACCTAACCACTCACACTTGAATCCAAATATTCCAATAAGCGTGCTGTTATATGGAAGGGAGGTCGACAATTTGTGTGTTCTTTTCCATCTTAGGCTTCCTTTTATCCGAGGATACAATAGGTCAGAATTGGTTGCCCTTCAAGCAATCTAAAAGGTTCTTTGCACCGTATATGGACTCCCTTCGCGGTTTCAAGGATATATACTATGTAGTTCAGTTGTCGACGGAAAGGGTCAAAGTAGGTATAACTGTTCGTCAAGCAGTGCTCAACCATGATGGCTTCCTTGCAATTGACGAGAACGAAGAAGTGGTCGATATAATCATTCCCATGTTCCCCTTCTTTTGGTTGAATAGACATTTTAGGTGGAACACGAAAGAGCTCGTGTTTGGGGTCAAGAGTTTAAGTGTCCCCAATGCTTCTGGCTGGAGTATGCTACTGTGTTTCGTTAAGTGTCATAAAATGGAGGTCCTTGATTAAAACAACAACATTTCTATCGAATCCAAGTTCATAGTAACTCGAGAATTAGTGTCTGGTCGGACTTAAGAGGAGGCCAACTCTTGTCTTAGTAAGTTGCGTTACTTTATCCTTTGTGTGTCTTTGTGAGTCTTTATATGTTGTTCTTTGTCATTTTTTGGTTTCAATATAGATGCCCGCTTTGCAAAGGTCGATACCTTTGAAAGAAAATATTAAGAGGAGGAACATGGGGACAACTTCCACTACAACTGTTAACATGGTGTTGGTCTGGGTGGTGGAACCGACCCGTGAAGATGTCGTTGTTATAAGTTCGACTACCACTGCGGCTATCGAGACCGATGATGTTCAAGAAATCTAGGCCAATGATGCTAGTCGGAAATGGTAAAGAGCCAATTTAGAGGGTCGTGGAGCCTTATCTTCCACCCATTCTTTCTTAATAGTGGCATTGGCGAATGCGAGTTCAATAGAGATAGCCAACATCTCTATTCAACCGTCCGAGTTAATGGTCATGCGTGACCTAGGTTCTGAACATTGCAAGAAAATGTTTGACGTTGACCTCCCTTTTGTTCTTCATGTGTTATTTTTGCCCATATGGTGGTGCATGACGAGGATAACCGACTTTAAAAAATTGAGGGCCTTCATGAGCAAATCAGAAAGTATGAGGTTTAGAACACCAAGTTTAAGGCCAAAATTGTTGACTTTGAGGGGAAAGCTGAAGTCTTCGTTGAAATAACCTCATAAAACAACAAGTTGAAGGCCACCATGGCTAAGCTGAGCGAGGAGAAGGAAGTTTGGTTGTGGAGTTGAAGGTCATGGAGGACTAGGTCATGGCGTTGAAAGAGGATATGGTGAAGCTTAAGCAGGTCGGGGAGGAAGATAATAAGGCTATCGATACCCTTGAAGACGATGTCCTAAAAGCTGGTGAAAAATATTTTGACAATGTCGTCGGCCAGATTCATGCTCTAAACACTAGTATATAGCTAAATTTGGAAGGGCTAGATTAAGCGAAGGTTGTCATCAATAGTGAGATCGTGACCGCTGCCGTTGAGGATAAATAATTACCCTTTGTTATGTAATTGTTGTGACTGGTGTCTTGATGGACATTTTTTTTGTAATCGTCTCGGTCCTATGGTGCTGAGCAAGTACAATATCTTGTTTTATTTAAATTTCTCTTTATTCATTTACAAAAATTGTTTTAAGTGTTTTCATTCGACTATGTGAGTTTAGCTCTGCATTCGTGTGCTTTAACTTAGAATTTGCTTAAGTGTGTTTTCATTTGACTATATGAGTTTAGCTTTGCATCCGTGTGCTTCAACTTAGAATTTTGTTAAGTATTTTTACTCGACTGTGCAAGTTCGTGTAAACTCAATTGCGTGCTTTAACATAGAATTTTCTTAAGTATTTTTACTCGACTGTGAGAGTTCGTGTAAACACATTTGTTTGCGTTAACATAGAATTTACTTAAGTGTTTTTACTTGATTGTGTGAGTTCGTGTAATCTCATCAGTGTGCATTATCTTAGAATTTTCTTAAGTGTTCTTACTCGATTGTGTGAGTTTAGTAAACCCATCCATGTGCATTATCTTAGAATTTACTAAGTGTTCTTATTCGACTATACGAGTTTATGTAAACACATCTATGTGCATTAACTTAGAATTTACTTGTGTTTGAGTTGTGCCATGTTAGATATTTATGTCCTAACTAGTTGTAATATTTTTTTAATTTGGATTTGTTCCATGTTCGAGGAACGAGGTTGCCTAGTAGAGTCTCTAGAATATAGGCCCCCTTCTCAGTTTTTGTGAAGATTTGATAAGGGCCATCCTAGTTAGCTGACATCATCCCTTAGTCATTTGCTTTGAGATTCTTGCATAAAAGGAGATCGTTTTCTTCTAAGTCGCGTGCACAACTTTTTTGTTGTAATTGATGGCCACTTTTTTTTTAATGGGGTGCTCTTTGAGAGTAATTGCCTCTAATCTCTTTGATGAAGTCAAGTTCATTTCACAATGCAATCTCATTCGTCTATGAGTCTAGTGGATAGGCAGTTCTCCAATTTAATTCACTGACTTCAACAAGGACAGTGGCTTTAGTTTCGTAAGTTAGGCAAAATGATGTTTCGCCTGAGGTGTAGTGCAACGTCGTTCGATAAGCCCACATGATGGCTGGAAGTTCCCCATTCCATCGTCCCTCGACGTCGTCCAATCTTCGCTTAAGTCCTCCGAGGAGAACACGATTGGTGGCTTTTACTTGTCTATTTGTTTGTCGATGCTTAACATATGTGAAATGTTGCTTTACTCCTAATTTTGCGAGGAGTTCTTGAAATTTTCTATTGAAGAACTATGTGTCATTGTCGGTTATAACGACGCGGGGAATGATGAACCTGGTTAGTATGTTTTTCTTAAAGAATCTTGTTATGCTTGTCGCTGTGATTTTTGTTAGATTTTCTACTTCGATCCATTTGGTGAAGTAGTTGACAACCATTATCATTAATTTTAGTTGCCCTAACACTAGGGGAAAAAGACCAAGTACGTCAATCCCCCACCACGCAAAAGGCGACAGTGCAGTGAGTGTCTTGAGCTCGACTGGATGGGCCAGATGGCGATCACCATGTTAACATTTGTCGCATTTATGAACGTGCCTTTTGGCGTCTTTTTGGATAGTGGGTTAGTAATATACAACCTGTAAGACCTTTTTGGCTAGGTTTCTTCCTCCAAGATGTTGTGCGCATGTGCCCTCGTGGATTTCTTTGAGCATCTAGTTGGCATCGTCTTCGACGAGACATTTTAGTATAGGCATGATAACTCTCTTTTGTAGAGTGTACTTGCCATGAGCGAATAAGAGCAAGATATGCATTTTACCTTAAACACTTTGATTTTTTGTATTTAGAATGTACTCTATGATCCGCGTCATCCAATTTTTGATGTGTTGAAGTGGCGTAAGCTTGGTGGACATAACTTGTTCGCTTGTGCTAGGGGAATGGAGGAATTCTTAAATGATAGATTTGTTGCCTCTTTTCCCCTTGTGCTAGCTAACTTTAACAAGATGTCGACTCTTCTGTTTTGTTCAAAGGGAATATGCTTGACTTTTGTCTTCTCGAATTTAGCCATTATTTCCTTTACCTTTATAAGGTATCTTTGTAGTTTTTGGTCTTTCTCTTTGTACTCTCCTTTGAATTGGGAGACGATGAATTGTGAATGTGTTTAACATGATCTCGTTTGCGTCGAATTCACATTCCAATCATAATCTAGCGAGACAAGCTTTGTACTTTACTTGTTTGTTAGAAGTTGGAAATGAAAAAGTGAGGGAGATTTCGATGACCAAACCTTCATCATTTTTTATTAGGATCCTTGCTCCACTTCTTTTTGTATTGGAGGAACTATTGGCGAGGATGGTCCACTTGGTTCTTGACTTCAATGACGTAGGGGTCATTTCAATGATGAAATCGGTGAGGGCTTGTGCTTTCTAGATTTCCTCAATCGAAGATGATGTCGAATTCCAAAAGTTACACAAACAATCTCGTCATCCTTCTGTCTAGATTTGACCACTAGAGGATTTGCCTGTTTGGTTGGTTTGCTCTAACCACAACTGTTTGGGTGAGGAAGTATTGTCTTATTTGCCTTACAGCAACAAGTAATGCTTGTGCGACTGTTTTCAATTGTGGGTATCTAAGCTCGGAGCCATGCAAAGCTTTACTAACGAAGTAGATGACTTTATGTCCTTCAGTTGTTTCATGAATGAAGGTTGCGCTTACCACTTTGGGCAAGACAACTAGGTACTAATAAAGCATTTGTCCTTTAATCGAGCGAGAAAGGACGGGTGGTTGGGAAAAGATTTCCCTCAATTGTGTCAACCCAGCTTTGCATTCGTTGGTTTATTGGAACATTTCTTCTTTTCTTAATAGGTTGTAGAAAGGAAAGGCGTGTTAGGTTCACTTGGCGATGAATCTTGATAGTACATCCAACATGCCGCTAAGGACTTGGATTTTCCTTTTGGGATCAGGTGTTGGCATTGTCGTAAATGCTTTGCACTTATCCAGGTTGGCTTTGATTCCTCGTTTTGTTTGGTAAAATCCTAAGAATTTTCTAGCTCAAACTCCGAAAGCACACTTCTCGAGATTCAACCTCATGTTGTGTTTACAAACTTCTTTGAAAACTACGCGAAGGTAAAATGTGTGGTCGATCTCCTCTTCAGATTTCACGATAATATATTCCATATAGATTCAAGCATCCTTCCAATTTGGTTTCTAAATTCTTTGTTTATCATGCGTTGATAGGTAGTGCTGACGTTCTTGAGTCCAAAGGGCATTATGTTGTAGTAGTAGTGCTGATAGGTAGTGCTAACGTTCTTAAGTCCTAAATTCTTTGGGATGCATAGGAATTTGGTTTTATCTCGAATAAGCATCCATAAATGATAGCAATTTGAAACAGGATGAACTATCGACTAATTTATCGATGTTGGGGAGGGGGTACGCATCTTTAGGACACACTTTGTTAAGATCGGTATAATTAATACATAAACACCATTTATTTTTGGATTTCTTAACTGGTACAACATTTGAGAGACAAGTGATGTACTTGGCATCAAAAATAGCATTCTTAGAGGCTTCTTCCTTCTCTAGCGATTGTTTGTGGTGGCGGCTAAGCTATTGGGCGAGCATCTGGGTGCACAGTCAACTTGTGGCAAATGACCGTTATGTATAGGAAAGGCAACATGGCGAAACGAGGGCATATTTTGCCTTCCCCACCCCCACCGATTAATCGAGGAAGACCCACCTCCACTCCCATTTTTTAGCGAGTGTAAAATTTAGGCCTCATCCCTTCCCGCAACGGGGGTCTGGTTTCCGCGTTCGCACCCACACTCATTCTTATATATATAATTATAAATTTAAAAATCATATCTATTATAATTAATATAATAAAATAAAAAAAAATATTTTCCATAAAGATGAGATTATAATTTTTAATATTTAAAAAAATATTAAGTACTCAATATGTACATGTATATAAAATTTTAAAACTACAATAATATACTTGCGGGGCAGGTTTGGGGTGGATATCAACACTCTCAAACTCGTCCCCTCCCCACCCCTGGATTTTAATTTTGGGGAATACCCGCACCCAATCAAAGCAGATTTTCCCCGTCCAAATCAAGACGGGTTCAAGTGGGTACTTGCAGGTACGAGTTATGTTGTCATCCCTAGTTGTGTAGGGTCCCATAAGTCGATGGAATTCTGTGTAGTTCTTGGTGGATCCCCTGGAAACAGGATGGATCGAAACCTAGATTAGGAACGACATCAACACCATCGGTCGTTTCAGGACGGGGAATCCTCATGGGATCTTTTGCGGTACACTCGCTCAAGTGATTCATGTGTTTGGAGTCGAAGATATTTTGTTATGCCTTCTTGGTGGCATTTTGTAAGGACGTTGCCTTACAGAGCCCTTAGATTCTTCTGCAGTCTCTTGGGTTGTTACCACCATAGGGGTGGGTTGCTGTTGGATCTCCATAACTTTGAGACGGTGGTTTTACTCTTGGATCATTCGAGACTATTCTTGAATTAGAGCGATTAGGTCGCCGAGGGTTGCCACTCCATTCTGAGCCACCACGAGATCGATGTCAGGTCTGCCATGGTCAACATGCTCTTGGGATGGGGATGCTATGGCCCCATCTTGCTGTAGTTGTTGTTGAGCGGTGATGTGAGCGGCAATGTCGATATTGTTTATAATGTTACGCATTTATTGATGGCACTACTTATATATAGGTTTGTCCCCATGCGGAGGGGTGAAGAGACATTGAATGATGATCAATGTTGGTGAATTCGATGAGATTATCATTACGAAACCATTGGAATTAGGTCTGGTCGAGTGATCTTGAACCTTTACAATCCGATTCGAAATGTGATGTTGGGCATGGTCGGTATCTGGATTGCTTGGGCCAATCCGAAACATATTTGAATCAGTATATTCGGCTTACAAGTGTGCATCCTTATTACAATTTCTACAATAGCAATATGGAAAGGTATAGTCATGAAAGCCTAGCTAGAGATTCACAATTTGTTTTGAACAAGACACGTCAAAGGCAACAGTCAATCACAAGTTGTACTATGTTCAACAAAGCTTGTGTTTCAGTTGTGGTTAGATTGTTGAAGCCCTCCATAGTACAAGTGGCAGCTGCTACTATTTGGTTGTGCACGTCTTTGATAACAACCCCATTCCCAAATATCCATTGACGGTAAGATTAGCATAACTGTTGCCCTTAAAATAATTAGATGGTAGAGCTTTCAAATTTGCATACTTCTAATTCAGATTATTTTTGCTAGTTTTTATTGAGGAAGTTGATTTAAGCTTATTTTCTTTCTTGCATTGTACTCAACTATGATCTCATAAGTTTTACTAATATATAATGGACAAGTATCTTAGTATTTTCGAAATATTTCTTATTTCTAGCATACCAAATATTATCTATAATAGTTGTTATTGATTTCCAGGCTTTCACTTTCTATAAAATCCATAATATTTAGGAGTCAAATTCTTAATCTAACTTTTGGGCAAGAGTAATGTTAATACCAAGTGGGATCCAAACTAGATTTTGGTTGCCTAATTACTATCTTTGAAATAATTGATCAATTGATTTAGATTGTTGTAAGTATCCAAGATAGTAGTTTTTACTAATGTTGACCCTAATAGAGATTGGCGCATTAAGAAAAGGTAGAAGAGATACTTGCAGTGTGTTTGGTATAGGTTAATTAGGGAAGAGAGAAGTTGAAGCGAGAGAGATAGAAGAAAAGTTTAGTATTTCCCTGTTTTGGTACAACAAAGAAACAGGAAAGAGTGACATAAAACATGTGGGACCCACACTTTTCAGAGTTTTCGCATAAATGCAAAGAAATAGCAATTAGAGTGTTCCAATTTTTTACTTTTCATTATGCCCTTGGTACAACAAAAAGGAAAACATAAATGAAGCAAAAAAGAGTACTATAGTGTGGGAACAAAAAGACAACCATAGAAGAGATAGATGAAAATGGTACTCCCACTAGTCTCAAATATAAGAGAAAATAGGTCAAAGAAAATTGATGTGTCTAGTTGAAATTTTGAACCAGATACATCAACTTTCTTTGACCATATTTTTGCTTATATTTGAGAGCGAATTAATATATAAACAAACAACTGCATTCTTTTTATTCATTACATATCCTTCCCAACGGTTGAAAGTTCTCACTTTATAACCCAATCGTCATGTGATAAAAGAAAAGTTGAGTATTTCCCTGTTTTGGTACAACAAAGAATTAGGAGAGAGTGACATAAAACATGTGGGACCCACACTTTTCAGAGTTTTCGCATAAATGCAAAGAAATAGCAATTAGAGTGTTCCAATTTTTTACTTTTCATTATGCCCTTAGTACAACAAAAAAGGAAAACATAAATGAAGCAAAGAAGAATACTATGGTGTGGGAAAAAAAAAACAACCATAGAAGAGATAGATGAAATGGTACTCCATCTAGTCTCAAATATAAGAGAAAATAGGTCAAAGAAAATTGATGTGTCTAGTTGAAATTTTGAACCAGATACATCAACTTTCTTTGACCATATTTTTGCTTATATTTGAGAGCGAATTAATATATAAACAAACAACTGCATTCTTTTTATTCATTACATATCCTTCCCAACGGTTGAAAGTTCTCACTTTATAACCCAATCGTCATGTGATAAAAGAAAAGTTGAGTATTTCCCTGTTTTGGTACAACAAAGAAATAGGAGAGAGTGACATAAAACATGCGGGACCCACACTTTTCAGAGTTTTCGCATAAATGCAAAGAAATAGCAATTAAAGTGTTCCAATTTTTTACTTTTCATTATGTCCTTGGTACAACAAAAAAGGAAAACATAAATGAAGCAAAGAAGAATACTATGGTGTGGGAACAAAAAGACAACCATAGAAGAGATAGATGAAATGGTACTCCCTCTAGTCTCAAATATAAGAGAAAATAGGTCAAAGAAAATTGATGTGTCTAGTCGAAATTTTGAACCAGATACATCAACTTTCTTTGATCATATTTTTGCTTATATTTGAGAGCGAATTAATATATAAACAACTAACTGCATTCTTTTTATTCATTACATATCCTTCCCAACGGTCGAAATTTCTCTCTTTATAACCCAATCGACATGTGATATTTTAATTTTGTTTTTCAAATCAATACTCAAATTTGTTGCAATTAAAATAACAATGTGAAGCTAGATGACTACTGGCAAGGAAATGAAACAAGGCGTGGTAGGGAATTGTGCTGTTGCAGGAATAGGTTAGATTAATTTAATGGTTTAATTACACTTTTCATCCTTTATCTTTTTTCCTTTTTTAGATTTCGTCCTCTATCTTTTTTTAGATTCAATTTCATCCTTTATCATTTTCAACTGGTTCACATTCGTCCTTCTGTTTACTAAACATTAATCCGCGCTGGACAAAATAATATTTGGCATAAGTGAAGGTAGATGTATCTGCCATGTATGATATGATTGTTATTGGGTTATAAAATGAAGTTATAGGGTGAAAATTGAATTTCCCAAATCGACATGTGATATTTTAATTTTTTTTTCAAATAAATACTCAATTTTTTTGCAATTAAAATAACAATGTGAAACTAGATGACTACTGGCAAGGAAATGAAACAAGGCGTGGTAGGGAATCGTGGTGTTGCAGGAATATGTTAGATTAATTTAATAGTTTAATTACACTTTTCATCTTTTATCTTTTTCCCTTTTTTAGATTCCGTCCTCTATCTTATTTTTGATTCAATTTCATCCTTTATCATTTTCAACTAGTTCACATTCGTCCTTCTGGTTACCAAATATTAATCTACGCTGGACAACATAATACTTGGCATAAGTGAAGGTAGATGTATCCGCCATGTATGATATGATTGTTATTGGGTTATAAAATGAAGTTATAGGGTGAAAATTGAATTTCTCAAATCAAAGAAATATAGTTAAGGTTCTAGTTCATCCCCAAATTAAAATTGCAAAAATTCTTCAAATTCGAGTCACAAGTTTCGTTCTCGAGTTGATAAACATGCAATCTCCAAAAAAAAAAAAATTATACGGGTAAAAGTATAAGAAACCCTTTATTTTCTATACAAAACAAAAGTGGGTCTTCTCCCAATGGGTCTAAGCGATCCAATTGTTTTTGTGAAATAAATATTGTTATATGGACATCCCAAAAACAAAATAATTTTGGTAGAAAGTTTTTGGGTTGCAAAAATTTTGTGGTAAATTTTAATTGCTACACGTATACATTCATTTTAAATTTCTACTTTTCTCTTTGATGTGTGTATCGTTTATAGAAAGTAGTTGAAAATAGTGGTTGTTATACCCAATTATGTCCGACCACCTTTTAATTTGTTTTTTTTTTTTTATTATTATAAAAAAACTAATTAAATAATAGTGTTTGTTGGACTCAATGTTAATCTTATTCTTTTACTAAGTTTTTGATGCATTTTGGCCCAACTCAAGCCTAAGTTATAAATAAAAATAATTTACAAATAATAAAATTGAACTCGATTTCCTTATCCTCATCTAATTTTCTTCTTATTAGTTTCATTGTATTGCATCATTTTAAAAAAAAATTGCAGTTTAGTTAGATTAGCTTTTATTTTTCTTATGTTGTTGCCTTTGTTCCTAAATTATTACATAAATAATTGATGCTTATAAACCAATCACCCAGTGAGACAAACTTCACCTCGTTGTAACATAACGCAAAACTCATATTATGACTTTATCAAATAACTCAGAAAACCATAACAAAAAACTAAATCAATAAATAGTTTTTTTTTTTATTTCTTATGATTAGAATTGATACTCACCGCCGCCGGATGAAATTCATCCTCGCCCATCACGCCGCATCACTCACACCAGCCGTCGGTGGCCTTTGTGTTGTAACAAATCCGACAACGCACGAGCAAATCCTTTAACAGACTACGTATTTTGCTTCGTCGTCGCGTCCATCTATTTCGTTAACATATTGTCGTGTTACCGTTGTTTTCTAACGCCACATCCCTCCCTACGACGTTTGTTGCCACATCATATTATTCTATGGCCGCAACATATTGTCCGACTAGTTCGGGTTTCTCTTTTTCCAGTCACATCATAAATTTCCTTTTCTTCCTTTGTGCTCGCTGCAATCGGCAGCGTGAGTTGATCCATTTGAGTTAAAACCTCAATTCATTTGAGTAATGGACTACGCGAATAGACATCTCAATTTTTCTTAACTTTAAAACCAAATACAAAATAAAGAGATACAATCCGTGAAGTGATATCTCACCTCTTTTTCGTTATTATTATTATTACCCTTTTTTTATACATATATAATAATAATTATAATAACAAATAATAAAAATCGAGTAATAATAAAATTGGACAACACATGAATATTTTCTACCAAAGAACTATATGTGTTTTGATTTTCATATTGCATTTGGAGATGTGTAATAGCAAGATCTTCTCGTTATCAAAATAAATTAATAAAAATATATTTTTCTTCTTTTATTAATGTAAATAATTTATTTTCATTTTTTATTATTGTTTTTAGGGGTAAAATAAATAATTAAATAAATAAGTAGTTTGTAGACAATTAATTATAAGGTAACCGTTTTAACGGACCATGTAAGATAATATTATTTTCCCTACTCGTAAGTAATACTCTCTAATCTGTTTCTTTTTTCAACATATTTATTTAAAGTTTTATCAATTTTTTCTTTTGAAAAAATAAAATTGATGGCAACAGTTTTTTCGTGATGGAACATCGTAAAAATAACATCAACAAAAAAAAAAATAAACAAAAAGGGTAGACATCTGTGCCCAGAACACCATATTAAAACTATTCGTAACTAAATTTAGAAATAATTGAATAAAAATAATACAAAAGAGAATAAAATAATCTCCACATAAATTTGCTTGATGACCATCAATTTCACAATCAACTTTTGGTCTTTATTTCCTTTGTCACCTACATTCCAAAAATCTATAAATACACTACGTTACCACAAAAATAGAAGGAGGAGAATTGGTGACATATACCATTTTGAAAAAAGAGAGATGGAGTCGTAGCAATTCATAGAGGAAGGACAAAAAGATTATCTTTTGAGTATTGATATTTTATTTCACTGCAGAGAGGTAAGTATCTCAAATTTCATCTCTATAATGTTGTTACTCATTTCCACGGACATGTTTTTCGCTTTCTTTTCCTGCGTAACTTTTTATTTGTTTTCATTTTCTTCGCTGCAGTGCTGTCGATTTTGCTAAATTTGTTAAACTGTACATGTATATTAATATTAACATTGTCCTCCCATATTATCGTTGTTATTTTTATTTATTCAACTTAACAGTCCCTCTGTTTCTTAACACTGACATGTATTGAGTCAAAAAGAAAAACGTAGGCATGTATTACACATGAACCACGATGCTCCATTGCTTCTTTAAATAAAATTCAATTTTTTATTTATTTATTTGGCCGATTGATAAAAAACAGCATACTATTTATATCATTATTTTCGAATCATATACAATTTTTACTCTAAAAGTCTCGATTCTCTTTTACATATATCAATTAATTAATCAATAGTGATAATCCGAAATCCTCTTTTGAGTTCATCACTACTTAAGTATTTGTATTTTTCAATGGCTACATCAAATCCTCTTTTGATTTAGTCCATAATATTTTAAATAAAAATAAATTTAACAACTATAAATAATGAAGGCACCGAATCCATTTTCGGTTCAGTTATTATTCAATAAACCAAGTTCGACAACTATGCTAAATTTGTTTTTTATTTGAATATCATTTTTTTAAGCCACCAAAATGTTCCACATAACTTTTTTTTTTTATCTTCAGGAATCGCGTCCCGTCCTGCAATAATTTTTTTTTTATGTTGTAGGAGGTCACATCCTAGAGATGCGACAATATACAAGGTTTCAAATTTTACTTCTTCGTTTTAAGAATAATTTAATAAATTAAAAATATTTTTTAAAAAAGTAAAATTTTATTAATAAAATCAAATAAAACATATTAAATTAAAAAAAAGAATGAGTAGATGTGCCAAAATATGCCAAAACAAATAATGCGTCATATTATTTTAACAACTTCCTCTTGTAAATAAATTTATATTATTTTAACAACTCCATCCTATTTTGCAGATAAATTAGCAACTTAATTCTATTTTGGTTAATAACTGTCTCCTATTTTTTCTCCGGATCTAATAAATAAAAATTAATAATAATAATAATAATAATAAAAATAATTATAATTAAAAAAGTAGTAAATTATATTCATAACATCAAAAAATATACATTAAATTGAAGAAAAAAATACATCAAATTTGAGTAGATCAGACCATTTGAACAATAGTTCCTACTATAATCAAAGACCCGACATAATCTGCACTTTTTTTTTTTTTTTGTAGTATATTATATTAATAACATCAAACAAAATACATTAATAGGAAGGCTTGGATAACAAAAAATAAAGTGATCCAACAAATTTATGGCAATTGGGAAGAGTCTTACAATCAAGTCCCACAATGGTTGTTGGTTATGCGAACGTTTGCTCCAGGAATTCAAAATAGAAATGGAAACAATTCCAGCTTATCATAAGAATAATTTGATAAATACCAAGAAAGTGCAATTATATCAGACGATTTTTTAAAGGGCTTTGAGACTTTATTGGCAGTTCTAATTGTAAATGTTGTCATGGAGATTCATTCCATCTCTACTTAATAACATGAATTGTTAGTGTACGTGTGTGCGTGTTCAATTATTTCAATGAGAATATATTATTTAGGAATTGAATAGAACGTTACATGCCATTTCATTCTTATTTAATATTCTCATTTGAATCACAACGCTTTGCACTTGCCTCTTGTGTATCATTTCTTTCTTATGCAGGTTTTGTGCAAATATGAGCTAAATATTATTGCAAAAAATTATTAAAAAACTCAAATAATACACAATAATTTGTTTAAAATCACGAGAAAAAATAAAAGTATTTTTTTTAAAAGACTAAAAATTAATCAATATTTTTATATGCACTAAAAACAAAATAATAATATTTTATATAAACTATAAACTTATTTAATCCTGATTGCACCGTGAGATTAATCCCATTGCTAGAATTTAAGGTTGAGAGAGATTGAGATAATAGCAAATTGGGAGGATCTCGTTCCATATCTATGACATCTATCATATTTATCAGGAACATGCATCTTTAGATTTTCCTTTATAGTACAACCTTTTGCTCAACCAATAGGAACTTAACAATTTTATGCTTTCAACCAAAAGTCTTGTTGCCAGTGTTTCGTCGTTTGGAAGCTTAGAACAAAAAGCCATCCGTTGGCAACCTTCTTTTGCAAACAAACAACTCGTACTCTTGTTTTATCATTTGCGATCATTATTAAACTCCTACTGCAATAAACAACATATGTTATTATTGTCTTTAAAATCTTCCTTGCTTGCAAAATAAGAACCCATTTTCCGTTTATAGTCAACCATCTTTTTAGGCAACTTAAATACCGGGTACTGGACTTTCTTTTTCAACCATTTTCAGAATCAGTATCTTCGAAATTTTGACCTTCAAATTGAGAATCTTCTTAAAGAACAAGGCCTCGAGTTGTATTCTCAATATTAACTTCTGCAAAGAGTATTCTAGAAGCCTATGTAGTGGGTTGTGGCAGTATCTTTTTTGGTCTCCTTATTGGTCTACCTCTCCTCCTTTTTGAAATGGTTTAAGGTGGTTCAATAGATGGCTGTGTAGTTTGTTTTGCAGGTGGCTCAATAGATTGTTGTGTAGTTATTTTGCAAGTAGTTAAGTAGATGGTGCATAATTGGCTTTCGGTCTCCCTTATTTTCTGGATCAGTTTTAGGCAACTATGTTGTGGCTTCCCTCTTCTTTCCCTAGTCACATTCATCTTCAAAGCCATAAGCATCATTTGTTTCCTAGTCACATTCATCTTCAAAGCCATAAGCATCATTAAATCTTATCCTAGTCACACTTTTGACACTATCTAATCTGTCGTCAATATCTTCTATATTAACCTCAACTCCATCCTTATTGAATATATGGCCTCACCAAGTTATCATCACTTTCAGACAATACTTTGTCTTACACATACTCAGGATCTTCACTATCATTACCATTATGAGTATCAACATCAATAATTGTTGAAAACAAAATACTAGTATGTAAATAAATAGAAAGTCTGTAAATATTCCTGTCATTATGTGTATTTATCATTCATAGTTTATATAAAGAACTTCCGTTGTGTAGTTGAAACACATGGGTTATTCAACATGTCTCTCAATATTCTCCTTCAACATGGTATCCAAAGTCTATTGACGGACAACCCTAATCTTCAACTACCCGGTAGATCCACTATCTGTAATGATAATTTTTCTTCTTCGACAAACCGTGTTCTCAACTTCGATTTTCCTCTCCCTGTTTGTGCTACGCTACTGCCTTATCATTTTTCCACCCATCCACGTTCTTCCGTCACTGTCGCCGCTCCCGCCGACGACTTTTCGCCGAACGACCACTCTAGTAGCGTCGTACACCCCAGATCGACCAACCCTTCAACGCACGTCGTCAACAAACCTCTCACACGCTACCACACGCGTCAGATCCATGCACCACCTTCTGCCACCGTGCGCTACAGTCTGTCTGACAACCGTTGACGACACGACTGCTCCCTTTGCATTCGCCTCAACCTTTTGAATCCATATCTACCTTGAGTTTTCAGTTCCGAGTCACAGATATACGCGTTCCAGTTCAAACAACCCTTATTTCCCTGGTTCAGACGCATTTTCTAGCACTTTTTACCGACTGTGACATCTCTGTCTTTTATTGAAACAAAGAGTATCTTTACCAACTACATCACCTCTCCTCTCTCTCTCTCTATAGAAAAATTGAATGGATCAAATTATGACAGTTGTGTTGCCGACATCAAATTATGGATGCTTGCTCAAGGTTACAAGAACCATCTCACTAAAAATCATGAAAAGGTGGTCGCGACTGAAACTTCAAAATGGAAGCAGATAGATGCTCAATTATCCAGTGTCATTAAGTCTACACTTCATCTAGACGTTAAGCTGATTTTCCGTCCACATCTCACGTGTCACCGCTTGCTGAATATCATTACTGTAAAGACGATAGAAGGTTCTATTTCTACATATCTTGGCACTGTTCATAGTGCACTTCATAATTTTAATGAGCTTCTCCCTCTTGCTGCAAGTAATCCAGTTGAACAAAAGAAGGAGTTGGATCAACGCAACACCTTCTTCATACTTCTTGCACTTTATAGCTTGCCCCAGAAACACTCTACAACTCGTGATCAAATTTTAGGGTCTGTTATTGTTCTGGATATGTCTACAGTCTCAACAATCCTTATTCGAGTACCAGTAAAATATCCAGCTAAGCCCTCTATTACTTTAGGTCTATGTGACATTATTTCCCTTGCATCTCTGGGACATAATCAGAGTCGCTCTCGCGGAGGACCATCCAACTCTAAGCCTCGTCCCAAATGTGAGCATTGTAATCAACTTGGACACACTATTGATCGTTGTTGGAAGTTGCATGGTAAGCCTCTACATTCGATAAATGCAACTTAGCTTGATCCTTTTGCCACTATTTAGACAAATTATGAAGATTTCCTTCAGTGGGTTCAAAATCATCCGAACTCTAGTTCTACTACTTCAATTGCACACACTGGTAATTCATCTATTTACCTCTCTTGCTCATCTTCTCTCAGCCCTTAGGTTCTTGATTCTAGTGCGTCTGATCATGTCACTGGTAATAAAGGTTATTTTCTTCTCTCCCTACATCTGGTTTTTTATTTCCTACAATTTATGCCAATGGCTTTCAAACCTGGTCTCAAGGAGTTAGCACTGTCCAAATTCTCCCTTCCATTTAAGTTGCATCTATTCTCTATGTACCTGGATGCCCTTTTAATTTACTTTTAGTTAGTCAATTGACTCAGTCTCATGATTGTATTATTAGTTTCACTAATGATAATGTTACCCTGTAGGACCTAAGATCGAGACGGACGATTGGCGTCAGATGTGAGTCTCAAGGCATCTATTACCTTTCTCTATCATCCAAGACGTGTTTTGCTACAGATTTCCTTCATACTATCCATGCTCAGCTAGGACACCAAAGTCTTACCAAACTTCAAAAACTGGTGCTTAGTTTGTCTAATTCGTCCACTTTACATTGTGAGTCGTATCAATTAAGGAAACATACTTGTAATCATTTTCCTAATTGAGTAAATAAAAGGGTTTCGTCCCCTTTGCTTTAGTTCACTTTGACGTTTGGGGTCCTTCTCGTACTTTGTCTACTTTAAAGTCTAAGTATTTTGTTACTTTTGTTGATGATTACTCTCGTTGCACGTGGTTATTTTTAATGAAAAATAGATCTGAACTGTTTCCTATTTTTGAGCAATTTTTCAAGAAATTAATACTCAATTTGGTGTTTTTATTCGTACTTTACGAAGTGAAAAACGCTCAAGAATATTTGTCCCATCAATTTCAAAATTTTATGGCTTCCAATGGTATTCTTCACCAAAAGTCATGTCCTTATACACCCCAAAAGAATGGAGTAGTTGAACGCAAAAATCGACATCTCATTGAAACCACCCAAACCTTACTTCTCATTGGTAATGTTCCATTCAGTTTTGGGGGGATGTAGTCTTAACGACATACTACCTTATCAATCATATGTCTTCTTCTATCCTTGATGGCAATATCCCTCATTCGCTCCTTTTTCTCCATACTTCTCTTCACCGACTACCTCCTTGTGTCTTTGGGTCCACGTGTTTTGTTCACAATTTACCTCATGGTCTCGACAAATTATCAGCTCAATCACTCAAGTGTGTCTTTCTCGGATATCATTGGTCCTAAAAGGCTATCGTTGTTATTCTTTTGCACTACACTGATACGTTTCATCAGTTGATGTTACCTTTTTAAAGTTTCTACCATATTTTGAACCGATCCATATAGCTACTTAGCCCCATCAGAACATTAATCCCGAACCTCCTCAGGTAGTTATCCCTATTCTGCCACTCTTATTCCCATCGAACCTTTCGAGTCTGCCCCTAACTCCACGACCACTACAAAAATATCATCGTCATCGCCCACCCTCCGTTGTGCCTGTTCTTGTTCCCGTTATAGACTCTCATCTGATGCCACATGAACACAACCTTCCTATTTCTCTTCGTAAGGATATTCACAAAACATGTAATCCATCTCCTCATTATATTGATTTGTATTATCATTGTCTATCGCCCATGCATTACACTTGCTTGTCTTCTGTTTCTATTCCTAAATCTCTAGGTGAAGCATTATCCCACCCTGAGTGGAGGCAAGCAATGCTTGATGACATGTGTGCTCTACAAAGCAGTGGTACTTGGGAATTGGTCAGGACGGGTGTGGTAACCCAATTCTTTGTCTCACCTTCACCTGTCCTGACCAGTTCCTGAGTACCACTGCTTTGTAGAGCACACATCTCATCAAGCATTGCTTGCCACCACTCAAGGAGGGATAATGCATCACTTGGAGATTTAAGAATAGAAACAAAAGACAAAGAAGACAAACAAGTTTAATGCAAAGGATAAAGACGATGATAACACAAATCAATATAATGAAGAGATGGATTACGTGTTTTGCGAATATCCTTACGAAGAGAAATGGGAAGGTCATGCTAAGGTGGCTAGGCCGGATCCGATGGTGGCGTTGGAGGAGAGTTTGCAATGGGAACAGGCACAGCGAAGGGTAGGCAATGACGATGATATGTTTGTAGTGGTCGAGGAGTTGGGGGGTAGACTCGGCTAGTTCGAGAGGTATAAGAGTGGGCAGAATAGGGATAACTACCTGAAGAGGTTCGAGATTAACTTCCTGATGGGGCTCAATAGCTACATGGGCCAGTTCAAAATATGGTACAGACTCGAAAATGGTGACATCAGCGGATGTAATGTATCAGTGTAAGGCATGACAACAACAATGATAACCCTTTTGGGACCAATGATATTCGAGAAAGACACCCTTGAGTTATCGAGCTGACAACTTGTCGAGGCCAAGAGACAAATAGTGCACAAAACACGTGGACCCAAAGATACGAGGAGGTAGTGGGTGAAGAGGGGTATGGGGAAAGATGATCGAATGAGGGATATTGCCATCAAGGACAGAAGACGACATACGATTGATAAGGTAGCATGCCACTAAGACCGCATCCCCCCAAAAACGGAATGGAACATTACCATGGAGAAGTAAGGTTCGTGTTGTTTCAATGAGATGCCAATTTTTGCGTTCGGCTACCCCATTCTGGAAGCCAAAAAGTTTTGAAATTGATAGGAAAAATATTCCCGAGCATTATCACTTCGTAAAGTACAAATAGAAACACCAAATTGAGTTTTAATTTCCTGATAAAATTTCTCAAAAATAAAAAATAGTTCAAATCTATTTTTCATTAAAAATAACCACGTACAAAAAGAATTATCAGCAATGAAATTAACACGACTCACAATGTAAAGTGGACAACTTAGACAAACTTGGCACTATATTTTGAGGTTTGGCGGGACTTGGGTGTCCTAACTGAGCATGGATAGTATGAAGGGAATTTTTGGTAGAGCTCGATTTGTATAAAGAAAGGTAATAGAGGCCTTAAGACTCACACTGACGCTAACCGTCCATCCTGAACTCCGGTCTTGTAGGGTAACATTACCATTAGTAAAAGTAATAATAAAGTCATGGATTTGAGTTAATCAACTAATGAAAAGTAAATTAAAAGAGCATCTTGGTACATAGAGAACATATGCAACTAAAATGGAAGGGATAATTTGGATAAGGCCAACCCCTTGGGACTGGGTTTGGGAGCCATTGGCAAAAGTTATAGTAGGTAAGTAACCAAAATTAGAGAGAGAAGACACCTTTATTACCAACGCGTGCAATCGAAGTAGTAGAACCAGAGTTTAGATGACTCTGAACCCATCGGAGGAAATCTTCCTATCTTGTCGGGGAGTCGATTGGAGAAGGTATAGTCTGAATAGTGGTAGAAGGATCAAACTGAGTGGCATTTATCAAATGTAGAGGCTTACCATGCAACTCCCAACAACGATCAACAGTGTGTTCAAGTTTATTATAATGCTCACATTTGGGACGAGCCTTAGAGTTGGATGGTCCTCCGCGAGAGCGACTCTGATTATGTCCTAGAGATGCAAGGGCAACAGTGTCACCCAGAGCTGAAGTAATAGAGGGCTCAACTGGATGTTTTGCTGGTACTCAAATAAGGATTGTTGAGATTGTAGACATATCCAGAATAGTAACAGACCCCAAAATTTGATCACAAGTTGCAGAGTACTCCTAGGGCAAGCCATAAAATGCAAGAAGTATGAAGAAGGTGTTGCGTTGATCCAACTCCTGCTTTTGTTCAATTGGATTACTTGCAGTAATAGGGAGAAACTCATTAAAATCATGAAGTGCACTATGAAGGTTGCCAAGATATGTAGAAATAGAACCATTTATTGTCTTCGAAGTAATGATATTTAACAAGCGGTGACTCCAAACTGATTCACACGTGAGACGTGGATGGAAAATCAGTTTAATGTGAGACTTAATGACACTGCACAACTAAGTACAATCTACTTCTAATTTGAAGTTTCAGTCGCAACCACCTTTTTAGGATTATTAGTGAGATGACCCTCGTAACCTTGACCAAGCATCCATAATTTGACGTCGGCGTCTCAATTATCATAATTTGATCCATTCAGTTTTTTTCAAAGAGAGAAGATGCTCTTTGTTTCAGTAGCAGACATAGACACCATGGTCGGTAAAGAATACTAAAGAAAAAAATGCGTCTGAACCAAGGAAATGGGGGCCGCTTAAATTGGAACGCGTATATTTGTGACTCAAAACTGAAAATTTAGGGTAGATATAGAATCAAAAGGCTAAGGCGAGTGCAAAGAGAGAGGTCGCGTCGTCAACGGCTGTCAGATGTGCCGTCACGCACGATGACATAGGCGGCGCGTAACACTGACGCGCATGGAACGTTTTGGCGTGTGAGAAGCTTACTAACAAAGGAGGTTGAGGGGTGGGCCAGTCTGGAGTGGACGACGCTACTGGAGGGGTCGTTCGCTGAAAAGGTCATCGGAGGGAGCGGTGGCGGCAATGACAGGGCGTGGTTGGGTGGGAAAGAATGGGAAAACAATCACAACAACACAGGGAGGGGAAAATAGAGTTGATAGCACGGTTTGCCAAAAAAAAAAATTCACCAAAGATAGTGGAAATATCATCCTAAAAAACACAGTGAGTTATAAAACTCAGTAACATAGAATAAGAAAAATAATTTTTAAGATTTTCCCAACCATACTTTGATGAAATCATGAGTTCATTAAGCATGTGGAAGGAAACCTACAAAAAAAAATATCGACATTGAGGTGTTCTTATGCATGTGGAAGGAAAGCTACAAAAAAAAATATCGACATTAACCATGACGGACCTGAATCATTTTATCAATATCTAGAGTTTTTGAAGTTTGATTGAGGTGTTCTTTGATGCATTGAAAAGATAACAACATTTTTTACAACTTATATTTCTCTCATCTAAACCAAATTTAGGGTAAAAAATGGATTGAAGTTGATCACAACTTTGTGATGTTTTTATTGTTTTTTGGATTCATTAGAATACTAGCTAAATAAAATTAATAGGCACAAACAAAAAGGGGTTGCTAAAAAAATGTCTATCGGCTGCCTTTTGATTGTTTTGCAATTATTATCTAGTTAAAACTAGACAAGACAATTGTTAAGAAAGTTGATTTAGCCACTAAGATTAATGTTAGTTTATTGTGCATTTTCTTTTCTTCTACCAATTAGTTCGTGTCTCCTATATATATGTGCCTCACATATGTAGAAAGAAAAATTGAATTAGATAAAAATATTTCTCTTTGAGAATTGTTATTGAGATTTTCTCCTTTGTGTTTTCGATCTGAAACTTGATTAAAACTTATCAACCACTTTCTTACCACTGTGGCGATTCCTCTTGACTTATCATTCATCTTGATTGTGACACATTTCTTTTGCATTTCTTAATCTATTCCATGTTTTTTTGTTTATTTATTTTAATTCTCCAACCTTTTAATTTCCTTCATATTTTATTATTTCTTGTTTTAATTTCTTTAAATTTCATATTTTTGTTCGTCATCATACTTGATGTACTAAGTATGAAAAAGTTTTCTTATCAATAATTTTTAAAACTTATAAAGTAACTTAATAGAATTAAATTTTATATTTTAATTATTAAGATGAATCATATATATATATATATATATATATATATATATATATATATATATATATATATATATATATATATATATATATATATATATATATATGTGTGTGTGTGTGTGTGTGTATACACGCGCGCATCTATGTGTATATGTATAAATTGAAATATTTATATATAATAACAGTCAAAACATTTAAAACTCGTATACTTGATCTCTCAAAAGTGAGTCACTCAAAAGATAATGTAAGGTAAATCAGACGTCATTGTTCGTAAGAAGCATCTAATTTATTCTTCCTTTACCAATTTCCTCTTTTCCTCTTTACTGAGGGAATTTAATCATCTCACTGTATAAAATTTATTTCTCTCGTAAAAAATATATGTTTATGATTTATATATATATACTAACAAAATCATTCATTCCATCCATATACCTAAAACATTAAGATAAAAATACTTATTCACATCAAATCAAAGGTTTTTCATACATCGATATACATGTATGATTCTAATCAACATATAGGTTGATTAGAATCGACGTAGAATTTTAAACAAAGAAACACACATGCAAATTCATAGAATTCAATCCAAAGGCATTCAAAATATAAGAGCTATCATTTCAATCATCATCAACATTGAATATAGGAAGAAGGCATAATTTTTAATATTCGAAATAACAAGTAATTCATGAACAAAACTATAGCACGATACATTCAACAAACGTATCACATGCAAAGATAACCACTTTAATTTTTACTTTAGTCAAATTAGAAGCTCTAACACATCCTAGAGAGATTTTTAGTTGAAATTCTATGTTACCTTAAGTTGAACCCTAACTTCCTCAAGTTGAACCCTAACTTTTTCCTCAAGTTGAACCCTAACATCCTAGAGAAATTCCCCCTGATTGGTCTTTGCTTCTACTTCCTCAAGTTGAACCCTAACTTTTTCTTCTTCAAAATAATCTTCTTGTCACTTCTCCTTCAATTGTATTTGCTAAGTGTGAAGATTAAATTTGAAGACAAGAGTTATATTAATAACTATCCATTCTAAAGTAGCATTTATTACAAATATATTAAATATCTACTAACGGAGCAAGTTATAATATAGCAAAAGAAATACTGCAAACACAAGTGCAGCAAAGCGTGCGTCTCAATATAAGATATATCCTCTGATGATTAGGCGAAGACAAAAGAAACCAAGACTTCACTTCTGCTCTAATGTCCAAAACTAGTGACACACGTCTTTGTTATTACAAGCTTCGTTTGACTCTAAATAAAGAAAGCAAGCTTCAGTTGACTATGGGATGCGAGCGACAATGTGTCTCGATTGCCTCAGGAAATGCAAGTAACTATTCGTCTGTCTCTGATAAACATGGCAAGCAAAAATATGCCTCAGATAAGCATGATAAGCAAAAATCTGCCTCTACCTCTGATAAGCATGACAAACAAGTAACTGCCTCTGCCACTGATAATCACATCAAACGTTTGATCGTCTGACTCTGAGTTATTATGTATCCCCTGAAAAAGTCAACGCTCCAAAGTAGACAAAGCAAATGCATATGCTTTGAACGTTCCATGTCTGCTACCTGTCTGAAACTCTTTATTATTTTATTTGATCGTAGTATCCTCTAATTCCCCATCCTTAATACCAAGATACGTTGAATTATTCATAGAGATATATATATGGATACCTATTAAAGACTGATCTGCCTTAAATGGTGATTGGAGATTTCCAACAGTAATATTCTCAACGGAAACTTCATCTTTGTATTTAAGAAGAAATCACTTAATACTTTACGAGTGAGCGAGAGATAGTGTGTGTGAGAGAGAAAATGAAAAAGTATGAAAAAGCACGAACACATCAAACTAAAAGAATGAGTAAATTATCCTCTCATAGAGAGTTATTAGAGTTGATGTAAATCATTCAAAGTGTTCTCACACTCTTGTATTGATATAAGACTTAATATGTAACATGCTCTTAATGAGAGTTAAAATCTTAAAAACAAACTTTGTGTCAAATCAGACATAAACTAGAACTAATGTAAATTAGCCTGATAGTGGCAACAACACTCTCATCCTTATGAGGTACTTGAAAAGGTACAATGACCCTCATGAACCTCAATGATAGGATGTCAGGAAGTTGAAGAAGGTTTTGGGGAAGACAGCCTAGAAAGGCTAAAAAAAAATACTCAAACCCTGAAAAGGTAGAGTAAAAAATACTTGTATGCTATTTATGGAAATAGTGGATTAAGCCCTACAATTTGTTGTGAACTAGTATAAAGTATATGTGTCTCCTATATCCTTTTCTATTTCTTGCATCTTAGTTCTTTATTATTCAACCTTACTCTATCCAAACCTCTTTTAAAAGTAAGTTGAATGTTTTGATCAAGAACAAATTTTTGTAAGAAAAAGGAAGTAGCTTTGAGAAACGACAAACCCAATTCAAATCCCCTATTTCTTGTGTTTTCCAGCACATTCAAAGAGGAATTTTGGATTTTTATTTCTCTTCACACTCCCATTCTACTATACTAATACCCATCTAATTCTAGTTATATAAAAAGAACATTTAAATATAGTTCTTATACATGTGAACAAAAGAAATGATTTAATAATAATAATAATAATAATAATAATAATAATAATAATAATAATAATAATAATAATAATAATAGTAACAACAATAATAATGATAATAACTTAGACGTAAAAAATTTGAGTTGTTACAAATATCACCAAACACAAATACAATTAATAAAGTACATATTTGTTTCACACCTATCTTACCAAGACAAAATGAAATCCCAAACCCTAATTTAGTCTCTATATTCGACCAACACTGAAAAATAGGCCTAGGATTTGGTTTCTTTCAAACCCTCTTAACACATCTCTCCTATAATAAATTGGAACACACTTTGTTCACGGGCTTCCCATTTTAAACATCAATTTCTATTTTTTATTTTATTTTAAAGTACTACAAATCTTTTAATATTAATTTTAACGTAAATTAAATAATAATCATTAATAAATTACTTAAAAAGATTATTTTTATTTTGAAATCAAAATCATTAGTAATTAATAAACTCATATTATTTTTTTTTAGTGAAAATAGAATCTTGTGAGAATGAGGGTCCAATACACAAAATTATAATGCTTTGGTCAAAAAAATTTCCTCTCTATTTACAATAAAAAGTGTGAATCATAATTCATAATATTTTTAAAATTTATTTTAATTAAAATGGTTATGATAATAGAACTTATTGTTATAATTTCTTAAAAACAAAAACGAATTCTATGTCTACAATGGGAGCGAAAGATTCAGAGTGTGTACCTCAAAACATTGCTAATTAGTGAAGATGTTAGACTCTTCTAAACCTTCTAAGTCTCACTTTGATGGTGTAAGTTTTTGGAATGAAATTATAGGCTTAGAGAACCAGAACATAACATTGTTGTTATTTATAGATTATGCCCATCACAAAAGAAGTTTGCCTCTAACCAAACAAACAACTTAATGAGGTAGTAGGTGCGGGATCATAGGGATGGACAACTAAATTTGTATTTGGGTAGAAGGAGTGAGAGGTTTTGGTTTTGGTTTTGGTTGCTCATTACGACTCGTATTATCAAAAATACAAGAAGGCATAGTTTGCTTAGAATTTGATGTTACTTTTGTTTCTTCTTAAGAATGAGGTTTGCTTCATCCTCATTGGCATTTGTTGCTTTTTCCCCATCCTCTTTTACACTGAATGTTTTGATAACCCTTTTTCTCTTCTTTTTAAAAACTTGAGCAGCTTTGGGCAGAAGAAGGCAAACAAGAGCCATCTCATGATTGGACTAACACTTCCTTAGATATTCCAGAACTATGTATTTATTATCTTCCTCAAATAAAGGAGCATAAGAGTCCTCATCTATAGAGGTAATGGCCTGAAATCCACTGGTTTGGCCAAATTTCCTTCTGGTATCACCCCTAGGTCGAATGCATTTCTTAGGAGATATTAATCTCATCTTGATGGTGTTGGATATATTGAACAAGGGTGCAGAAGAACTAACCATGTGTTCTTCTTACTTAATGCCTTTTGCTTCTTCTAGAGCCTGAATGAGGGGAGTTCTCATTAGTACTACTTTGATGAGTTTGGAATATGGGATTGTCCTTATCTTTCCTAACATATAGTTGATAACACATGACCTCACGTGTTCCAAAATCAGGTTTGGAAGATTGGCCTTGATCCATTGGGAGATATTCCACATTAAGCTGTTGTGGTCTTTGCTAATGTGGTCCACTGACCCACCTTTGGGTACTACACACCTAATCAAAATCTTGAATAGTACTCTGTATTTAAGGTTCAAATGGAATGATTTGGAGTTGATCTTATGGTCTTCTAACAATTCCTTATTGATCTTGAATGAGCCAACCTTGACTCATAACCATTCTCGAGCAATATACCTTCATCAGAACATCTGGTGAAAGCCGCTAGGGATTGTTGAGTAATATTTATAAGAAGTCCTAGCACGGTACTAGATACTTCTTCGTCTAAGTTTGGTTTAGCAAAATTCTTTAACCAGAACGTCTACAGTCACTTTTTGTTCTAGGTTAAAGTACTCAAACCAACCTGAAACCAACAAAATCCTCATGGAGAACTTCTAACTGATCAAGATTGCATTGCATAGTAGGAACATATGAGACGTTTCCATGTGTAGGATTTGAGGATGAACTTGAAGCCATTGAAGTAGGAGAAATTTAGACACTTTCCAGGAGGTTTCGAAGTTTGAAAAAGAGAAAGTGTGGGAATACGTGAGGGTAGTAAGTGATCGTGAGTTATGAGTGGGTTTTATGAAAACGTTTGAGTTTTGAAAATCATAACTAACGCGCACGCGTAAACACATGTGAACAACACTTCTCAGAGTATCACATATTAAGCACAAATTACGAGAAGACTGTTCATATTAAGAGTAATTGAATTTAGATTGACTAGAGGCACAAACAAATTCAATTTTATTAGAGGTAGAGTATATATACATTTAACCATTTATTCTGTTTTACCAGAGGCAAGGATGTAGAGACTCCAACATCATTCTTTTATAAATAGAATATTTAGGTTTTCCTTAATAATATTGAATTTCTCCTCAACAATGGATTTTGTAAAAATATCAGCCCTCTAATGATCAACGTCAACAAATTTAATGTCTAAAATACCCTTATAAACATAATCCCTTATAAATTGACGTTTAATCTCTATGTGTTTTGCTCTGGAATGTAACATAGGGTTTTTGGATAAACATATAGCTGAAGTATTTTCCACAGAAGATAGGAATGTTACTCTCATTGATTTTGAAATCTTCTAGTTTATATTTCATCCATAACAGCTGAGTGCTTGATAACGTTTCAGCAAGTGTACTGAATCGTTGCAAGTAATAATAAAATGGTAGTACCGAGTGTCGAACTTAAGGATTGAGTTTTACTATTGAATTATATTTAATTACTAAAGTAGAACAAAAAGTTCCTAAATTAATTGAAATAATATTTAAAATTAACAACAGTAATAAAATTGATCCTTTATAATAAGAAAAATGTCATGGATGAGTTTCACTTCGAATCCAACCTTCGTGTCAAATTTGATCCTAATTACTGAATTCCTTTATTGAATTATTACCGAATTCTCTTTATTATTCTTGCCCTAATGTCTTAGTGACAGAACCTTTAATTCCAAAGTAACCCCTAATTCCTTAGTGGATTTAAGATTAGAATTAAGCCTTACCGTACATAAATTCTCTTGTTAAAGTACTGCCTTTGCAACTAATTTAATTGGTTTCATGACCTTCATCTATCCCTAGACTACAAATTCATGAATTTCTCATCTCAAGCATTCGTAAAATCCACTTCCGTTTCAAAATACGAATCGTAGAACATTTTACAGTTGATCAGGCAATAAAAAACATTAAGCACAGAGATGAGAAAAATAATTCAATAAACTCATTCATATAACTAAAAATCAAATCAGAAAAATAAGGGTTTCATCTTGTTACACTCATCCCTAACAAATAGGGTTTAGTTACTCATGACAGAGATAAAAAAGATAGGGATTAAAGAAGAATTACAAGAATGATTCACGAATGATTCTTGATAAAACTGCTCCAATGGTGTTAGCAACAGCCGTTTTTGAGTTTCTCTGCTAGGGCACAAGTCTCCCAACTTCCCAATAGTTAAAAAGATACTTAAAAAGTGATAAAAACGCGTTTTTATATGTTTCACAACATCTGCATTCTGACGTATACTGCATTTTGCTCCTCTGTCGAGTCTGAATTTGGTTCGGTTGTCTTCATGCAAGTTGTAGCTATGGATCTTAGCTTTCATTTTCACTTAAATTGACTCCAATAGGACATCTACAACTCCAAATATGTCTGAAATACTCTACATAGGTCATGTTGATTTCACACCAAAATTCAGCACTGCACTAAAACAAAGAAACAACGCAAAACTACGAAAAATCTCTAATTAATCAAGGAAATAAGAACATAAACATTTCATTAAATCAAATAACTAAAATCCAAAAAATATATCAAATAACTCCTTAAATTAACTAATGATTAAAGATAAATAAGACTAAAAACAATGAAAAATATGCATATGATGAAGAGTCATCAGTGCTACAGCTGGATGCTGAGATATATTCTGCTTCTGTTATGGATAGAGCAATAGTCCCTTATCTTTTGCTTGACCAGGAGATTTGATTTATACAAAGGAATATACGATTTCCAAAGGTGCTTTTTCTTTCTAGCTTACCTTCAGCATAGTTAGCATCGCAGAAACCTACTAACATGTACTTAGAGGAGGATGGCTTATAACATATATCAAGGTTAGTAGTTTCTTTTAGATATCTAAAGATCCTCTTAATAGTTGTTAGTAAGATTCTTTAGGATCATACTGAAATCTTGCAGACACACACACTAAAACAAAAATAAGGTTTAGAGACAGCTAAGTAAAAAAGGGAATCAACCATTCCTTTATATACCTTATGATATACCATTTTACCTAACTCATCCTTATCAAGAGAGCATGTTGGATGCATAGGTGTATACATAGGCTTACATTCATCCATTTTAAATTTCTTAAGTAGTTCTCTTGTGTATTTGGTTTGATGAATGAGTACACCATATAGGCTTTGATGAATTTGGATTCCAAGAAAGAATTTTAATTCTTCCATCATGCTCATCTCAAATTCATTCTACATTCACTCAGAGAACTCTTGGCATAGCTTGTCGTTAGTAGAACCAAAAATGATATCATCAACATATATTTGGACAATAAGAAGTTCATTCTTAGGTGATTTTCTAAACAAAGTAATGTCAACCTGACCTTTTTTAAAATCGTTCTTTAATAAGAAATTTCTTAGTCTATCATACCAAGCTCTTGGGGGCTGCTTCAGACCATACAGAGATTTCTTTAGTTTGAAAACATAGTCTGGAAATTCATTATCTTCAAAGTTATGAGGTTGTTTGACATACACCTATTCATTTATGTAACTATTTATGAAATCACTTTTCACATTCATTTGACATAAAATGATTTTATTAAAAACTACAAATGAAAGTAAAATTCGTATATTATATGCAACCAGATTGATGAAAGTATGAAATGTTGGGTTTTATTCCTATCCACAGTTCACAAGGAGTCTTATTAAGAATAGATCTAATATAAATTATATTCTAAATATAATATGCAACGTTCACTACTTCTACACAAAAGTGCTTGGCAACATTCATTTCATGAATCATGGGGTGTGCCATTTCCTGAAGAGATCTATTCTTTCTTTTTACAACACCGTTCTGTTGAGGTGTTCTAGGAGAAGAAAAGTTATTTAAAATTCAATTCTCTTCACAGAAGTTTTCAAAAAGGTTATTTTCAAATTCACCCCATGAATATTAGAGGATGACATTTTCATAGGATATCATTACATTTCTTCAATCAGAAGATAAGTTCAACTTTGATGAACAGAGGATGTTGAGTAGTTGACTTTTTTAAGGTTCAGGGATTAGAGAATAGACTTTTAATAGAGCATTGACGTTATGAAAGTGTTGACCAGATGATCAACTAGCTTGCTAGAATAATCAAACGCGGAGTTATCAATATGTGCTTGCATTAGTCTGATTCACCAGAGGCGCATTGATAGCACATTGATTAGAATCACAATGCATTTGACTTGGTTTGTTGATTCCTTTCTTTGTTCATTCAGATGATTTGACTTTTATCAAAGGATTGACTTCAACAGGGGCTTAATTTAGAGTTTCCTTCTTCGGTCTTTGATTTAGAGGATCAACAAGAGGGTCAGTCATTGACTTATATTTTGTCTTATTGCTATATCATAACTTATTGGTTCATTGGGTAGTACTATTCTTTCTTTTAAAAATATTTAGATTATAATATCTTACTTACTCATGATTTATGCTACCTTAAAATAGATAGTCATTAATATAAGCTTTTGTTTTCTAAGTTAATCTGCACCCTAGCTAGTATAGTTAGGGGGTATTTGTTCTTATTATTTTTGTTATCATCAAAACATCAATGAGACAATTGTAACTACAAACCGCTTTTGTACTCATAATCTCCCATTTTTGGATTATGACAAACAACTATACAAAATGAACAATTTTCCTTCAAACAATAACGTTAAATAGTACACCCCTTGAATGTAGTACTAAAAAATTGTTTAACTTAATAGTAATTTGAACTTCTTAAAAACAATGTTTTAAATCAATAGTGTAGGACTCCTCCTGAATATGAAAAAAACATGATTTCTAAGAATTTCAGACTTGTTAAGTTATTTAAATTTTTGATACACATAAGGGTAATTAAAAATTGAAATAAAAGAGAGGAAAAAAAACACTAAGATAACCAAACAAATATGATGTAGTGCAACTAACATTCATATGCAGGTCAATAATTAGATGCAAATGATGTGATGATGCAGATGATGCGTATAATGTTGATGTTGCTACAATCAACCACACGACTATGCAATCAAACACAACCACACAATTAATTGTATTGCTATATTTTTTATTTTTCTCCCCTTTTGTCATTATAAAAAAGGATGAAATTACATTCCTCAATAGCTCTACTACTTCCTTCATTTGATTTGTGAGAAAGTCTAGCTTGTGGCAAACTTCACGCAGACCTATCCGAACTTCAAGCTTTTTGAGGAGAATGTTGCTCACAATCAAAGCAACTTTAAATGGTCAGATATCCTTCTTCTCGAGGAAAATGACTTCGTTTTCCATGGTGAAGATGAACCAAAGCAGAAGAGTTTGAGAGTGGTTTAAAAACCAATGCAAAGAGTTTGAGAGATAAAAGGAAACGACAAGTAAGGAAACTGAAAAACAAATGGGGTATAAATGGCCCGATTTTTTGAGAAAATTGTTTTGTGACACTAGAACAATTTAAAAGCTCGAGACGTAAGTGAAGAAGATGAAGAGTTGTGGACAGAGAAAGAGATAATTATTTTAAATAAAATATTTTTTAATGAAACTAAGCTATAGAAAATAAAAAACAAAGTGAATGAGAGGAAGACCAAAAAAATAAAGCATAAATAAAATAACAAAAAACAATCGGATGCAAAAAGAAAAACAAAGGCACCAAAAAGAAAACTAAGGAAAACAAGTAAGAAAGAAGCATAAGTTAAAGAAGAAAGAACGTGTATTCAATTCATAATTCATATTGTTGGAACCAAGTTGGTTTTCAACTTATAGTTTTGATGTTAACAAAAGTATTTTATGAGAATAATAAATTTGGATTAATAGCTTCATTAAGTACGCAAGAATTTGAAGAAGAAAATCAGAGGAAGCGACTAGAGGATGTCACCAGAACAAGTGATCAGAGGAACACAATATATGCGTCTGCCTTTGAACATTTGGCTCTAAAAGTAACGTGCCTCTGAAGGTTACGTAGATTGACTCTGATGCCTGGGTCTAAAGTTTGAGTCTGATGTTTGGTTCTGATAATTGGGTCTGAAGAATGCCTCTAAAATTGAGTCTGAAAACTGTCTCTGAAGACTGAATTTGTAGTATGCATTTGAAGCTCTTGCACGTCTCTGATGTGCATAAACTCAACATACCTTTGAAGAGTTCATATCACATTATAATTAACTCTAAAGAGATTTTCAAATCATAAATATAAAGCTTACAATCCGCTGATCAAAATGGTATAACACATTAAAAGTGTTGCCTTTGATATGCAACCTCTAATGTTGCACTGACTCTTAAGTGTCAACTAGGTGATTTTCCCAAAGCCACTAATTCTAAGTCACACAACTGTGCCTCTAATATTTATTATCCAAGAAACACAATATCTCACTCCAACAAGAAAGTCAATGGCTGTTATGGAAAGTCAACAACTCTAATTGAAAGAATTCATTATGAAGAAAAGACTTAGTCGAATCACAATTTCTGAATATTCAAGAACAAGCCCAAATCCATTCCCTCTCCAATCAATCAAAAGTATGAAGGAAGATTCGCGTGAATAAGTTTTTGAACACAATATGAAATTAGATACGATTCAGAATTATAATTGAAGGAAATCTTTGACCAAAGTGAAAAGATGATATTGGTCAAAATATTGTTCACAGGAAGATATGGTCAAAATATTGTTCACAAGAAGTAATATAGTCAAAATATTCTTCACAAGAAGATAGGGTCAAAATTATGTTCACGAGAAGATATGGCCAAAATATTGTTGACAAGAAGATAAGCTCATAATTTATCTACAAGAAGATATGAGCTATTTACAAGAATATTTGATCAAGATATATCACAAAAAGATATGAATTATTTGCAAGAAGATTTTATTAATATTTATATGCAAGAAGATATGAATTATTTACAAGAAGAGTTTATCAGAATCTACAAAAAGATATGAATTATTTACAAGAAGATACGATCAAGAATTGTTTACAAGAAAAAGCACTCACAAGAAGATACATTTATTATTTGCAAAGATATGATTTAGATTTTGCAAGGACAAAGGGGAAACCTTAACCTATTCTATAAATAGATACTCAAGTCTGAAGAAGAATACAAGAGAACTCACAAGCACAAATTTTCCAAACTCTTGTAACCCAACCCGATAGTGGCTTCTGGGTTCCTCTAGCAATCTGTAGGTTTTCATGTTGTTTTGAAAAAACTTGGCTTATAGAGTCAAGGTGTTTGTTTTACTCAAAAAGACAGTAGGTGTTAGGTTGTTTTGAGAAGGCTGACTTGTAGGGTCAAGTTCTGTGTAATTCAAGTTTTGAATTAGTGGATTAAATTCTTTTGAGTGAGGGGACTTGATGTAGCTACCAAGTTGGTGGTGAAGCAGGATAATTCTTGTGTCACTTTAATTCTGCAATTCTTGTTTTACTTCTGCCTGTGATCACTTAACCCGATTGCTACTACTTTCATTCTAAGTTAGTCACCAAACCCAAACCAGTTTTAAATAAATTAGCAAAATGATTACAACTTAGCCAAACACAACTTAACCCCCCTTCTCGTGTTTTCACATTCACACATTACACCTATAAAAAATGCAATGCTCATTAGAGATCCATTAAAAAGAAAATGGGTTAAAAACAACCCTAAGGTCTTTCTAAGGATTTTTAAAATAGATCCATTAATTTAAACTACATATTAGGTTTTAATCATCAATTCATAATACATAAATAAACTAAATCTGTTTATTGACACTCTCTTTAGTGAATGCCTTCCTTCTTTGAACTTCAATCAGATATAGAGATGAATAAGTTTTCTTATTCAGAAGCCTACCATCTGACTTGTCACATGTAACTAAGAAAAAAATGGATTCTTTAGCTTCTTTTTTTCTCTAATTGTCTTTGACTTGTTTGATGGGGCTTTATTTGAATATTGAGTTGGAGATATAATCTTCCAAAGATATAAATATTTGATAAGATTGTAGGTGCTTCAATCCTTCTTGTTCGTTACCTTTAGATTGTTTATTTATTACAAGAGATTCATACAAAATGAGGCACAAGCCTTTCAATGCTTTTTTATTCACTACCTCCTTGTGCTTAAAGTTATTAGTAGGAGAATGAGACATTGACGTCCAACGTCAACACGCTGTCAACCTTTGAATGCATTTTGTGAATCTATTTGCATAATCCATCTTGTTGATCGTAGTTCACAAATGTAACAAAGTTAAGATTTCTAAACTTCTTAATATTGAAATTGAGAAGTTCATGTTTTATGAAAATCATAAAGTCTTTCAATAAGTACAATGTGAGAAGAAGATCATTTAGGAAGATGAATAATCAACAAAGGATGAGAGATTGAGCTAGTTTTTCCTAATGAGTTTCAAGTTTAAAATTTTAGATTTTAAAGATTTCAGGTGAAGAGAGAAGAATGGTTTTTGAAAAACACTTGAGAGAAAAGAGGTTTAAATAGGAAAGGGAAAAGTAGAAATCAAAACCTTGGTTCTTACTAAAGTATTCTAAGAAAAAATACCAAACAGAAAACTGGCGATATGATCAAGGACAAGACAACACGATACAAGATAGAGGATTCATATCATCACTATTAAAACAACAACATGAAAAAGAAGACTTTACAGAAACATAGATAAACCAGGAGAAACACACAAAAGGAATAAAATAAAACTATTTCCTAGACAAACAAAGACTTAAAATATGATAGAAAACATGAACATATAAAACAGAACAAATAAGTAAAATAACTTTAAAAAGGATTGGAATAAATTGCATAGCACCTAATCCGATGACAAACAAGGATGATTTAGCAAATTTGTCCTTACTCTTGTCTTACTAGAGTTTGCCAATTTCTCTTTCACATGATCACCTAGCCAGATAATGAATTAGTTTGGTTTTGATCATTCTTTCTTCAGCGCTAACAACAACATATGCAATCATTTGCTTTTGTGCTTTGACTTCATAGTAATGATTTTGAGAAAATTCAAGCATACTATACACTAGAGGCAAATATCTTTTTCTAGAGCATATAGAAGAATAACTCCAGGCTTCAGGCTTGGTAATCAGAGGATTGCAAATGTAGTTCTTTTGAGGTTTTGATATATCCATGAGTTTTACTATATGATGGGATATTAAAATATCAAGTACACTAATTTATTAAATTGAACTCTCTAGTGAAGGAATCAAATAGTGATCTTCCATGAGAGAGTTTTAGCCATTTACTTTCTAGTTTAGAGTTATTCAAAGATAATATTGTTCATAATCATTGCTAATATATTGTCTGTGAATAACATCAGATGAAGACATTTGAACTATCAGAGGAATAAACTTCATGTTTACTCCTACTTCATATTCATGTTGTTTCTTCCAAAAAGATGGATGACCAGATGATTGGTTCTTATTGATCTTGACATTTGAAGCACAATTGACTTTCATCTTGATTTCATCCAAGGACAAATGTGTGTAACCTCCAACCTTTGTTTTGATGAAGCACTTTAATCTGTTACCATTCAACCTTCAGAATTTAGTTGTTGAGTGAGGTTAAATTACTAACCGTTTCTTCTAAAAGATTACCTGCACATTGGAACATACATCATAGATCATTGATGTTTCAATAAGCTTCTCCCTTTTTGGTTAGGTTCACATTGTTGAAATGCATTATAATGTATCCATTATCTTGCACTAACAATTTTGTTGTACTGACTAATACTTCTTCTTATCATAAGACAAATTTCAATATTAGAATATTGACTCTTCTCATTGATTAACTTACTCTACTTTATTGTAGCACGTATATTTTATTTAGTTTGTCATTGAAGAGTTTCAAAAACACAAATAGAGGTTTGATAAAAGATTTAATCAAAATGAAATTAAGTGAATTTTCAGAATTCATTACAACAGATCATTGATTCAAATTGAATTTCTAGTTGTAGTCGGAAACTAATCACATGTTGAAATATTTTCTTAGATAATCTTAATCTAAGATGATATCTCTCATGAAGATATGGAATTGAGATGTTTACCCTGTTAAAAGAACAAAGTTAAAATCATTTTCATTTATGTTTTTCTCTTTGAGCATTCATTTATCTCAATATAGAGTGTCTGTTTTATTACTCAAAATGTCATTGAAGAATGATTACACAGACACAAAAAAAAAAACTTTTAAATAGATACAGCAAGAAAACTTCTTCAAGAAATGAATTTTGTTAAGAGATAAAATTGTCAATTAAGAAATTAATGATTTGCTAATGCATTTTATCTATTTTCAAATAAAAATTTCAATCATCAACAATTAGTTTTTGTCGATCCTTGTTTTGAAAGAATTAAAAAAATTGTAATTTTAAAAGTAAGTTGAAAATTAAATTGAACTAAAAAATAAACCAAGTCAGACCATTTGACTGGTAGTTCCAGCAGTAAAGGATCTTTACTCTTATAGGGTAATGTTCTTAATTAAGAGATTGATCTTTGATACTAATTTAAGGTGCAAAAAAACACAAGAAAATAAGGATTTGAATTGTGTTTACCATTTTAAAAACTATTTGTATTGCTAAAATCAAAAGATATGTTCTTCATCAAAACATTCAACTTATGGTTGTAAATTAGTATAAGATGGTAAAGTTGAATCAAAAATAAATTTATATTAAATATAAGTAGAGGGAGAGGAGTGACACAAGTACTTTTATACTAGTTCACAACAAGCAACTGCTACATCTAGTCATCCCGTTATAGAGAGATTTTGTCTTAATACAGTCAAGCACTTAATCAACTATTTAAACAATAGCATACAAGTATTATTTACTTTGCCTCTCTAGGCTTTGAGTATTCTTCATTTTCCTATCCAGGTTGTCACCATTGGAAGCCTTTCTAATATTCTCAACTTTATGCCAATTTCTCGTTAAGGTTTATCAATATTCTTACACCTTTTCAGGTATGTCTTACGGATGAAAAAGTTTTTGCCACTATTAGGCTTATTTACATCAGCTCTAGTTTGTGTCTGAATTGACACAAAGTCTACTTCTAGGATTCTAAAATTCATTGAGATGATATTACATTTCAAATCCTATATCAATTCAAGTATACATAACAACTTGATTGATTCACATCAATTCTAATAACTCTCTATTAAGAGGATTTTTCACCCATTTTTCTATTGATGTATTATAGACGTTTTTTGGGAAAAACTTCTTTAGTTTGTTGCCTTTTTCTTAGTTCTAAATTACACCCCATATTGAGAGATGTTTCTATTTAAACACCGAAGAATATATCCATTGGAGATAGTGCCGTTGGAGATCTTGATCAACATTTAAAACATGTCCATATTAGTCTTGATATTTAATTCAATGTATCTTGATTTGAGACGACAAATATATCAAAGGTTGTCATTACATTTCTTCAATCAGAGGATAAGTCCAAATTTGATGAGCGTAGGATGTTAGGTATTTGACTACTTCAAAGTTCAGTGCTCAAATAATAGACTTGAGATAATTGAATTTTAATAGAGCATTAACTTTATCAGAGCGTTGACTTGAAGTGTTGATCACACAATCAACTGGATTTCTAGGATAATCAAACCCATAATTATTAGGGTGATCTTGCATTAGTTAGATTCACCATATGTGCGTCGAGAGTGCGTTGATTAGAGGGAAAATGCATTTGGCTTTGTTTCTTGATTCTCTTTCTTTGTTCATTTAGAGGATTGGACTTTTACCAAAGTATTGACTTTAACATAAGCTTCATTTAGAGCTTTCTTATTTGATCTTTGATTCATAGGATCAACAAGAGTCTTTAGTCATAGGCAAATGATAATTGTAGAGCTCTTTTCCTTTTTGATAAGAGGGTCAATCATTGACTTATATTTCCTTTGTCTTATTGATATATCATGACTTAATCTATTAGTAAACATAATTACTTGTTCATTATCTAATAATATTCTGTGTTAAAAACACTTAGATTATAATCTCTAAATAACTTATAATTTATGCTACTTTAAAATAGATAGTCTTTAATATAAATCTTTGTCTTCTAACTTAATTTGCACAATAGTATGTATAGTTATGAGATAATTGTTATTATTCTTTTTGTTATCATGAAAACATCAATCATAGGATTGTAGCTAAAATCTACTTTTGCACTGACATGTATATCATTCCAATCAAAACCATAACCTATCCTCTAAAAAGCTAGGGTTTAATCAATGGATGCAATGATTCAGATGTTACCCTTTGTATAGGTCAATACAGTTGGCATGCTTCACATACCTTGGAAGATTAGAAACAATTAGTCATTATGGTAGGAAAATAATATCCATGGTGGTCAGTCAAACACTCCATGACGTGGCCAGCACTGTGACAGCCACACAGTCCTTCATGTACCTCACCCATGATTTTGAAAGACTTTTTTTAACCTACGCATTTCAATAGAACACCATTGCATCCCTTTTTATATGAATCTCTATCTATTAATACATAGTTGGATGCTTTCTGTTTTAGCTTATAATCGACAAAGGTTAAGAAATTATTTAAGTAGTCGACTAACTCCTTAATCCAAGAGTCAACCACCTAAAGGCATCCTTCTATAGGATGTTGTGAACTTCTACAAATGGATGTTGTGATAAGAAGTTTTCTAGAGCTTGGATTTAATCCTATTAAAGGCACATATTTTAATGCAAATGCATTAAGTTTGATGGTCCACTTCATCACTCGACTCTTTAGAACAGATCTATTGAGCAGGTATCAAACTATATCAATCTTCCATTAAACTAAAACTTCTCTTTGTATTAAATAATATTTGAGTTTAGTACAAGGATAAAACAATGACAAACATAATTTCTCAATAGAATTCTATCTAGTTTCTGCATCATTCAAGATTAAACTGAGATAATACACTACCCTTTTTGTACCATCCTCGACATCCTGTGCGACCAAGCAGCCAATATACTTGTCTTCAAAAACAATGTATAACTTGATTGGTTAACCTGACATTGTTGGCATAAGTATCGGTGGATTGGCTAATGCTTCCTTGATTTGGTCAACAACCTTCTGTTGTGCTTCCGTCATACTAGTTCTTGTGAATATTTTAGCTGAAACAAAGGTGAAAAATCTTTCATCGTACCAGTCGAATTTGATATGAATCTCTTTAGGAAATTTTTCTTGGTAGTGGAAGGCCTGGCATCCAGTATGGCTCTATCTATATTCTTATCCACTTCATTTCCTTTATTGTGAACCAAGAACCCTAGGAAGTTTCCAGTCAATACTCTAAATGCACTCGTTGCAAGATTTATCTTCAAACCATGAAGTATCATTCTTTTCAAAGCTTGTTCCAGCTCCTTCAAGTGACATTTGAAATTCAATGACTCTATCTATATTCTTATCCACTTCATTTCCTTTATTGTGAACCAAGAACCCTAGGAAGTTTCCAGTCAATACTCTAAATGCACTCGTTGCAAGATTTATCTTCAAACCATGAAGTATCATTCTTTTCAAAGCTTGTTCCAGCTCCTTCAAGTGACATTTGAAATTCAATGACTTGACCACCACATCATCAATGTATACCTCCATGCTTTTTCCAATAAGATCATGGAGGATCATATTCATAGCACTTAGATAAGTGGTGCCTGCAATCTTGAATCCAAAACCCATGACAATGCACTCATAGATCCTAAGGGCCCCTGGACATCTGAATGCACTCCAACAAATATCAGGTTCTATATTGGGTATCCATCCATGAAGGTGAGGACAACTTGGCTAGCCGCGACATCAACTAACATATTTGATACAAGAATTATATTTGATTACAAGGACTATATTTTACATCAATTACTAGCCATTCTTCTTGATTACAAGAACTATTTTGATAACCACTTCACATACTTGGTTGTTCGGATGAATCCTGCTTTGAGCAGTCGTTTTACTTTTGCCTTAATCTGAGGCATCAATTGAGGATTGAACATTCTTGGAGGTTGTTTGTGTGGCTTATATCCTTCATTAATTGGTAACAAGTGTTCAACTAATTTCCTTGATAAACGAGGTATCTCATGATAGCTCCACGCAAAGCAACCCTTGTATTGTCTAATTAATTCCACCTATTAGTCCATCTCAATTTCTATCAACAATCTACTAACCTTTATCATTCTTGTTTCTCTTAAGTCCCCAAATCGACATCTACCGATGGATCTTGGGCTTCGAATGTTGGTGGTTTCCTTTGGATAGGTGAGTAAAGTTCCTAATCTTTTCAATCCTCAACTGATTCTCATTGATGTCTGTTTTCCTTAATTTCTTCCTTACTATCTTCCTTTGAGAACATAACATCCAACATTCTGGCTTCAGCACCAAGGGCCTCCAGCCGATCCATAAGGACTATTAACTCATGAGGGGTATTAATCATTGAGGACTTCATAAAAAGGCTGTTGGTCGACCTGAATCTTCAACTGAAATCCATGTTGGGTAAGGTGGGGTTAATAAGGTTAAGGTGAGGTGAATAAAACAGTGCTTCAAACATTTTTGCCTTAGCTTGAAACAAGTTCTTTTCAGTCTTCATTGTCTCTACCTTGTCACCAACCCAAATATTACATTCTGATGGAGTGTGGAGTGTATACATTCATTGGTGTGGATCCAATCTCTTACTAATATTACATAATATGAAGGAATTCCATTATGAAAAAGAAGGCTGACTTAATTTCCTTTGGCCCTACTATGACATCTGCTATGAGAACTCCTAAAGCATTTGAGGCTACTCTCATTAACCGGGCCATCTTCATGTTGGCTGAGAGGAGATCTTCCCCAACATTTTTAAGGTTAGTATTGGCATAACATTGAGGATTGCCCCTCTAATCAACATATTTTAATACACTTTTTGTATCTTGTGTTTGTGGTTTTCATTGTTTATTTTGTCTAATAGTTACTTTTTACCATGTTTACCATTTTGATGTTATCATTGGGATTTAGTCACTATCTTAAGTAATTTTCGATTTTTAATAGCCTCTTGACACTTTCTCCATCTGCAGACCATAACTTGGGTTTTCGTTATTTGATTGATTAATCTAGGATGCGTTGGAAACTAGAGAAGCAGAGTTACAACTCCTATGTTGTATGCAAAGCTTGGTTCTAAAGTTTTAATGGTCAAAAAGGCTGATGATTTGATTACGAGATTTGGATCACTTTATCGTATGATTAGTTACTATTGGACTATTAAATATCATTAGAGCCCACTTTGATATAGATTCCAAGATGAGCTCCATAGGTTATTATCAATAGTTATATTAGAGCCTTTGGTGGTACCTTTTGTCATATTTTGCAAACCTAGAATTCTGTTTGTGCTATAACCTTCCATGGAAGACTAAGACTCTTGATCAATCCATTGGTTAAGGATACTTTGTTAGACTCTTGAGGTTTTATTCTTAACGCAATTTTGTTTTATGTTTTTTTTTATATCTTTTCTTTCAATTTCTCATATATGCATATCTTTTATGTATGAATTGAATTATGTTATGATGCTTAATCGTAATGATTTCTATTTATATCTTTGATTGAGATTATTCGTATTAGATTGAACGCTTATTTTGGTTTAGTTAGAATAGAAATTGATAGAATCTGTCACGCTTAGTGATGAGCTTGGTTGAATTCAGTTATGACATTAATTGTGTTTTTGTGACACCTGTTAACTACCATGATTAATCGAACAATGTTATGTTTGATCTAGTAAGACTCTGGGTAAAATTAAATTACGCTTGCTTGTTTAGTTTTATGACCAAACAAGAATAGAAACATAAAACGGATGTTTATTTATTACGTGTGATAGTGTCCCAATGAAGAACTCTTAAAACCTATGAATTCACTGTTTCGATTAATTGATAATTCTATATAATTACTCAATATGTTTCCAAACTAAAAAATCATTTATTTTTGATTTCGTTAAAGGTTCTTAATTTTGGTTACTGTTATATTTGAGATCTTAGTGAGACGACCAATGATCAACTACCTTGTTCACTACATTATTATCTTTTAACTTATTTTGTCCACGTACAACCACGATGCAAATTTGCGTCGTTGTCGGAGTTCTCAGATATAAGGATCAACCAATCTAAGAACTCTACTAACTTTTCTAACATTTGCTTTTGAGTTTTCATTGTGTTTCAAGATTTGACATTGGACTTTATCATGTGATTTGTTACTATTGGGTTGTTAGATTCTACTAACTTCTAGATCTACTTTAGTAAAAATATATACTCTCGTTGTAATCCAATTGATAGATAAATTTAACAGTAACGTGCTACGTCGTTGAATATTTGTTGATCATAAAACCTCTGTAATTCGATTAAATTATTTTTTGAAAAATAATTTTAACCAGATTTACAAAAATATTTTCCCAACATCTTACTAACCCATCATTTCATATCTAATACCTTTTACACAAGTCATTCTAGTCCACACACAAAAGGGAGAGTGAGGTGGTTCATTTTGGTCCTTAAAAGTATTACTACATATTAAGAAACTATCTAGATATTTTCATTAACCCCTCATTAAAATATTAATATCTAAGAAAAATATCTAGATATTTTGAGACTTTAAGTCTCCTCATCTCTCTCAATCTCCAAGTTCGTTCTTAAACAAGTCAGATTATGCTCACGGATAAATTTCTCAGTAACAAAAAAATTATATTATAACTTTACTAATTAAAACTTTTCAGAATTCCGTAAATAAATTTTATCCGACGAAATTTTTGTTCCTTAGCTTAGAAAAATATAATGAGATCAAATTCTCATTAGATTCGATATATAAAGCTCCTGTTTAAATTTTGGTGGCATTCAGAATCTGTTAAAATTTAAACAGCGGGTATATCTTGCTCGTTTTCATAAATAATTAGTAGAAAAACATTTTTTGAAATTTTGACAATGACATGACATTCACATCGTCGTTTAACATCAAGGAAAACACCTGAGCAATTCTTCATAGATCAATTTGCAAGCCAAGCACAATTACATCAAATTTTACAAACAAAAAGACAATGTAGAAGGTAAACAGACAAAAATAAACAACAGAAGGCACAAATAGACAGTAAGCACTAATTCTTGCTCTAAATAAAGTACAAGTCTTAAAGTAAGAGTAACAACCTACATTAGGTTTACGCTCAAACTCAATCTCCACGACACAACTGGTTTCACTGGCCTCATGCGAAAAGGTGGTCGTCTATTCTTTTTCATAGGGTGTTTAGTAGTAGTACACACTAAGCCAATAAGACTCTTCTCTTCCATTCAACATGATTTCTTCTACTATTAACAAGAGATTGAGGATGATCAGCTCCTCAATTTGTCAACATGTCGTCGACAACCATGATGGTGGCTTAGACCATCTTACCCTAGACTTAATAGTGATCCATTTGACTTGCACTCGAGGTTATCCCGAGGCTCAAGGGGTCTAACAATCTCCTTAAGGTCCACTGAGTTTTTCTCAATTTTCTATCACTTTGATCCCATCGATAAAGCACAATTGCCCAAAACACGTCACATAACCTCATATATACCCACTTAGTATGAAGCATCCATTGGTTATTAAACCGAAACACTAAGAATGATGCCAATACACAGATTACGAAACAATCATCTCCGTCGAGAACTCCCTAATTTCCCCTAAATGCTCACAACCCCACAATTTGCTTCAGTCGCACAACTACACCAAACCACATAGTGCACATCAAAATCAGATTCTAATTGTAATTTAATAATTATATCCCAACATCGGGTTGGGGATCTAAGCTTCTCAAATTTTCCTGTCAAACTGAATGTGTTCAAGTCTTCTCAACCTTTTAGCTTAGAACAATCAAGTTGTTAAGGGTAGCAGCCACTACTGGGCCAAGTTAAGGGTAGTGTTTAAGATGGTTTTCTGACAAAATCTCATACAAGAATATTTACTAAAACGGCTATCAGAAAGTATTTTAGGTTTCTTAGCACTTAAAGCTAATACAAGAGTTTTCATGACTTTGTATATGTGACGACATTAGATTTTTCTCTTGTTGTTTTCTTATGTTGTAGTGATGATCACAAATCCTTTTATAGAGAAGCTTAGAGTCCATTAGGGTTTTTGGTCGTTGCTATGATTGCATGAAATCAGCATTTGAAACAACAAGTCATATCAAATCTTCAGAGATCTTGAATCAACATTAAAAACTTATCTTGATAGAAGCAGCATGAAAACCAAAGGAACACATTTTCAGATCATGTCATGTGCTTCATTTCTTAAAGGATAAATCCACTATGATGAGCAGATGATGTTGGAATGTTGACTTTATCAACGTGTAGACTGTATCAAAGTGTTGACTTTAATTTTGACCAAACAGTCAATTTGAATGCCAAGGTTATCAGACATAGAATCATTAGAGTAAGCTTGTATTAACAAATTCAGTACGGTGAGTTGAGGGTACACTTATCAGAGTCAGTCACTGCTTAACAGACTTTCCAAAGCATTGCATTGTATTCCTTCTTCAATCATAAAAGGATGCAGCGTAATGTCTTTAAGGTTCATGAGAAGGGAACTGCACACTTAATTAAAATTATTAGTGCTATAAATTTTTCCCACAAAATAATTTTTGTTATCAAAAAAATAATTAACTAAGGGTTAGTGTTCTTCAACCCACGTTGGTTCTACCACTTTTTATCATGTTTACCATCCTAATGTCGTAATTGGGCTTTAGTCACTATCTTAAGTAATTTTCGGTTTACTAGCCTAGTTCCAACGTCTTGATGGTCAAAAAGGCTGGTTAATGAAGCCAATGAGTTAATTATCGGATTTGGATCACTTTGTCATGCGACTAGTTAGTATTATATTAAACATCATTAGAGCCCACTTTGATACAGATTTCGGGTTAAGCTCCTTAGGTTACTGTAGGTTATTATAAATATCTATATGAGAGCCTTTGAATGCACCTTTTGTCATATTTTGCAAACCCTAGAATTATGTTTGTGCTTTAATCCTCCGTGGAAGGCTAAAACTCTTGATCAATCCATTAGTTAAGGATAATTTGTTAGACTCTTGAGGTTTCATTCTTAACGCAATTTCATTTTATATTTTTTAAATCTTTTCTGTCAATTTCTCAACTGTGCATGTCCTTTATGTATGAATTTGAATGATGTCTTGATGTTTAATCATACTGATTTTGATTTATACCTTTGATTGAGATTATTCGTAATAGATTGAATGTTTGTTTTGGTTTAGTTCGAATATAAATTGATAGAATTTGTAACGCTTAGTGATGAGTTTTGTTGAAGTCAGTTATGACACTAATTTTTTGTTTTTGTTTTATGACACTTGTTCACTACCATGATTAATCGAACAATGTTATGTTTAATCTAGTAAGAATTCAGGTAAAATTAAATGACGCTTTCTTGTTAGTTTCATGAGCATACAAAAATAAAAACATAGATCTTCTAATTTAGTACCCATTGCTCCTTAGGAATATTTGTTGGGGGTTTCATCATTTGTAGGGTAGGTCAATGGAATTTTTTACAAATAGATAGTGTAAGGGAATCCGCTAAATGGAGATACCTAAGTGAAAGTTTTGCTTGTACCTAATGTGAGAGATTGATCGAATGTTTTGTCTGGAGTAAATTCTACGATTTTGATTTTGATCATAGAAAGTGATCCTTAAGATCTATTGTTTTTTATGTGTGATAAAAACTTAGCGATTATGAGAGATTAAAGTCTTAGTGTTGAATGATGTTATAGAATTTAGTAACTTAAAGAGTTGATCTGAGTAAGAGTACTTAATCATGTGTACCATGATTTAAATTAGACTCAATTCCTATGAATCTTTAAGATTAAGTGTAAATTAATCTACACTCTTTTATGGCTTAAATTTTGAGGATGAAATTATTTCTAGGGGGTTAGAGATGTTACACTCCAAATTTCTTCATAATATATATTTTGATTTAACAGATAATATAAATTATTAATATACATTTAATTATTTTAGTTATTTTTTAAAAATAATAATATTTTTGAGAATAAGATTTCGGGTGATTTTATATGTACAATGTGCACCGATAACTGTTGTGATATTTCGTGTGCATAGAATTAAATAATAAACACGGACAAAATTATATTTTAATTACTTTTAACAATTATTTTATTTTAATTATTTATATAATTTTTTATAAATAATTACCTTAATATATTACTAATATGTTCTTATCTCTATTTTAATTATAAAGATGTTAAAAATGAATTTTGGAGCTTATTATTGATGTACCCTTTCTTTTAAAAAAAAAATAATAAAAGAAAAGAAAAGAAAAAAAGTGAGAAGGAATGGTGCAAACTTCTTCTTCTTGATACGCTTTATGCCTCCCCTTCCATAACCGTCAAACTTCTTCTTTCTTAATACGCTTTATGCCTCCCCTTCCATAACCATTTTTCTCTCCTCAACCACGACCACCATATTAGGCCTCATGTAAAACTAAGACAATATTTGTGGTTCTTATGATCTCCTCTTTCATTCTCAATCCAAATCACAATCTGAAATGTCGTATTTTTTTTGTAAAAAATCACACCACCTCTTTTAGATCGATATTACGACTACCACAATTGCTAAAACCGAGATCATATTTGGACTCCACGCAAGATCCTCTTCCATTACCTATGCTTCAAATCGCCAACCATTACACTTTAAAAAATGGATTTCCACCATTGACACGACTGTTTTCTTGAATTTCGGCCAACACGTTCATCATCTTGAAAAACTAATGTTAAACTACACGAAAGTGAGACTTTTTCAGAGACTTTTTGTTTTGCATTGTTTTGACTCGATTTTTGCTCCTAAAGTTCTCATTATTTATTTAATAATGATTTTTATGCTCTATGTAATTATATCAGTTACGTTTCGTCAACTTTGTGAACCAACAATTGATTTTGAGATCGTTCATTGTGCGCTATCAAAATTTTGTTGCTGCGGAAATTCGCTTTGTTAATTTTGTCATGCAAAAGCGTCGATATGCGGTAAGGCGTGAGAGAAGGTTTCATTTTATAATTATAACATAATGTGGGATGCATATGAAGGTGCAGACACGAGATGGAGGGGGTTGAATTGTGTTTGTCAAAGTTGATAATTTTTTGATAATTTATAAATAAATAAAAAACTAGTTGGGTTTTTGTGACTTACTTGAAGTAGAAGCAATCAGATTCAGAGGCAGTAAGCAATGAAAGCATAAATAATTTGACACGTAGATTTATCCTGCCTGACCATTAACTTGGCTACATCAAGTCCCCTCATTCAGAAGACTTTAATGCACTAATTCAAATAGCTTGAATTACAAAGCACCTGACCCTCCAAGCCAGTCTTCCCAAACAGCCTGACAACCCCATACTTTTGAGGAACTAACCACTTTGACCCAACAATGAAGTAGCAATGTCAATCACAAGAAAAAGGGGGGGGGGGGGGGGGGGGGTCGAATTGTGATCCTTTTAAAATTTTGATTCATGTGCTTACTTTAAATTAACTCAAGAATGATCTTGGTTTAATAAACAATAAAAGAAGAACGTTCTTCGTTAGTAATATAACAATAAAAACTTCACGATGTGATCAATGCTAAGTGAGTAATAAATAAATGGAGATAAGGGAAAGAGAATTCACACAACAATATATCCTGGTTCACCAAAAGTGGGTTACGTCCAGTCCTCACAACCGTGAGATTCTCACTATGTGCTTTAGAACCAAGAATGTTCTCCTTCACACCTTTTCTCTTGATCACACCTTGATCAATTACAATCTTCACCTTTCAATCATCTTTCAGCCATGAAGAGATTTTACAAACACACTCAATCTAACATAAAAGATAGACTTGAGTTACAAATGATGTGTATGATAAAAGTGTTTGGGATCTTGAAACTTCTCAACACTTTTTTGAGATAAATGAAAGACAAACTTAGTAAATAATGATCCACAAATACAGCGAAGAGAGCTGGAGTTTGCTTGAAGAGTTTTTGACTTGTTCTTACTTGAACAAGTGTTGGTGGATTTGTAAATTGAACTCTTGCCTTCATCTTCCAATTCATCTTCAATTAATAGATCATAAAAGGTTTTAAATATTCAATTTAAAATGAATATAGCCGTTGGACACACTTCCCAAGTGTCAGCTATATTTTAAAGCAATAAAACATGTGTTTATATTGTTGTCAACAACGTTCTTGACAAACGAAGAACGTTCTTGCTTTTGGGTCTCATGGAAAACGTGAATGAGTGAGTGAATGAGTTGTCACATGTCAGTTGGCACTATTTTAAGTCAGATTTATGCAGAACTTTCTGCAAAATATTGTAAGTACAATGTACTTGTGTCCTTGCTCACAACTCATCAATTTGGAGATCAATCTTGAGGCTGTTTTCCTCCTTTGGGCATTCAGCTCGAGTTTTGGCCTCATTATTGATTTGATTAGTCTTGATACTCTTTAATATGTGGTTTAGACTGTGGAAAATTATATGTTTTAATTCTGCCTTTTAAAATAGAATAACCAGAATGTTCTTTTGTAAAACAAGAACATTCTTCGTTTATGTTTTGTATGAGTGCAGGATTTTGACAGTTGTTGTGTGTTAGTCCTTTATCTCAGAAACATAATGTGCTTTCTGCAAAAAGCTGCAGCAACAGTGTCCTTGCTGTTATGGTTGTCCTTGCTCATAGCTCATCAATTTGGATATTGATCTTGATGTTTGTTCTTGATGTTTTGCTTTGCCTTTGTTGATCCTCTTTGATCGAATCTATCCAAAAAAACTTGTGTAGATTATTGAATTCCTCTGTAATGAATACTGATGATTTGTAGTATAGATAGATGTACTTTCGTAGCCCAGATCAGTCTTAAATTACAGTAGACTTTGTTCTTTGTAAACCAAAACGTTCTTGGATTAGAGTTGTGAAAACAAGAGCATTCTTCATTTCTATATTGAGTGATTTGCTGAACTGTAAGCTTTTTTGTTAGTCATCTTTGATAGTGATTCATGATCCCTTTATCATGTGTGCATGCATCTTAGAGATATGCTGAAGTATCCACTCAAGATCATTCTTGATTCTTACTTAAATTTGGAGAATGATCTTGCTTGGTTTTTTCATAATCCATAGCTTTTTCCCTTTGTCTTTTGGAGTGATTCTTTTGCTGATATGAGCTATGTATATTCCTAGTGGAATATTGGAAACGCATTTGTAAGAGAAAGCTGATAATAATAATAACTCTCACACTCTAAGAAAAGAACACTCATAAAATATTTCTAATTTGAACAAGTGTTTCCCTCTTTGAACTCTAAGACTACTTTTTTCTGCTTTTCGATGATTTTCTTCTTTATCCTTGAGTATCTATTTATAGTTAAAATTTGGGCTTCGATTTAATCCTTGTTTCATTCGGAATTGTATTTTGTTCATATTGCGTTTGTAAGTTCTTCAAATTGATTTTGTTCATTTTTTGTTGTAGATAAATCTTGATCAAATCTTGACCATATCTTCTTTCATACTCTTTGAAGTCAAATTTATTGTTCTCAAAAAATACTTTTGTTATCATAAAAACTCTAACTATAAAATGAACTTGGTTCCAACAATCTCCCCCTTTTTTATGATGACAAAACTTGTATTTTTGATAACTTTTCTTTGTATTTCTTTGACTACCCCTAACTTAGGGCTCCCCCTAAGTCTAAGTATCATTTTCTCCCCACTTTTTCAAATATCTTTCTCCCCCTTTTCTCATCAGACAAAAAGACTTGAAAGTGAGACTTTTTATTTATTTATTTTTATTATTTTATTATTTTGTTTTTTTTTTAATAACATAATATAACATATTATCAGAAAATATAAAAACTAATGTAAAACTAAACTACTTTGAAGTTATCATAACATCAGTTAGGTATGAAGGTAATGTTTAGGTTTTTCTTGATGAAGTCAAGCCTATCTTCAGGTCGTGGTTTGGTGAATATGTCAGCCCATTGGTGTTCAGTGTCTACAAACTGAATATTTTGTTCAGTGTCTACAACTGAACAAAGTCCCTAATGAAATGGTGTTTGATCTCTATGTGTTTAGCTCTTGAGTGCAAGATAGGGTTTTTGGTTAGACAAATGACAGAAGTGTTATCGCAATAGATGAGAATATTGGATTCTAGGATTTTGTAGTCTTCAAGTTGATGTTTTATTCAAAGTAGTTGAGAAATGCAGTCAGCTGTTGAAATGTACTCAGCCTCTGTTGTTGACATTGCAATGGTGTCTTCTCTCTTACTTGACCAAGATATTAAGTTTACACCTAAAAAGGTGTAATTGCCACTAGTGCTCTTTCTCTCAAGTTTATCTCCAGCATAATCAGAATCACAGTATCCACTCAAATTTTACTTAAGAGATTTCTTGAAGAACAAGGTAAGCTTGGTAGTGCCTTTTAGGTATCTAAGGATTCTCTTAACAGCAATTAAATGTGATTCTCTAGGGTCAGCTTGAAATCTTGCACATACACATACACTAAACTTGATGTCAGGTCTAGAAGCGGTAAGGTAAGGTAGGGATCCTATCACTCCTCTATAGGTTTTTTATTTTGGTCAACTTTTTGGCCTGAATCATCTTTTTCAAGTGAACAAGTAGGGTGTGTTGCAGTAGCCATAGGTTTGCAATCATTCATCTTAAACTTCGTGAGAAGCTCTTTTATATATTTATTTTGATGAATGTATATACCTTTTTGACTTTGCTGAATTTATATCTCTAAGAAGAACTTAAGTTCTCCTATCATACTCAGTGGAAATTCAAGCTGCATCAATTTAGAAAATTCTTTGAAAAGAGTGCCATTAGTAGATCCAAAAATAATGTCATCAACATAAATTTGAATAAACAGAATGTCATCTCCTATTGATTTTCTAAAAAGTGTATCATCTACTTGTCCTCTTTCAAAGTTATTTTTAAGCAAGAAGTTACTAAGTCTATCATACCATGCACTAGGTGCTTGTTTTAGACCATACAAAGATTTTCTAAGTTTTAAAAACATGATTTGGAAATTCAAAACTTTCAAAACCTGGGGGGTTGTTTAACGTATAATTCTTCACTTATATAACCTTTTAGAAAAGCACTTTTAACATTCATTTGAAATAATGTAATGTTATCATTTGGAGCAAAAGAAAATAGGATACGGATAGCTTCTAGCCTAGTCACTGGAGGAAATTTCTCAATGTAATCAATGCCTTCTTGCTAACTATAGCCTTGTGCGACAAGTCTTGCCTTGTTTCTGACCACTTCACCTTTTTCATTTAGTTGGTTTCTGAAAACCCACTTGGTTCCAATAATGTTCTTCTTTGCTCTAGGTACTAGATCCCAAACATCAATCCTCTTAAATTCATTTAACTCTTCTTACATTGCAAGAATCTATCAATCATCTGCCAATGTTTCCTCAACAGTGGAAGGCTCAATTGGTGAGACTGAGCCAAACAAAATGGTATCTTTTAATGATGATTTGATCCTCAAAGGATCACTTGCACTTCCAATGATTAAAGTTTTAGGATGAGATGACTTGTACTTCCATCCAGATCGTCCTTCTGACTTATCTTGACTGTTTCTAACTTGACCATATTCATCCTCTGAAGATTTGTCTTCTTTTGGTTTGTTTGCATTTGCTTCCTTTGGTTCTGGTAAACCTGTAGTATCCTCAACTTGCTTTGACTTTTTAAGGTCAAGTTGTTTGTCATATAACATAATATAAATCAGATAATTGAAGAATGAAATCAATACAGCCAAAACATCAGTTTTGTTTCTGGTGGTTTCTACTTGTTTCTAAAAACCAAACTTGTATGCTACTTCTGCTTAAGTGTTCAGATTTTGTGGATCTCCTTATTCATCTAAATTTATGAGAACCTCCAAAATACTTATTTGGCTTTGATTTTTAAGATCAAGCTTCTTGTTATCACAGTAAACATAATATCAGACAATAATTAAATTTAAAGAAAGATATAACCTATATGTCAACAATTTTAGTTTCACTATGAAAACCCTCTTATTTCTTCTTTTCTAGTTTTCAGATTTTGAATTTGCATATTCTCTTATTAGAGGGTCTGGATGAAGGGATTTGAAATCCCATCCCAGTTTGTAGTCTTGATGGATTTGATTGGAGTGTTCAAAAAAGTCTCCTGATTCTGATTGTTAATCTAACACTTCAGTTTCTGCTGTTGTATCAGGTTCCTCTGGTAATTTTAAAACTGATGGTAATTATGATTCTTTTGGTAGTTCCAGTTCTGTTGATATGTGTGATTCCTCTGCCAGTTTTGATTATCTTGATAATCTAGATTTTTCTGATATTTTTGGTTCATCATATGGTTTTGTTGTGATAGGTATTGTGCTGATCAGTCCTTCTTCCACCAGAATCGGTTGGCTTCTGTTTGTTAAGTCTTGGAGCATAGACCTTTTTCCCTTCATATAGTGAAAGCATCCATTGACCAGGCACCATGACTGGTTTTTCAATTTGGTTGCTTAAAACATCTGCAACATAAACAATTTTATCCTTTGGTACCCAAATCTGGTTGGGTTCTAGTTTGTTAGTTCTTAAAGGTTTCTTGTCTTTCCATGTGGTTAGCATAGGACAAGATATTTTAGTGTGACCTTTCTTATAGCAAATAGTACATAAGTCATTAGAGGGAACAAACTTAGGTTTAGTTACATTTTCTCGAAATCCTATTCCTTTTTTATCATTCCTACTAACACCATAAATCATTGATGCATACTTGCTTTTTTCCATACCATTATCAAGAAAATTTTGACATATTTCTTCATGCTTATCAGAGTTACATGTGGTATTTTCAATTGATGTTAAACTATAATTACTTTTCAGAGTTAGATTTTCAGCCTTAAGTCCATCAATATCAGTTTTCAAATTTGTATTTTCTATTTTAAGTTCAGTAATAATAGTTTTCAGAGTTGCATTATTTGTCTTAAGTTTAGTAATATTAGTTTTCAGAGTTGCATTTTCTATTTTTAATTCAGCACTTTGATTCTTTAAAACATTAACTTTTTCAGTTAGATTTGTATTTTCTTTCCTAAGTGTTTTTCAGTTTTAAAGACAATTTGTGATTCTTATTTAAATCGAGTAAAGTCAGGAAATACCTCAATTTCTTCATCTCTTGATTCACTTTCAGAGTCAGAATCTGTGTTGGAGCCAGAGGCAGAGTTGGTATGAACCATCAGAGCCAAATCTGCATGCTCTTCATCATTAGAGGATTCATCAGAATCATCCTATGTGGCAATCAAACTCTTCTTCTTGGGTCTAGAATATTTCTTCTTATGTTTCCCTTTCTCCATATTTGGAAATTCTTACCCGATATGTCCAGGTTCATTGCATACATAGCAGATGATGATTTTCGTGTCATATTTATCCTCCTTTCCTTTGTTAGATTGCTTGGAATATCTTTGGGGAAATTTCTTCTTTTTGTTATACCACATCTTCTGAATTTTTCTGCGTATAAATGCCAGTTCCTCTTCCTTTGAGTCTTTATTCTGATCATCTGAATCATCATCCACTGATTTTGCTATTGCCTTCACAACTTTCTTCTGCTTGGATTTCAAAGCCAAGGTTGGTTGCTTCTTCTTAGGCTCATCCTCTGCAAGCTCAATTTCATGTGATTTGAGAGAGCTGATTAATTCTTCCAGCTTAAGAGTATTCAAATCCTTTGCTTCTTGAATGGCAGTGATCTTAGGTCTCCACTTGCTTTTTAAACTCATTATTATCTTCTTCACATGATAAGCAGTACTATAACTCTTTTCAAGTACCTTTAATCCTGAGACCAAATTCTGGAATCTGGAAAACATTGTTTCGATGTCTTCATCTTCTTCCATCTTGAACAACTCATATTTTTTTACTAGGAGGTTGGCCTTTGCTTCTTGAATTTCCTTCATATGTCAAAATCAGACTATCATAAATACTATTTTTTGTCTCCTTGTTAGTGCACTTGTAAAACTCCTTAAAGGTGATTGCATTTATCATGCATGTTCTGGACTTATGATGCATCTTGTACATCATCTTCTGATCAGCATTCATCATCTTTCTTGGAATTTCAATATCATCAGTATTCTTCGGAGCAATATAACCATCTTCCACCAAGTCCCGAAGTTCAGGATCTTGTGAAATATAGAAACTTCTCAGCTTGTCCTTCAAGTACTCGAAACATTCTCCATGAAACAGAGGTGGTCTGTTGATGTTTCCTCCAGCAGCTTCTTCACTGAATCCAGACATATTGAACCCTTGGATCTTTTCTCAAACACTATAAAGTGCTCAGCCTTGAGACCGGACTCTGATGCAAATTGAAGGTGCAGACACGACAAAGGGGGGTTGAATTGCATTTTCCAAAGTTGATAACTTTTTGATAATTTATAAATAAATAAAAAACTAGTTCGGTTTTGGTGAGTTACTTGAAGTAGAAACAATCGGATTCAGAGGCAGCAAGCAATGAAAGCATAAATAATTTGACACATAGATTTATCCTGGTTCACCATTAACTTGGCTACATTTAGTCCCCTCGTTCAGAAAGCTTTAATCCACTAATTCAAATAACTTGAATTACAAAGCACCTGACCCTCCAAGTCAGTCTTCCCAAACAGCCTGACAACCCCAGACTTTTGAGGAACTAACCACCTTGACCCAAAAAGCCAAGTCTTCTCCTAACAACCTAACAACCCCAGATTGAAGAAGGAACTAAACCATTATCGGGTTGGATACAAAAGATTGGAACTTGAGTAGTTGCTTCTGAAAAGCTGATAATAATAATAACTCTCACACTCTAAAAAAAGAACAGTCAGAAAATATTTCTAACTTGAACAAGTGTTTCTCTCTTAGAACTCTAAGACTACTCTTTTCTATTTTTCGATGATTTTCTTCTTTTGCCTTGAATATCTATTTATAGTTAAAATTTGGGCTTCAATTTAGTCCTTGTTTAATTCTAAATTGTATTTTGTGCAGATTGTGTTTGTAAATTCTTCAAATTGATTATGTTCATTTTTTGTTGTAGATAAATCTTGATCAAATATTCTTCAAATCTTCTACAAATCTTGACCATATCTTCTTTCATACTCTTTGAAGTCAAATATATTGTTCTCATAAAATACTTTTGTTATCATAAAAACTCTATGTATAAAATGAACTTGGTTCCAACAGCATGGGAATGTCGAAATTCCTAGAGATTCATCCGGAGCTTACCACGTACGGTTGAGCCCTTTTGAGTAATAATTGATTAAGAACATATGGACGGTAACAGTTAGGACTAAAATATGAGTTAGAAACCTATAGAATTGTTGTGAATTAATTTATGTCAAGGTTGCATGATATTCGATTTTTGAGAAATCCTATGCTAATTGTTATTGTATGGATGATGTGCATTTGAGTGTTCTTGTTTACTTGAATGAAATTGTGACTTTACTTTAATGCACTACTTGTTTGTTTTCCTACTTTATGATTGATAGAACTTGATTGATCATTGTGGTTGATGTGCACAAATATTGAGACTTGATTGAGATTTACTGATATATATATAGACGTAAATTTTGATGAATAATGTGGAAATTCATATTGAGAGTTGTCAAGTTGTAATCATTGAATTAGTATGAATAAGAAGTTTGGAATTTTTTAAGTGAAGATTATTTTCTCATCATATAGGGAGGGTCTGACAAGCCTAGTGATTTTAGGGAAATACAATAGAATGATAGACCTTGGGGGTATATCTAGTAAGGAATTCCTAAGTTGATTAGTGGGTTATACCCTAAGGCCGAGAGCTATCATGCTACACATGAGTACCCCAATCATCGCATATCGTGCTACACAAAAGTACCATAACCGTCATGTATATGTGTCTTGGATTGAGACGAAGGAATCTATGAGGACATGACCAATCTAAATTGTCCGTCCACTTGAGTGGTGGCATAGTATGAAGCCTTCTAACCAAATACTTTAGAGTAGAATAGTACCAAATGAAGAAGAAGTATAGAGTATAGGAAACGCATAGCATTGCACCTTTGTGATATTTTCATTGTTATTGATTTGGATTAACCTTTGATATTATGTTCTTGAATATTTTTAAATGCTATGTAATGATGTGTTATTGTGTCAATTTGATTGTTTGCGTGTTCTTCTCACTTGTATTATACTATTATATGATTTTGAAACCCACTCCCTACATTGTTTGTGTTTGATTGGTTTGGTCATTCGTTTGCGAAATCGTAGTTATTACATATAAGAAAGTCTTCAAGTTTGCAAAAAGTCTCGTTCTGATATGTGATAATAATTTTTCATCGTCCCACGAATAAATTATTACCCAACAAATTTTGCTAATCTCACCTTAGAAAAATTATTCTACCACACATAAAACTTTCACTTAACCTTTTATGAGATTTGGAGTCCATTGAAAATTTAAACAGGTATATTTGACTTGATTCATTAATGTTATTAAAATTTCAGTTAAGAATATTTTTATAAAATTTCTCGATAATAAAAAACTCCAATTAAATCATGAAATTGTTTGTAAAACAAACTTTGTTCATATAGTTCCAGATTAATATACCACCAAAATTTTAATAATTTTACAAGAGTCAAAAGGAACAACAAACTCTTTAAAATTCTCCTATATAATATTTTTAAGTTCAAATTCATTCCACATAAATCTCAAATCATCTGAAGAAGTCCAACTTCACGTTTTATGGAAATCAGAGTCCATTTCAAAGTTTAATTGTTGATAAAATTTACTTGATTGTCCAAAACATTCGTTTTATCTTTCGATAGAAATTTATCTGTCACATAAAAGTTATTATAGTTATGAAAATATCCAACCTTTAAAAAAATCAAAACCCCGAAAAATTAAAATTGGTTACGTAAAAATCACGCTGGAAAATGGAAAGTGATGCGTTCAAAGGTTTGTCGTAGAAATGGGAAATTAAATTTTATAATTATTCTTCTTGGATGTATGAGTTATAATATTTTCCTAAGTCGTTAGAGTTCATAAGATTAAGGTCTAGAGAAACACTTACTCAAAAGAAATATTTTATAAGTGTTTTCTAGTATAAGAGTCATTGTTACAATCAACTTGTTAGAAGCAAACCAAATTGTTCCAAACTCTTGTAACCCAGTCCGATAGTGGTTTTCATGTTTCTGAAGCAATCTGTAGGTTTTCAGGTTGTGTTGAGAAGACTTGACTAGTAAAGTCAAAGTGTTTGTTTTCCTAAAAAAGTCTGTAGGTGTCAGGTTGTTTTGATAAGACTAACTTGTATGGTCAGGTGCTGTGTAATTCAAATTTTGAATTAGTGGATCAAATTCTTCTGAGTGAGGGGACTAAACGTAGCTACCAAGTTTGTGGCAAAGCAGGATAAATTCTTGCGTCATTTTAATTATAGAATTTTTGTTTTACTTCAGCCTCTGATCACTTAACACGATTGCTACTACTTTTATTTTAAGTAAGTCACCAAACCCAAATCGGTTTTAAATAAATTAGCAAAAAAGAATCCAACTTAGTCAAACACAATTCAACTCCCCTTCTCGTATTTGCACCTTCAACTATAAAGCAATTTTGTTTTGAAGATATCAACAATGGAAATAACATTAAATAAAAGAGAGAAAAAAGTTCAACATTATATTATTATATGCCTCAAGCTAAGTTCCATCTTTTTGTCAAGATTACCTTTTAAATAGGTTTTAATTTTGAAACATGACAACTTGTTATTAAAGATAGGAACACAATGAAACATCCATTCTATTGGTGATAGTCATATGAAAATATTAGGCATAGGCATTTAAGAAGGATGCATGCAAGTATCAACATTGCTAAAGGTTAACATGCCATTCCTTACAAATTTTATTTCGTCCTAACAATAGCTATCATATATACAACTCAGAATTTTATCCTCTGTCCCATGAAATGTTCATAATAACAATATAATATCAAGGAAGAAATGTATCATATATCTTTTTGTTGAAACAAATAATCTTAAGGAAGAATTAGCAAAATAAGAAAATCAAATATTCAATTACTCATTTTCAAAATCAATGATAAGCATTTACGGTCACATCCAAAACAAAATTCCTGACTATTAAGTCAATTCATCTACCTTAATTGTTTATCTACTTAACCAAACACATAAACAACACATTTTTATCTTCCTACTCCTCACTATTCCGAATTTAAACACAATCATAAACAGTTAACATCCCATAGATAGTAGATTTTCCTATAGCTAATAAATCCAACATTATCAAAACAGCTTTACAATTATTCCACATTTAAATTCTTTTCCATTTCTTGAACAATCCATTAAGGTGGAACACAAACAATGTAGGGAGTGAGTTTCAAAATCATATAATAGTATAAGATAACTGAGAAGAACACGCAAATAATCAAATAAGCACAATATCACATCATAACATAGCATTTAAAAATCTTCAAGAACATAATATCAATGGTTAATCCAAATAAATAACAATGAAACAATCACAAAGGTGCAATGCTATTTCTTCTTCATTTGGTATCATTCTACTCTAAAGTATTTTGTTAGAAGGTTTTCTAAAGTATTTGGTTAGAAGGCTTGATACTGTGCCACCACTCAAGTGGACGGACAATTCAAATTGGTCATGTCAGTAAGTAGTATATTATAACTCAAGTATGCCACCACCAAGTTGTAATAAATAGTGTTTGACCAATAGATACTGAGATGTTATTATATATATACATGTGAAATGATATATTGTATTATAATTCTATTTCTTTAGTTATAAATATATATATGCATATTCTATATTTGGTTGATGCATAAATATTTACATATGTACACTATAATTATGATGATATATTATGATGGTTTATGATTGAGTAGTAGTAATTGTATTATATTTAGAGGTTTTTTCATGTTGTGCACACTGAAGGAACATTGTTGAATTGTTTTATTTATATATTTTATGTTACTGACTTTAAACTCACTATATTTAGGGCTCATGTTTCCAAATAATTAATAGTATTGGAAAACTCAAGAGTATATTTAGATTGCTCATCAAGTGTCTAATGTTAGAATATAGTTAGATTATCAGATCACTGTCAGAGTCGTAAATAGTATTGTTGAGTTTTGTTTGTAACAATTAATTGTTGGTTTAATATCTAAATCTAAAGATTATTTATGTATCTGGTTATTATAAAAGCTTTATTTGTCTTATTTTTGTATATCAATAAGATTAATTAAATGGTATGAGTTGTCTTATTATTTCGCAAAATTTTAAGTCGATTTCTAGAAATATTACTACTTATATTTTCTAATACAAAGTTCTTTGTAAAATCTATAAATTAGTTTAGATGTTACATTATGGTATCATAAGTGATCTGGTCTAGGATGTCATTAAGTAGTATATCTATATAATGGTTATTCTATGAAGTACCTTGGACAAAGTGTTGGGGCTGGCCACCTTAATGGATTGTTCAAGAACTGGAAAAGAATTTAAATGTGGAATAATTGTAAAGCTATTTTGATAATGTTGGATTTATTAGCTATAGGAAAATCTACTATCTATGGGATGTTATCTATTTATGATTGTGTTTAAATTCGGAATAGTGAGGAGTAGGAAGATAAAAATGTGTTGTTTATGTGTTTGGTTAAGTAGATGAACAATTAAGGTAGATGAATTGACTTAATAGTCAGGAATTTTGTTTTGGATGTGACCGTAAATGCTTATCATTGATTTTGAAAATGAGTAATTGAATATTTGATTTTCTTATTTTGCTAATTCTTTCTTAAGATTATTTGTTTCAACAAAAAGATATGTGATACATTTCTTCCTTGATATCATGTTGTTATTATGAACATTTCATGGGACAGAGGATAAAATTCTGAGTTGTATATATGATAGCTATTGTTATATAGGATGAAATAAAATTCGTAAGGAATGGCATGTTAACCTTTAGCAATGTTGATACTTGCGTGCATCCTTCTTAAATGTCTATGCCTAATATTTTCATATGACTATCACCAATAGAATGGATGTTTCATTGTGTTCCTATCTTTAATAACAAGTTGTCATGTTTCAAAATTAAAACCTATTTAAAAGATAATCTTGACAAAAAAGATGGAACTTAGCTTGAGGCATATAATAATATAATGTTGAACTTTTTTTTCTTTTATTTAATGTTATTTCCATTGTTGATACTCTCAAAAAAAAATTGTTTTATAGTTGAAGATACAAATACGAGAAGGGGGGTTGAATTGTGTTTGACTAAGTTAGATTCTTTTTTGCTAATTTATTTAAAACTGGTTTGGGTTTAGTGACTTACTTAAAATAAAAGTAGTAGTAATCGTGTTAAGTGATCAGAGACAGAAGTAAAACAAGAATTATAGAATTAAAATGACGCAAGAATTTATCCTGCTTCGCCACCAACTTGGTAGGTACGTTTAGTCCCCTCACTCAGAAGAATTTGATCCACTGATTCAAAATTTGAATTACACAGCACCTGACCATACAAGCCAGTCTTCTCAAAACAACCTGACACCTACAGACTTTTTAAGGAACACCAACAATTTGACTCTATAAGCCAATTCTTCTCAATACAACCTGAAAACCTACAGATTGCTTGAGAAACACGAAAGCCACTATCAGGTTGGGTTACAAGAGTTTGGAACAAATTAGTTTCCTTCTAAAAAGCTGATTGTAACAATGACTCTTATACTAGAAAACACTTATAAAATATTTATTTTGAGCAAGTGTTTCTCTAGACCTTAACCTTATGAACTCTAATGACTTAGAAAAATTTGTGATTGTGAGTTCTCTTGTTTTCTTTTTCAGCCTTGAGTATCTATTTCTAGAATAGTTTAGGGTTTCTCCTTTGACCTTGCAAAATCTAAATCATATCTTTGCAAATAATAAATGTATCTTCTTGTAAAAAATTATTGATCAAATCTTCTTGTAAATAATTCATATCTTCTTGTGATAAATATTGATTAAATCTTTCTGTAAATAATTCATATTTTTTTTTGTGATAAATCTTGATCAAATCTTCATTAAAATAATTCATATCTTCTTGTGATAAATCTTGATCAAATCTTTTTGTAAATAATTCATATCTTCTTGTTGATAAGATCTTGATCAAATCTTGATCGTATCTTCTTTTCAATTTGGTCAAAGATTTTCTTAAATTATATTTGAATCAAATCTTATTTTAGATTTTCTTCAAAAACACGAATCTTTTTTCATACTCTTGCTTGATTTGAGCTGGAAAGGATTCGAGTTGTTCTTGGATCTTTACAAGTTTTTTATTCGACTAAGTTTTCTTTTCATACTTTAATCTTTCAATTTGAGTTATTGACTTTCCATCAGAGGCATTGACTTTCTTGTTGGAGTGAGATGTTGTGTTTCTTGAATAATGATAGTTAGAGGCAGAATTGCATGACTTAGAATTAGTGGTTTTGGGAAAATACATTGTTGTAACTTCAGAGTCAGTGCAACATTAGAGGATACATATCAAAGGCAGCATTTGGAGTGTGTTGCACCATTTTGATCAACGTATTGTGAGCTTTAAATTTATGATTTGAACAATCTCTTCAGAGTTAATTATACCTTGGTATGAACTCTTCAAATGCATGCTAAGTTTGTGCACATTAGAGACATGCAAGGGAAAACTCACCCAACAAGTCTAACACCAGCACAAAAGTTATCTCAGAGCCTCCAACTGCATGCTATTGTACTTTCTCATATTTCTCCTACTAGGTTGGCTACGACATTATTCGCTCAAGTACTATACATGACTTCCTGTCAAATGTAAGGGCCATCTTCAAATAACAAACACAGAGCAAATAAGCATGCATATATAGTTGTTATAGCAAAAATATAAACAAATCATATACTTCATTTAACATTTAAAAATCACAATGCACCAAAGATATAATTCAACCAAAATGCACAAATCATATTTGTTAGACTATATGTCAATGTATGATTCCGGAATATCACCTCCCCCGCAAGGGCTTCGTGGGTCCTTCCAAGCAACACCACTAACTCAAAATTCCTGCAATGATCTGTAGGCTCCAACCAATTATGGACGCACCACACAACTATGAGCTCCAACCAATTATAGACGCACCACACAACTATGAATGCATAAATATAGACACTGTTGTTATTAACAATATAGACCACTCAACCAAAGCGTCCAAAATCATTCAACCTTGTCCTAAACCAATCTAGTTTAGACACAAAGTAATCACCTTGAATAACCACAACATGTCAAGCACAACCATTATAACAACGTATCATATAACATTCATTTTGAAGATAACACACAACATAATCAATACACAACATCACAGTACATTTATATCACGTATAATTCGAGTAAGAAAGCGAATGGAGTGATGCTCTTACCGTTGTGAATGTCGTTATAAGGTTCCTACGCAACGATCTTTGCTCCAAATACGTTACACCTTCATAAATTAATTTACTTCTTACTTAGTGTCAAAACTTTTTAGTTTTATTTTTATAGATTGACGTACAAAAACCTATTACTAGTGTGACCATTATTACAATAATAATGAGATGATAGAGTTTCTAATAATTTATCTCCAACGATATTAAGAACTTTCCTTTCCTCTGTAACAGTGCATCAACGACTATCTTAATTTATTTATAACAATTGATCCTACCGTCTAACTTATTCACTACTTTATCTAAACATCATAACACAATTAGGGCACCTATGTTTCTGATAGTTGATTAAGAAAATAAAAATCAATAAATGAAAGGTTCTTATCTATCAACAATAAAGATACAATTAGAGAGACATATTCATCAATCCATTTTATTCTATTTTATATTATTTTCCAGAATATCAATAAGTGGTTTTGTTCTACTACCAATAAAAAAAGGGTTATATAAAGTTAATATAGTCATAATTAAAGAATTCTTACTTGAGGGGATGAATCACTAACTTCTTTAGTTCTTGAATTTCTTCTTTTTTCTCTCCTAAGTCCTTTCTTTCTTTATCGCAGATGATTTGTGAATAGAGGCGTCGGTTTTTGTTTCTTTTGTATCAGTAGAGGCGTCAGTTTTCAACCTAAGCCCATTAAGACCCTAAATATTCACTCATCAGTTTAATGTAATTTTGTCTTTAACGTTTCCCGATTCATTCTTCTTTCTTTTATATTATTATTGTTATTATTATCAACATTTGTTTTTCTTCAAATACTTAGCAAAATACTCCGTCAAATTAAATACATCATGTCATACACATATATAGTTTTCAAAAATAATAATTGAATAAAAATATAATAATAATAATAATAATAATAATAATAATAATAATAATAATAACAACAACCACATTAGAAATTATAAAAATAAAATAAAAATATATTTTGCACATTACTAATAATAAAAAAAATGAGGATCTTACAGAGGCAATCTTCGGACTTAGTTTCAAACTCATTCTTTAGAGGCAGTCTTCAGACCCAAACATCATAATCAGACTTCAAACCCAAACATCAAAAGCAATTTTTGTAACCTTCAGATGCACTTTACTTTCAAAGACATATGTTCAGAGGCAGACGCGTATACTTTGTGTTCCTCTGTTCAATCCCTCTGGTGACTTTCCTTCTGTCGCTTCCTCTAATTTTCTTCTTTTAATTTTTTACATACTTAATGAAGCCATTAATCCAAATCTATTGTTCTCATAAAATATTTTTGTTAACATCAAATCTATAAGTGGAAAACTAACTTGGTTCCAACAATAGCCACTTAGGATGGAACAAGATTTTATTTTCTACCTGAGTAGGATTAAGCAAATTTCAAGCTAAAGTTGGTTCTTTTCCTTTCTTTTGATCATTTATCATAATTTCTTGAGCGTGAGTAGAAATCTTGGGGTGTTTTTTAAAAGAAAAAAGAAAATTATGATTTGGGGTTAATTGAGAAAATAGAGGTTTTAAGGGAAGGTTTCATTCAATGGGAGTGGTAAGGTTGTTTTTACTACATGCATGTAAAAAAATATTTTGGTAAAATGTTTTAAGACATAATATGGTCCTTGTTGGATAGAATCATGGAAAAGTTAGAAGAAGAAAAATTTATAAATGGAGTTTATAAGATAATAGGAACCCTCAATATAGTGAATATTTTAAATGCAAGAATCTACGGTATTGTGAATGTAATAGTCTTTATTCCTTTTTTTCTTATGATGTGTGAAGAATTTTGATTTGAATGTGTTTCTGGAATTGATTTAATTAGTTTGGTGTGTTAAATATAGAAGAAGAAAAATATGAGTTGAATGTACTAGATGTTGTACAAAAAATTGCATAATTCGCTAAACAAAATGATACTTTGTTAAGCAAAATTGTCTGAATGAAACTTGATTTTATGCCTTAGTTTGATTGTATGAAGGGTCTCTTGGATTAGTAGTTATATATTGAATTGAGTTCAACACAAGGTTTACAACTTTTAAGGTTAAATAAGTGGTATGATATAGATTACATAATTGAGAAACTTTGAAAATTTATATTTTTAGTTGGTCATGATTTTCCTCTCTTGTTCTTACTCTCCACTTGCTATTTTGTTCATTCTAAGAAGTTATAACCAATTGATGTTATTTTTTTATTTTGTGGTTATGATATATCATCAAGACCATATATCTTATGGAATGAATTGAGAGTCACTCAAAGAATTTTCATGTTGAATAAATTTATAAATCACTTTGATGGCCTATAATGGGAAGAAAAAAAGAGAGAAAATGTTTTAACATGACATAGAGTTTACTTTATGGAATGTGTCAATATTGTTAAAATATGTTATTAGAGTATGCTTACAGGGTGTGTACTAAATGTAAAATGTTTATGAATATAGATTTGGTTATGAGTTTCATCTATGCATGTTTAATAAGATATAAAAGGTTAGCATGTTTTAGCATCATGAATTATAAACTCTTTCCTCATAAGTCGTTGCTATATAAGTAAATAAAATGGAGGTAAGTGTTGGAACAATGGATAGTGCGCAGCGGGAAAGGAAGAAGAAGAAAGAAAACGAATTGCAGAGGCAGAAATTGATTCTGGATTAATCCAGGATTGATCTGTTATTGCTTCAAGATCGATCCTGGAACGATCCTCACAGAAAAACTCTGTTATTTCACTTATTGTCAATTACACTCTTCACATACACACTGTTAGTTATATATAGGCTGTTACATTAAGATGCAATGCACTTAACTAACTAACTAACTCTAACAACCTACTAAATGGCAATTATGAATTACACTTCAACACTTCCCCTTAATTCATAATTGTTGAACACTTATAACACCAAGTTTCTTTCTCAAAAATTCAAATCTGTCCAGCTTCAAAGCCTTTGTGAAACCATCTGCTAGCTGTACTTCAGTTGGACAATATTGCACTTCAATCATTCCATTGTTCACTTGCTCTCTAATGAAATGAAACCTTGTATCAATGTGTTTACTTCTGCCATGTGATATTGGATTTTTAGCAAGGCTGATTGCTGACTTGTTATCAATTCTGAGTTTAAGAGGCTTCATCACTTCACACCTTAGTTCCTTCATCACTGAATCCAGCCATATTGCTTGACAAGTTGCAAATGTACCTGTTATATATTATGCCTCGCACGATGAAAGTGCAGTCACTGGTTGCTTCTTTGTACACCAAGATATGGCTGCCTCATTGAACTTGAAAACATAACCAGATGTACTCCTTCTATCTGTGATGTCTCCACACCAATCACTATCCGAATATCCAATGAATTCACTTCCTTCACCTTGGCTGTCATTGGGAAATAGCAGACCAAATTCCTTTGTGCCTTTTATATACCTGAGTATTCTTTTAGCAGCTATCAAATGAGTCTTCCTTGGATCATTCATGAATTTGCTAATGACACTAACTGAGTAGCATATGTCAGGCCTGCTGTTGCACAAATGTCGCAGCGATCCAACCATCTGTCTGAATGTTGTTGGATCAACCCTTTCTTCCTCACTGCACTCATCAATCTTTGAGCTTGTCTCTGATGGATTTGAGACTGAATTGCAGCTATTCATCTCAATTTTTTCCAGCATTTCACCTATATACTTCTGTTGATGCATGACTGTTCCAGTTTTCAATTTCAGAAATTCCATTCCTAGGAAGAATGAGAGTTCACCTAGATCAGTCATTTCGAATTCATATTTCAGCTTGTGTTTTACCCTTTCAATCTCTGCTGCCTTGCTCCCAGTAATGAGCAAATCATCCACATATAAACAGATTATCATTGTTTCTTCTGCACTTGAACTTTGCACATACACACCAAACTCCACTGCACACTTTGTGAAGCCTATCTGCATTAGGAACTGATCGATCCTCTTATTCCAGGCTCTAGGGGCCTGCTTCAAACCATACAATGCTTTATGGAGTCTATACACCATGTTTTCCTTGCCTTGTATTTCAAATCCAGGAGGCTGCGACACAAACACAATCTCTTCAAGTGGACCATTTAGAAAGGCTGATTTTACATCCAAATGGTAGAGTGACCACATTCTCTTGCAAGCTAGAGCCACCACAAATCTTATAGTCTCAAGCCTTGCAACTGGAGCAAACACTTCATTGTAATCAATACCATGTTTCTGTAAAAATCCTCTAGCAACAAGCCTGGCCTTATGTTTTGAAATTTTCCAATCAGGATTGATCTTCAGTTTGAAGACCCACTTCACATCAATCTTCCTTTTCTTGTCTGGCAGATTAACTAGTTCCCATGTTTGATTCTTCTCAATTGATTGGAGTTCTTCCATCATAGCTTTCCTCCATACATCTATCTTCAATGCTTCTTCATAATTGAGAGGTTCAGAATCTGCCAACAATGCAAAATGAATGATATCACCTTCATCATTTACTACATTATCAGAAATTAATTCGCAATCATTCAGCCTGCTTGGAATCTGTCTGATTCTTTGAGGTCTTACTGCTGCTACCACTTCTTCTGGTTCACCTTCATCATTATCGATCACTTCTTCATCCTATGATTCATCACTAGAATCAGGATAAATGCAGCCTTGTTGATTCTCTTCACTGTACACTGGTTCCTCTTCCCATTTCCACTTCTCAGCCTCATTCACAATAACATCCCTACTGATATGCACCTTTTTAGTTACAGGATTATACAGCTTATAGGCACCTGTGGGATGATAACCTATAAGTATCATAATCTCACTCTTATCTTCAAGTTTGCTCCTCCTAACATCTGGTACATGCTTATAGCACAATGAGCCAAAAACCTTGAAATGCTTCACACTTGGCTTTCTTCCACACCAAGCTTCCTCTGGAACCTTCTGATTCAGCTTCTTTGTAGGGCATTTGTTTAAAATATAAGCAGCTGCAGTGACTGCTTCACCCCAGAAATTGTGTGGTAGGTTTTTCTGCTTGATCGTGCTTCTTGCCATATTCAATAGGGTTCTGTTTCTTCTTTCAGCAAGTCCATTGTGCTGAGGTGTATATGGAGCTGTTACTTCATGCACAATGCCTTGATTAACACAGAAATCTTCAAACTCTTTTGAGGTGTATTCTCCTCCACCATCAGTTCTCAAGATCTAAATTGATTGGTCACTTTCTTTTTCAATTAAGCTCTTGAATTTCCTGAATACCTCTAATGTTTCACTCTTAAGCTTGATTGTATACAGCCACATCATTCTTGTAAATTCATCAACAAAAGTGATGAAGTATCTGCTTCCCCCCAATGAAGATACTTCAAAAGGGCCACATATATCAGAGTGGACCACTTGCAGTGTTGCAGTAGCTCTTTTAGGTGCTTCAGATACAAATGGGAACCTGCTTTTCTGACATACTTCACAAATAGTTTTTCTGACATTCAGCTTTGGCAGCCCATACACTAGTTCTTTAGAATTCAAATCACTAAGACTTCTAAAGTTTAGATGACCATACCTCTTGTGCCATAAGCCTTCAATATCTTCACTAACTGCTGCAGACAAACACATCATTTTCTCACTTGAAATGTTGCATCTGTAGGTTCTGTTTTGTGACATGTTTGATTTGAGCACCAACTGCTTCTTTGCATCAAACAGCTTCAAAGAATCACCATCCAAAGTCACTGAGAATCCCTTCTCCACCAATTGACCAATGCTTATGAGATTGCACTTCATCTCAGGAACATACATCACATCTGAAATAATGATTCTTCTGCCATCATTGCTTTTGATCACTATATTTCCACTCCCTTCAGCCATCAGATTTCTGCTATCAGCCAGTTTTATGCTTGTTTTCTTGCTAGCATCAAAGCTTGTCAACCATTCTCTATAAGATGTCATGTGGTTTGAGCATCCAGAGTCAAGAAACCACTCTTCATTCTTGATCTTCTCATCATTGGTAGTAGCCATCATCAACACTATACTGGAATCATCTCCATGAGCCAGATTTGCTTTTTCATCATCCTTTTGATCTTTCTTGAACCAACATTCATCTGCAAAGTGCCCATACTTCTCACAGTTGAAGCATTGTACCTTACTTTTATCAAAATCCTTCTTCTTATTCTGACTTTTGCCAAAACCCCCTTTCTTTGAAGATTCAGCTTTGTCTTCAATCTTGTTCTTGCCATTGTTGGACCAATTTGCTCTTCTCTTTCCCTTTTTCTTGAAATCTTTCTGATTTCCCTCCTTCTTGGTAGTTTGGACTTGAAATGCTTGTTGAACTGATCTTTCAGAATTTCTATCAAATACCAAGAGTTCATGTGCCTCCAATGAATTTTGCAGCTCTTCAATTTTCATAGTCTTCACATCCTTTGCTTCTTGAATAGCTACCACTATGAAATCGAATTTTGGACTCAAAGATCTCATCACTTTTTCAACTACCATCTGATCTGTAATGTTCTCCCCACAGGTTCTCATTTGATTGACTATGGCTGTTAATTTTGAGAAGTAATCACTTACTTTCTGATCTCCCTCCATCTGCATCATCTCATACTTTCTTCTATAGGATTGTAGCTTCACTTGCTTCACTTTTTCTCCACCAGTGTGATAGTTTTCTAAAATGTCCCATGCTTCTTTGGATCTTGTGGCTTTCGAAATCTTCTCAAAATGATGGTTGTCAACATTCTGCTGAATGTAGAACAAGGCCTTGCAGTCCTTCTTCTTGGCTTCCTTGAATGCATTCCTCTGTGCATCAGTTGGATTCTCCACCAAATCCTCATAGCCATCCTGCACAATTTCACTCACTTCTTGTGCTCCAAATAAAGATTTCATCAATGCACTCCATCGATCCCAGTTTTTGCCATCAAGAACAAGAATATGAGATCCAAAACCGTTGCTGTTCATTATGCCTTTCAAGAAACTATCACTCTGTGTTTCCCTTGATTGTTCCCTCACTTTTCACTCGTGTTTCCCTTGATTTTAACCCAGCTCTAGATGCCAATTGTTGGAACAATGGATAGTGCGCAGCGGGAAAGGAAGAAGAAGAAAGAAAACGAATTGCAGAGGCAGAAATTGATTCTGGATTAATCCAGGATTGATCTGCTATTGCTTCAAGATCGATCCTGGAACGATCCTCACAGAAAAACTCTGTTATTTCACTTATTGTCAATTACACTCTTCACATACACACTGTTAGTTATATATAGGTTGTTACATTAAGATGCAATGCACTTAACTAACTAACTAACTCTAACAACCTACTAAATGGCAATTATGAATTACACTTCAACAGTAAGCAGTGACTTTTGCATGATAACTACAACTTTGGTTTCAAGTACTCGGTTACTACTACCTATGATAGAGCCTATTAGGGTGTCCTATTTAAACTTGACAAACTATTAGGATTAAGTTCTGAAGAGTAGGTATTCTGAGTATTGTTCACTCGCATGACCACTTACTAATATAAGGGAAAAGTTTTGAGAAAGAACCTATTTCAGTAGACTTGCATTAGTAGCTCCAATGAAACCTTAAAGTTGGATTTTTGTTATATAAGTATGACATGTGAATTACAAATTTTGAAGCAAGGTTTATACTAGCTCTTCCTTTAACCCAAAATTTCAATAACTTATCAGGGTCACTAACTAGTGAGTTACTACACCATAATAAGATTTATTAAAGCACCTTGATTTGCATCATCAATTTGTTGGCAATGATAAATTATAAAACTAGAACTATGATAACAAACACTATTATGCATCCTTAATAACTTAATAACAATACGCGTTACGATAGTAGATGATAACTACTAACTTTGGCATGTAAGAACTATAAAAAAGTATCTTCTTTGTTTAAGTATGAACATGTGATGTTGCTTTATTTCTTTAAAATAATATTAAACTAGAATATAATCCGCGTGCTGCGTGGATGTTAAACTTTTAGAAAAATTTGAAGGTGTTATTTATGGTATATAAATGTATCAATTTAATGAGAAAAAAGTTCTAATATTTTATAACAATAGTGATTGTATAACAAAAGAATAAATATAATGGAAATAATTGAAAATTTTGTAATAAAATGAGTGATTTTCACTCTAAAATATATGATTAAAAAAATATGAGTGATTGGTTGTATACACAATTAAAAAGATTAAAATAAAATATGAGGGATTTTCACTCTAAAATATTATTAAAAAAAGATGAGTGATTGTTTGTAAACAATTTGTTTTGTTTTAAACATTCAATCATTATAGAATACTTTCTTCGTATAAAAAATAAAATATATATTTTGCAAAACCATTGATTTGAGATATATTTGTAAATATTGGTATTATGTGATCATTATTTTTATTTTTGTTTAACTTGTTATTTTAAGTATTATTATTTCTTTATTCTTTTTTGACTAATTGAATTAACTATTATTTGTTATATTTTATATTTCATTTCCACTTAAACTTTCGATAACTATTTCTTAATTACAGGTGTTATGTCACATGTTTCTTTTAAAAATATTTTGATTAAATTATCCTTTTTGGAGAGTGTATATAATGAACAAACTCAAAGTACTATTTATTACGACAAAAACACGAAATAATATTGTAAATGATAAGACATCGCTCCTTTTGATTATTTTTGCCGTTAATTGAAACTATGATATGATTTTGATTAAATACTTTTTTTTCCACTAGAGGAATAAAATATGTATCTGAGCACTAATAAGAGAAAAATGAACATAGATTTTATATTACTTTGAAAATCTTTAATGTAT
>JBBPBP010000004.1:43740603-43751979 GCA_037974735.1 Cicer chorassanicum | reverse complement strand
AAAAACATTTTTTTTTTGAAAAAATTTCAATCTATCTTTCCGTATAATAATCGAAACACTTTTTTTTTGAAATTTTTTTTATCAAGAAATTTTTTATATCTATTTTTCTCGAAAAAAATTTCTCAAATATTTGCCAAACGAATTTCAAAATTTTTTTTTGAAATTTTTTACATCTATTTTTCTCGAAAAAAAATCAAAAACTTTTTTTTTTCAAAAAAATCGATATATTTTTGTCAAATGACTTTTAAAGTTCTTTTTTCGAAATCGATTTTAACTAAAAGCTTATTCAAAATATTAAAGTGGTTTATATTTATAAATCATTTTTAAACCGGTTCAAAACTGCGCTTAACTTGTTTCGAAAGTGGTTTTCAAAAACTGAATCAAACCATTAATGTGGTCCAATTTAGTTCAATTTTTGCACCATGAACACCTCTGCTCTCTAGTGATGACACTTCCTCTTTGATTAAGGATTTTGTAGTTAAGAAATTAAGCAAGTGGTGTAGGATTGTGACAATTTCAAGAGTTCAGGACTTCAGGGTGTTTTGAGAGATTAAATTTATAAAAAATGTATCATATCTTTATTGTTGTATATGTGTCCTATGTCGATGTTGTTTCGAAATATCAACTTTAAATTTTAATTTATTTTTACGATAACTTTAAATAATATTAAAAATTGTATTTTTTTGCTTTTTTTAAATATATTTTATTTTTAGTTAATACATTTTTATCAAGTATAATAAAAAAAGTATCGCTTATATAATACACTTAAAAATATAATTATCTCGTGCATCACACATGTATAAGGTCCAGGGTGTAAAATTTTTAAGTAATATTACTTAGGATCTATGATGCATATGTACAGGTGTGGTACTAGTATCAGGTATGAGATACAACATTTTATAAAAATTCAAGGGATGAGTATGTCAATAAAAAATATGATTTTTATTTTTTTATTTTTAATTAAACTAAGAGAATTAAATTGTTCAATTTACAATACAAAATTACAATAAAAAGTTGCAAACTATATTGGTTTACAACAACAAATTAACTGATAAAGTACACAATCAATTTATAAATTAAAGATTATTATTGGGAAGGTGATAGATGGTCTCAATCGACTTTTGTGAAAGGAAGGCAAATCATATATGGTATTTTAATAGTAAATGAGATTGTGGACGAAGCTTCAAAAAAGATACATTAAGTGATTATGTTTAATGTTGATTTAAAAAAGGCATATTATTCTCTGAAGTGGTTGTAGTTGGATGCGGTTATGACAAAGATGAAGTTTACAATGAGATGGAAACAACAGATATTTGAATGCTTTAGTACAACAAGAGCTTCAGTGCTAGTTAATTGGAGTCTCACAAATGAATTTTCTTTGGGAAGGTCTTCGACAGAGAAATTCTTATCTTCATTTTTGTTTTTTATTACGGAGGAAGGATTATGTTTTGTTTGCTTCTTAATGTTTCAACCTATAAATATAGAATTGACCGATATTTCGGTGATGAAACATGATAAAAAAATCAGTTTGATAAAATATTTTGTTATATTTAAGGAGTGAAGAGTGAGGTTGATAAATGATTTGACCAAAATTTACTTAGGATACTTAGCAATGAGCCGATATTTAGTTTTGGAATCAAATTTGATTGGAAGGAGGCGATGGTGAACAATTTAATAGAACAATTATTATTATTTTCACTAATGTACCTTTTTTATTGAATTTTATTCTACTTAATTGCTATATTAATTGCAATTAATAAAAGTGTTTTAGTATATTATTGACCTTCTTTGTTTTTTTTATTAGAGACCTAAAAAGTTTTTGTAGTATATTATTAAGCCTTTTAAACCAAATAAAATGAAAAGAAAATTTTCCAGTTTATTTTTATTTTTTATAAGAATTAAACGTTAGCTTTATTTTTCTAGTCTGTATTTTTTTCTTGACTAAATGATACTAATAGTTTACTTTGTAATAAAATGGTAGCTTTATTTTTTCTAGTCTATATTTTTTTCTTGACTAAATGATACTAGTAGTTTACTTTGTTTTATCTTTAATTTTTGGGAACCGTAGTTCAAGATTCGATGGGAAACTCGCAGACTAAAAAGCGTGACGCTCAATTTTCTGGAAATGTTGAATCAAGAGTCTCTTCGACCATGAGCAAAGTCCTCTCACCGCCGCGGCACTCAGAACCACCGCCAGAACCGCCGCGATCGGGGAAGCTCTCTACGAAGGAGAAGTATGCTCTGATTCGTGATAACTTCACTTCTCTTCAACAGGTTCGTTGCGCTTACTTCTTTTGTTGTCACTATTTCTTTGGCAATTCATATATAGGGTTTTGTTTGAGATTAATTAATTGTTATACACTCACAGTGTTAAATTTTTTCACACATGAATTTTCCATAATGTCATTTTACTATATTACTTTCTAAATTGAGAAAAAGAAAATTAGTTTCTAAAATATCTCTTTAGTTAATTTTTTTTTTCTTTCATTTTTGTTGTTTTATGGATTAAGTTTAAAGTAAACTATTTAGAGTTGAAGAGTTGACCTAAGAAGAGTTAGCTTGTGGAAGACTAGAAGTAGATAATTGATTTTGTTTTTTTTTTTTGATTATTTTTTATTTATTCATTTTTGTTTGTTTGTTTGACTGTTTTAAGGGTAAAGGAATATTGTGACTAGGAAGTACCAGGAACAAACTATTGGAAAAAGGTTAATTGGAATTATTTTTTGAGTTTTACTATTTGGCATGAGACTATTACTCCCTCCATTTGGTTTTTTTAGCTTTTCATTTTGTCCCAAAACTTGGTTTTTTTTAGCTTTTGCATATAATAGTGACAGAAAAATTATATGTTTCTACACGAAATATGGTCTAGATGCATGTACCTTTTTGCTTAAATTTTGTATAGAGGGAGTAAAAGTTAGGGACATAAGGAGTACTTACTAACAAAACAAAACATGAATAGCCAATCATGGAATGGATTAATTTTGTGTTTAATTTTGTCTTCAAATAAGTATTGTGTACATCATTCTTAAATCTTAAGTCATTCTATTTCACTATACATTTATAACAATGAGAAACACTAATGGTTAATACGGAAAATTTAGTCAAATTATTCCTCATTAAATCAGTTATTGCTTTTCTTTACTTAATCATTTTAAAGAAACTTTGAACTACACTCAATTTGAAATAGAGTGAGTATTGGATTCCTAGTTATTATTAAATGCTCACTAGAGTATAATGACTTGAATGATTGATGCTCATGCCATTGATTTGAGAACAAAATAGGATAGAAAAGAATTAATATTATGCTGCATTTGATCTAAAACAATGTATATACCATATAATTACTCACTAATAACAGAACTAAAAACCTTTTGACAATCACTGCCTTAACTGTAAAAGTGAAAAATATAATATATATAGTGTCTATTTAACAAGGTCTTTTGACTAGATTCTATTTTATTTGATTAGTTTATATGATTCTTTAACTAAGGTATAAGTGTTTGATAAATGATGCGCAGAAACAGCTCAAACATAAAACTAAACAAAGTGATATTTATAAGTTGAATGAGCACTAAGATGTCAACATCATAATGGGAGTTTCAACCAACTAAATAACTTTTCCTTTCGGGAAGTTCGGGAACTGACTTCATGATTGAATCCAAGACTTGATATTGGCTCATTAAGCTGCCCAAGAAAAAAAAACTTAAATTAATTGAGCCCGAGCCACACATGAATTTTTTCCCCCTTATACAGGTTACAAGTGCCTTGAGGAATGAAGGTTTAGAATCCTCAAATCTTGTCCTTGGAATTGATTTTACGAAAAGTAATGAATGGACTGGTAAGTAGTACATAATATTAACAACATTAAACTGAGTATAGGATAAAATGCGGTAAATATAGGATAAAATGCAATTTGAGATCTAAAATCAAAAATTATTTCTGGTTTGACATTAATATATAGACTTTAATTGGTTATTATTTCCTTTTGAAACAATATCTTTTTATCTGTTTAAGAAGCCAATGCATCCGTGTTATTATTGAAGGCAGAAATTCATTTAATAATAGAAGCCTGCATGCTATTGGAGATAGACCTAACCCCTATGAGAAAGCCATTTCTATTATTGGCAATACTTTGGCTCCCTTTGACGATGACAACTTGATTCCTTGTTTTGGCTTTGGTGATGGTAAGGCATAATAATCCTTAAAGCTCAACATGCATGAAAGGAACTAAGTCATTTTCTTACAGTATTATTACATATGTTCAATATCTGTTACTTTACAGCTACGACTCATGATCATGAAGTCTTTAGCTTTCATGCTGATAATTCATCTTGCCATGGATTTGAGGAAGTTTTAGCTTGTTATCAAAAAATCGTTCCAAACTTGAGACTTTCAGGTAATTATGATCTTAGCTTATGGTGTTAATCTTTTTGCAATCACATACTAGTAGCTCTTAATGCTGTATTTACTAGTTATAGACTGAAATGTGTACATATTTTTTAGATAAAATACTCTATGCACTTTGATATAAGGAAATCTGTAGTGAATGTGAAACACAGAAATTTATAGAGAAAAAAATTATAGAGAATGCAAACAGAGATTATTTAGAAAAAGAGACCAAGTATGCAATCATAACTGGCTCACTTGCTTGCATTATGATCTGGAAACTGGGACTTGAGTTTCTCAAACTCCATCCATGTGACTTCCTCTTGTGGAGAATGATTCCAGTGGATGTGCAACTCTATAATTGACAGATTGCCCTTTTCCTAACCCGCCTTTCCAGAATATCTTCAGGAACCCAAGCCACTTTGGAGGCTAATGGAGGTAAAGTGCACTGAGGAGAATGAGGACCATGATACTTCTGCCCCATCCATTCCAACACCCTACACAAATTCAGGAACCCAAGGAATATCGCCATTATAAATCATAGATTCAGGGGGGAGGATCCAAACAGTACGCAACTGACCCAATTCGTTCCAACACTTTATACGTTTTCGAGTATTATGAATGGAAAAATAGGTCTTGGGAGAGTGTGGCCTCCGCTGTGTGTCCACTCAGCTTGACTGGGATTAGTCAGGATCCAATATGACATCTGATGTCGAGGGTATAGTAAAAAAAGCAATGATGATTCATAGTTTTAAAGAATAAGGCATGGAATAGAAGTTCCATTCCACATTTATGCTCATTTGTGGAATAAGTCATAGAATGGAATCACCATTAATTTCTTGTACCAAACACTAGTATACTTAAGAGTCCTGTCGTAGTGAATATTTTCTTTTTGTTTGTAGGACCAACTTCATATGCTGCGGTGATTGAGGCTGCAATACACATAGTTGAGAAAACTCATGGCCAATTCCATGTGTTAGTTATTGTTGCAGATGGCCAGGTATATATTGTTTCTGTTATGACTTATGTATGTGTGTCTTCTTGTGACTGCTTGTTGATATTAGTCGATGGAACTCATTCTAACATTCCGAGAGTTGTCTAATTTTGTTTGATATGAACTTCGAAGGTTACAAGAAATGACAACAATGAAGATGGAGAACTCAGTCCTCAAGAAGAGAGGACAATAAAAGCAATTGTAGATGCAAGGTAAATATGGAAAATTGATAAGTATAAGCAACCTTAAATGCTCATCAAAATCATTTGCAATAAAATGAATACTCTCTGGGGAAAAATGAATTATCAACAAAAAAGGAAGTTAGCACCAGCTATAACTATCACAGAAGTCTCATTAAGTACAAAAATTAAATCACATGCCAGTTGCTTAATCAAACATTAACTTTATTTTTTACACCTTCTGTGCTTCCAGTTCATATCCTCTTTCTATTGTTCTGGTTGGAGTCGGTGATGGACCTTGGGATGATATGAAAAAGTTCGATGACAAGTTACCTGCACGTGATTTTGACAATTTTCAGGTACATGCAATTAGCAATAGTAGAGTGACATTACTTGGTTATATTGTTGGGAATCATTTAAGTATCTTCCCCATTTTATGCAGTTTGTTAACTTCACTGACATTATGTCTAAGAACATAAGCCCATCTGCAAAAGAAGCTGCTTTTGCTCTGGCTGCTCTTATGGAGATACCTTTCCAATATAAAGCAACCCTTGAGCTTGGATTACTAGGGTGAGTTCAAATACACTCAGTACCCTTTCATTTGATGGTTTTGTTTTTGGTTTTTTGGTACAGCATTTGATGGTTTTCTTTCAGAGTGACTATTTGTTAAAATTTGCTGTATGATGATTTATCATTTGGTTTTTGTCTTTGCGAAAAAAGTCGTACAACAGGAAGGGCAAAAAAAATGGTTCCAAGACCTCCTCCAGCTCCTTATTCTCGACCTATACCACCAGATCGTTTTCTGAGCAGCATGCCAGCATCATCCATGGATGACGAGCAAAACCAAATGGTAAATATGATTGCAACCTACTGGGGTGCTTCATTATATTTCCCCTTCTATTTCCTAGCAAGTTAATTTGGCTACATGAAAACAAGTAATAATGAACCCTAATAACATACATTAAACACAACACTCTTATTGATTGAATTGTTCTCTAGAAGGTCAATGCATTTTCTGAAAAGCAATCTATATATGAACTATGAAGCACGTAAATGGATCTTCTAGAAAGTAGACGTATCCAACCAATAATCAAGCCTTATCCCATTAGGTGCGGTTGTCTACATGGATCAAACTATGTTATAATTTTTTTATTATATATCATATCTCTAATCAAATTATTGAGCTCTAAGTATTAATAGACCGATAGACAGCGATAAAGAATATGTAAGGAGTGCCTTAAAAATAAAGTATGTAATGGTTAGAATTTAAAAGAAGCATAACTCACCATAATGGTGAGCCACCCAAGGGATGATAATACTTATGGAATTGTAGAGACTGATTTTTATCATATACAACACTAATACATAGTTCAAGATTAAGGGATGTAGGTTATGAGAATAATAAGGGATACAAGAGAAATATAAGGGATACACTTAGGGGCTGTTTGGGAGGAGGATTTTGGAGGGTCGTGTCTATATTTTGATATATACTCAAAATTTAAAAAAATTGAAAGAACACGATATATGATCATATAACATTTCAATCAAACTTCTTTCATTCTTTGAAACATTTTAGAGCTTGCTTAATTTCGAAAAGAAAAACAAACCCCCCCTCCCCTCCCAAACAGACCCTTAGGTTACATGAGTTAGAGCAATAAATTCAAAGATACAAATTTGAGTATTGTTATCAATGCTAATTTTGTGGGAAATCTGTGATAATACCAACAATAATAACTTTCAACAATTAAGAATACTGACCATTCCCTTGTAATGAATTATTTTATGTTTTCATATGTAATGATTTGTGCAGGTATGTCTGACCAATAGAAAGGATTTGGCCTTTGGATGTGGTCACATGGTAAGCCTCATTAAATTCATGGCCTCTTGTCTCTTCTGTTGTTAGATAGTGAGTTTCATGATATTTACGTTTTACATGTATAGAAGATTTATTCATAGTTATTTAAACTTTTTTCTTGAATGGTGATTTAAACTTATTTCATGATACAGTTAATGATTATACTCCTATTAGTTTGGATATATTAATAAATATTATATATAATATGTTCATAAGCTTTTCAGCTAATTTCAATAAATTCTTGTTATAGTAGTTTATGCATAAGCTCTAAGCTATTTATTCGAACATATACTCATTAAATTTTGGAATGCAGACCTGCAGAGATTGTGGGTCCAGATTAAGCAATTGTCCTATATGCCGCCAGAGGATTGCTAATCGTCTAAGGGTGTTTACTGGGTGATTGCAGAATAAAAATCCATCGTACATTAATTTTATCATATATTTATATTTATTATGTGTGGTGTGGTTGTTGCTTTTAAGAATGGTGAAGAATGGCCATGCTCTCGTGTAAAATGATAGCTTGGATTTGCAGGAATGGTTTAGGAGTGTAGAAACATACTTCGAATTTGAAGAAATATTTTCATCTTCCGTTAAAATTTACTTATGTTTCAAGGATTGTACCAGTTTTTGATTGAAATCCCAAATTTATCTAGAATCTTGTCGGAGTAAAATGCTAATTGATTCTCCGTGAAAATTCTCTCATCTCTATGATGATTTCATCAGAGTCAGAGCTGGTTGATCGAAGATTCCCTTGGTCAAGACTGGGGTTTCAGCAATGAATCGTCAGTGTGGTTCAATAATTGGCCTGATTGCATTCAATGGTGCCTTGATAAAGAACTGTCAGATAATTGTCCCTTGTCATTACGTGTAAAACCCATTAATAGGGGACCCAAACTATTTAGAATGTTAAATTGTTGGAAGGATTTGAAGGGTATCATTTCATACCTTTGTCCGAGATCAATGGAGAGTTGAAGGTGGAAGAATGAGGCATGTATGTGTTAAAACAAAAATTAAAGATGATCAAAACTGGTCCTAAAGATTGGCGCATAACACATTGTCAGAACTTAGATGGAAAAATCTCTGATGCAAAAGGAGAAATTAACAGACTTGAAATCAAAGGAGAATCATTTGGACTCACATAAGAAGATTATTTACTAAGATATCACAGTTCAATTACAAAAACTTTCAAAACTCAACTACAACAATCAATGGAAAAATTCCAAAGTCAGATGGTTGTGGGAAGGGGATGCCAACACAATATTTCCATTGATGTATTAACAAAAGGAGAAGAGTAAATGAAATACTATGCTTGGAAGTGAATGGTAGTAGGTTAATAGGGGGGACGAAATTAACAATGCTATCTTTGACCATTTGCAAAATCAGTTCTCATCCAGTGGAAAGAGGCCTATTCTAGAGAATATGACTTTCAATCGATTAGAAGATGAAGATAATTTGACATTAGTTAGAGAGTTCTCTACATAGGAGGTGAGAAGGGTGGTTTGGGAATGTGATAGCCCTTAAAGCCAAGGATCAGATGAGGTGAACTTCGGGTTTGCAAAATAATTTTGGGCGGATATGAAGGCAGACTTCTTGAAAACTTAGTCAGAATTCCATTTGAATGGTCGGATTGTGAATGGTGCAATGTTCCTAAGAAGAAAAATTCGGTAAAAGTATCAAATTTTAGACTCATATCATTGCTTGTGTGTGTGTATATATATATATATATATATAAAAGGTGATATCAAAGGTGTTGGCCTATAGGTTGAAAAAGGTGATTTGGTCGTTAATATCAGATGAGGATTCTAATTGCAGAAAGACAAATAAATGATGAGATCCTAATTGCAAACGACTGGGTTGATTGAAATTTCTTAGATTTTGCCACGTTAAAAATGACTGTTTCATGAGAAATGAAGATGGATATCGGTTTGTCCAAAGTCATCTTCGATGTTTGTGTTGGTGAATGGTAGCCCTACTAGAGAATTATGTATGGGGAAGGGGCTTGACAAGGGGACCCTTTTTCACCCTTCTGATTCCTTATTACTGTCAAATGCTTTAATTTGATGATGATGATGAGGTTTTCAGGTTACATGTTTGAGGGGAATAACGAGTAGTTCTCTCACTTACAAGACCCAAATGATAATTTGATTATCTGTGTGTAAAAGTTGGACGAGTATCCGAGCAATTAAAGTAAATTTGTGTTAGGCCTCTTATAACTAAATATTATAAGAGGAGGGTCAAAAGTTAAAATTTTAAGTGGGAACTAAATTTATATTACAATAATTTTTATTTTAGGCAGTTATTGTGTCAATTTAAGTTGTAAATCAGGCAGGAAATTAGAAAAAGGAAGACAGGAAATTTCTGAGTGGTTATTGGGAAGGGAGATACCAAGCTCTCAAATTCTTGGAGTGGATATTCTTGTAATCGTTTATCAATTCTGCCCAAACAGAATTGTAAACTCGCACTTTGTTTAAATTCAATAAAGAATTCAGTTCCCCCATTTCAATTAGGTACTAACCAGTTCCAACAATTTGTCACTGAAGTGGTGTCAAGACTAAAGGTCAATTTTTATAAAATCTTGATTGTAGGGATTAAATATTCCAAAATCGTGGCTAGACGAAGCTGCAAATATTTGAAACTGCAAAATATCATTGGTTTTCCTCCAAAAGTTAAAAAAAGTGATTGGCAATAGTTTAGATACCAGCTTTTGCCATGATTGGTGGACTACTGGAGGGATTCTAAAAAACAGATTTCGTACATTATTTGCACTATCCTTGAACAAGTCAAGAAAGGTGGGATAGCTTGGAGAGTTGATGGGGGCATGGAGTAGGTGGATTTTTATGTGAAGTAGGGTTTTAAACAATGAGGAGAAAGACTTCAGGTGTTGAAGAACTTGTTAGAATAAAAGGTATTAATATCAAACGGGCAAGATAAATGGATTTGGTTGGAGCGGCCTTATCGAAATTAATCAATGAAAAAGGCCTATAAAGTTCTAATGCCAGGTATAACCGTTCAACTAATCCAATGTTGTCAAGGGCTTGAGATAAATCCCTTCCATCAAAAGTGTTGATGTTTGCATGGCGATTGTTCTAAAACATATTGTCTACTAAAAACTATTTGTTCAAGAGAAGAGTAATCAAGGAAAGGAGTGTAGAATCGATGTCCCATGTGTTCTTCAAGTGTCCATGTTTGTGGGGGTATGGGAGGCAATTTGTAATAGGTTTGGCGTGTCAACTGCTCTGCATAATGATGTGTTGGTGCACTTAGATTAGTTTTCAGGACTGTTCTTTTGAAAAGAAAGTTTTTGTAGTTTGGTATCCTTGTCTGTGGACCATTTAGAAAGCAAGATGTGGAAGAGTATTCCAAAACCAAAGTAGTTAGCATGGAGGGGATGGTTGAAGAAGTTAAGTTGTCATCTTGGAATTGGTTGAAGATCAAAGCGAAAAGTATGAAATATAAATTTTTTTCTTTGGCATCTGAATCCGAGAGCTTGCTTTGGAATTGTGTAGAACGATTTTAAATCAATTCGAAGATCATTAGTTGGAGCAAGTGCACTAGTGCAGGGTGGTATTTCAGGGTTGTATTTTGAAATTTTGGTACAGGGTGGTATTTCAATCAAAGAAGTGGTCTGAAGTGAATCCAAAGGTTGTGTGGTCTTTAATTCAAAGTCTTTATCACTATAGTTTTTAAATCTAAGTTTTATTCTTTTTAGCATTTTTCTTGGTGTAAGTTTGTTATTGTTTTTCTTGCGGTATATTTAGAAGGCAAGAACTAAACTAGAATCAATGTTGTTAATATACAGGCATGACCAAACGAACAAGTTTGCTTTAAACCCATTACCACCGGAAATACTTTTTTCTTCCTTCCTGTCGCCCCGCTGTTTTCCTTGTTTTTACAGGGCAATGTTTGTTTTTGTTTTATTAGGGATTTCAAAATCCCTTTTTTTTTTTTTTTTTTTTTTTCTT